>JBBPBR010000002.1:1668170-1721548 GCA_037974775.1 Cicer pinnatifidum
CATAACTTGAAATAAAATGGATTGATAACGTAAAATATTATAAATGCATTATAATGTTACTAAAGAATGTGATTGACATAAATTTAAAGTAATTATAAATAAATTGACATTAATGAGTGATTGAATTGAATTGTTACTAAAATCATTACTGGCTATAAGTGGAATAATATAAATTATTATAAAATAATTTATATACTTATAATAAAATAACTTATAAAATAATTTGATAATAATATAAATTATAAATTATTATCAAATTGTAAAATAATTTATAAATTTATTGTAAATAATTATAAAATAATTTTCAAATAATATTATCAAATATAGATTTTTTAGGAAATGTAAAGTTGATTAATGCAGAAAAAAAAAGCCGTATTGAGTAGTAATGTAGATTTAATGTGAAAGATTTAAGCAAATTTAATGAATAATAATATGACGTTATAAAATAATAATGTAGAATTAATTTAAATATTTTGAGTAAAAGTTAAGAAATAATATTTAAATAAGAGATATAATATAAAATAGTGAATGATGTATATAATTTAGAGAAAAATAATTTAAAAATTGAGTAGAAGCTCTATGGAGACGTACACGTAAGCTTTTCGGCCTACGTGGGAAATGTTTGCGTACGTGGAGAAAATAGTGTGAGGTGGCAGTGTAGTCTTCTATTTTAAATATATGTAATATGACGTTATAAAATAATAATGTAGAATTAATTTAAAAATTTTGAGTGAAAGTTAAGAAATAATATTTAAATAAGAGATATAATATAAAATAGTGAATGATGTATATAGTTTAGAGAAAAACAATTTAAAAATTGAATAGAAGTTCTATGGAGACGTACACGTAAGCTTTTCGGCCTACGTGGAAAATATTTGCATACGTGTAGAAAATAGTGTGAGGTGGCAGTGAAATCTTCTGTTTTAAATATATATAATAGATAATAGATTGTTTTCTCCAAAATTATTAAGTTTTAAATTTGTTCTTTTACTTATAAATTAAACGGCACTGTTTTCTTTTTATATTCTCTCTCTCTTTTGAAATAATTAGAAAGTTTAGTATTAGTTTGAAATTATATTTGAATATTAATTTATAATTTACTTATTTTAATATATTTAAATAAAATAATTTGAGTTTTTAATGTTTTATTTCATAAACATATAATAATTTATAATTATTAAAATTATATTTTTTATTATAAATCTAATTTTTACATTGGAACAAGGTGTCAACAAAACATTAATTAAAATGGTCTTGCATTTTATACTATGGTTTGTTAGTGAAGTGGAAAGGACTTTTAACCAAGTTAATGGAATTTACCTTGCTTAATGAACTTGAATGATATAATTCATGTAAGAAGAGAACAAATTAATTGAACCTCCTAACGAGAGTCTCTTAGAATTCAAATTCTCTTCCTAAAGATTAGAGTGTGTAATCACTCCCATTGAAATACTTTTGAACTTGATATGCAATTTTTTCCACTTATGGAAATACTATTTTGTTTCTCTTTAAAATTTTGTTACAAACCAAATTTGAAAAAAAAAAAAAAACAACAACACTGCAACACAATTTGCCATAATTAGTTGGCTGACTAAACTTTTAAAATTGAGCTTTTGAAAATTTTAGTTGTGAATGAATAGTAAGTCCTCTATTTAAAAATTATGATAGATTTATATGTAAGAAGTTTTACATATTTAGGAAATCATAATAATGAAAATTATGTGAGTAATTTTATAAATAATTATAACAAAAGTGAAATATTATTAATTATATATCGGTTATGATTTGTTGTAGGAAAAATCAAATATTATTACTAATATTACGATTATAACTGATTCACTGTATAAAAATTATATATAAATTAGATTTATACGATATATCCAATACTTGTTAGGATAATTTTTCAAACAAAGAATTAGAGATTTTACTAACATACTAAAAAGAAATAAACACAATCGATATTAATTGCATATACTAAGCAACAAGTGATTTATTGAATGGCTGCAAATGTAGTTTTCTGTGTAACCAAGTGATGTGGAGGAAAACGTGTTTCACCTAAATAATATTTGTCGTGAATTCTTGAAAGAAAAGTATTATTTTAACAAAGTATTCATTTGTTTTCTAAAAAAATAAAAGTACTCATATATAAAATTAAAACAAAATGTGTTAAAACATATACTATAAATAATCTAATACTATAAAATTCCTGAGGAAACCATTAGTGGCTCGCAAGACTCTATGTATTAATAGTTACATTAATAAAGTTGCAACGATTTTATATATTAATAATTATATTAATTAGTCTTTAAATTTTAATTTAATTGTCAATATTGTTATATTATATAAGTTATTTTAGATTCAAATTCAATATCTCACTATTATGTAAATTAATTAAAATAAAATTTATATTTTTTAAAATAAAATAAAAATAATTACACTAATCATGCCTTATAGCTCAGCGGTAGAGCTGTCCACCTTATAAACTGAAGGTTCGTGGTTTGATTTTTTTTTTTTTAAATGTCAAAATATGTGTAATTTTGTGCCACTTATATAAATTGAATTTGAAAGTAAGACTTACACATAAAATAATATTTTGAATAACAAAGTTTAGAATGTTAATATTATTATTATGTTGTTTTTTTAAGATGGAATTTAAAAAGTGTCTTATAATGAGGACAAAAACAAAATGAAATAGAATTTTATAATTAAGAACATAAAAAACAATTTCCGTCTTAAGGTTATTTACATATACTAACAAAACCAATAAACTTTACACACTAGAGATATGTAGTTGATATATATAAAGTATTTATTTTATCATTTTTATTCAAGATGTACCTTGAATATTTTAAAAAACATACTCTCTAGATCTGTCCTTAAAACAAGTGCTCTGTTAATAAAAAAAAATTATCCAAAAATAAATGATCGATTCACTTTTTAATGTAAATATGAATTATTTTTTAATTAATAGTAAAAATATAATCTTCTTTTTTATTTATATATTTTTTAGTCCATGTTAAATAATAGATCACTCCTAATAGGATTATTATTAAAAAAATGGTGGGTCCAATATGCATGAGATGATCCCACTTTTGTTGTGTGTTTAAAGAGAACCAGATGCAGTTAAGAATCTTGACCTATTAACGAATATATTGTCTCCACGTGTGACAACTATTCCGTTGCACATAGGATCATCCAATGATTGAATCAACATCAATGCAAATGCAACTGTAGTGTCAATTATTGGTAATAATTCAAACAATAAGGTTATATTAAAAATAAATGGAGCTAAAAAGAACCTTTCTATTGAATCATGTAAAGGCATTGTAAAAAAGTTTCTGAAGAGACATTTTAGCATCATACAAAAAGACAAACAAATGTGGCTATACATTGGTTAGCAACAGTGACAGCTTCATGGTCTAGTCTCCATTTTTTTATTTATTTACCAAGATGCATTTTAAATATTAAGTTTTTATATTTGACTTAACTATTTCTTACAAAATCGTCTTATAATGAGATATATTGTTTTTTATAAACTCATTTTAGACCTTTATTATTGTACTATACGTGAATCTTGGATTATAAACCAACCTCCCCTTGACAGAAAATCTACCTCAGATTCTAATTATGCATTGTCTTTGACTAAACTACTTCTCTAAACCCGAATGACAGAAAATCATCATTGTATCACACAAGTTAGTTTTTATATTCAATCAAATATTGAGAATTCTCTCTGCAATTCACCTTCAACCACATGTCTCTATAATTTTATCAGACTATTTTTAATGAAATGGTATATATATACTTGTGGGAAAGTAATTTAAGAGATAACCAAGGAATGATGCAGAACAGATGACATTAATAATGTCACCAAGAGAAAAGCCTTACTGCATTAGATATATGAATATACACACTCCTGCACACAAATAAAAACTAGAATCCCAACAAAACGGTTGCATCAATGTGACAACTTAAATCATATGCACAACAATGCCTCATACTTCAACATAAAACAAAAGATAATAAATTGATCATGTGTGTTAATTGGCATATATATGTATGAATTGGGAAATAATAACATAGTAATAAAAAAAATCTATGGAAGAAGGATCATTACAAAATTTATATAAGGATCCATACTAAGCATGTGAAGTTAACCAAAAAGGAATAATTTTAAAATGGAAGGCATCCATACAGTATGCATAAGTTCTATTATAGATCTTTTGTATAAATCTAGTTTCCTAACAAGATAAAAAATAAATAAATAAATCTATGTTGAAGCGTGAATTTGGACGTTTTCACTAAACCTGGTAAATTTGTTTAATGTTTCGCGTGTCGATATGGTATCTGGATGATCTTCACCGCAAATCGAAGTCCTAATAAAAACAGCCTTCCTGACCAAATCTTCCCCAACCTTAAATTGAGCACATCTTAGCATTAGCTTCGCCGTGGTCTCAAGAACGGTGGCTCGACACAAAGCTAGCTCTTGCCAGAGACAAGGATTCAACTGAGCACTAGTCTTGATTGACCTCCAACAAAGTGTTTTGTCGAACCACTTGTCAACCGGGGTAACAAATGCTTGATCTGCAGCTTCCAGTGCATTGGTGCACAGACGCAGAAGCTCAAGAGCCGGAGTGCATCGCGAGTATGTAATGAATGTGTGAATTGCAAGAGGCAGAACCACTCTTTTGACAAGATTTAAAAGCTCAGACACCTCGAGCTCAACAACTACATCGTCGTGGCCAAACCCAAATAACAGAAAGCATGCAGCCCATGAATGTTCCAGATTTTGAGATATCGACCTGTGACTGATCATAGCTTGTATCATTGCTCGTGCAGCTACGGTATCTTCTCTTTTCCGACCATATAGTTTGACGAGCTCGTTAAAATGGATATACTCTTGCTTCGTACTACTCCTTGCAATATTAAATCTTAGAAGCAAAGAAGATGCTTCTAGTTCTGATTTTCTGGTGTATGATGATGTGAATTGACATGTTAATAATTTCATTATTTTTCGCCATAAACAGACCCGGTGACATTTTTCTGGTATCTTGTGAGCAGCAAGAGCTAACAAGGAAACAGGAATTGCACTGGGCGCAAACCATCCACTTACCAGCACCATTCTGGTAGCCAAGCTTCTTGGGCCATCCGCATGATCGAATATTGAAAAACAAACATCGAAAAGCTGCAAAAGGAAAGTGTTCTTCTTTAACATGTGTGCTTCTTTAGCACTCCATGACATGTCCTTCAAAGGCATTCTATTTATGGTATCTAGGAGCCTGCTCGGGGTTATAGGTAATTCGGTCAAAATTGCACCAACAATGGCAAGGCCCAAAGTTAACCTCCCAACTTTCTCCTCGATAACTCTAAGAGCGTCGATTTCTTCAACCGGATAGTCCTTTCCATTCCCTTGCATTAAAGACATTGCTTCAACTCCAGATAAGTATGAAAGTTTTAAAGGTTCCAAGTTCATGGTGCTAGAGAGGCGAGTAGAAATAATTACATGTGTCTCTCCACCAAAACGAGGGAGAAAATCCATCACAAGTTTGTGATCCCACCAATCTTTTTCACTTTCCAAGTTATCAATGATCACAAGATACGGAATGTTTCTCATCAACTCCTTGCGAACTTTAGAAATTGCTGCGGCCTCCTGCTCTTCGACGCTTTGTATCCTGGCTTTCTCCAAACCACTGTCAACTCCTACATCAACTTCTAAAAAAGACCTGATATTAAGATAGTTTTTCCATATATATCTTCTCTCCCCTCCTATCCATAAAACCATCTTGTATCTCTGATGAAATCTGTACGCAAATTCAAGAATAAGTTCTGTTTTTCCAATTCCCGAATCACCTGAAACACAAGCAATGCCTTTCCCATACAAAATTTTGGTTCCACTTTTCCTCCTAGTATACTTACCACCTTTGAGCTTTTTATGGTATTGGCTATGAGAAAATTCAGTACCTTGCATTTCAATCTCTTTTTCGGACTCCTTCCATATAACCGGTTCGTTGTCCTCTCGTCTGCCCTTTACCATATGCCTTTCTGATTCCCTCCATCTTTCACCTATCATATTACCTTTGCCCCGACCAATTGTTATGCCCTTTCTCTTCGGTCTGGCCTTAAGTTCAATATAGTCTTGCTCTGCGTCTCCAGTGATATCACCAAAAAGTATAAACTCCAATTGTGAAAGCTCCTTCTTCCTGCCAATAAAATTCTCATTTCGAGTGAAAGGGAACTCTTCTTTTTCTGCTCTCTCTCTCCATTTTGTCAAGCGCTCCGCAACACTTCTCTTGCCTAACCTCATTGCTAATAATGTGACAGCCTTCAGTATGCAATCTCTCCAGCTTCCATCTTGAGCTTCCAACTTCCATTCATCGACACGAGAGAGGACGTGCACCGCATCTTTCCATTCCTGTTCCAACCCTTCATACCAAAGCCAAAGTTCCCCTCCATTTTCCTCCCACATCTCACCCCTCTTTTCGATTATATCCCTGACAAGACAATCAGCTGGACTCAAATCAAAGTATATAGGAACCAAATTCTTCTTGCTAGAAAAAAACTGCAGCTCCCCAATGGTATATTGGTTCTTGAAAGACTTCCTCGATACAATCACTATCCCAAAAGAAGCAGCATCCATAGCCCTTTCTACATTGGCAAGCTTGCGAGAGTTCTTACATCGAGCCCTATCCGATACAAAGCAACTGATTCCTTGAGTTTCTAACTCAGCACGAAGCCAATTAACAAATCGTACCAAAGGTGTTTTCCTGCCATGAAATCCTATGAAAACATCACAATTCCTCAGTCTATAAGAAGAGAGTGACGTGGAACCTGGAGTTGATGATGTTCTATTATTTCTATCTTTCTTAGGCTTCCCTTTCATTCCAGAGCAACCCTCATCACCGCAATGGCGATAATTGATACTACTGCTAGATATGCCAACTGAGGAAGACGTAAAATCAAGTTTCAGCAAATCGCTTGAATTATAGCCAGCCGGAGATGCTGTTATATCTGATAAGGTACTTTTAACATTAACTAGAGATGTCTGTTCTGGAATCCCTGAACTGGTGCTTGGGCCAGCTATATCTAAATGAGTTCTGTTACATGTAGATGGTGGTGATCTTGGAGAGAAGAATGGTGACTGATTTGCTGAAAAAAATGTCGAAGAAGTCGATGACATATTCCTTTTGGTGTTAGCTTTCAAAGACCTATCTTCTTGATTATCCATGCCTATATCAGTATGGTTCCCAGTTAAGGGAATATCAAATCCAATGCATGCACACCGTTAACAGGAACAGGTTCTCTGAAATTGTCACAATTTCCTTGTCAGTAACAAGATAAAGTCCAATAAAAATATCGAAAAATGTCAGAAAATTGAATGTTCTACTTCTGCATCATAATGTTCATGATAATTGTAATAAATATAAGAGCTATGCTACTTAGAACAAAATCTTTCTTCATGAAACATATGGAACCCCAACATGTCTCACACTTGAGAATTGTAATGTTCGGATTTAGATGGAATAAAAGCATTATGGTGGTATAAAGTGGGATTCAAGTATTTGCCACATAATGCATTAGTTGTCGCTTAGTAATATCACCAAAAGAAAATATAAAGTGATGATAGTGACATTGCCATCTATGATGTAGATCTAAAACTTTACATAAACACAAAAGAAGTAAAATTCATCATTAGGCAGCAAAAGAATCACTTTTAAAACGACTACTTATTACTTTCCACAAAGTGGTATCTTCTTTTTAAATAGAAAAAAACTTTAGAAAAAGATTTTGATCCTAAAAAGTGAATAACACAAGGAAAGATAGCAACTGCTTCAAACTGTTTAGATTGTTGGGTATATGCAATAGTTAAAAAATCAGTACAAATTCAGCTCACTTGATCACACATAATTCTTGATTAAACGATTCATAACCAACTCAAAAGCAAATGAGGCATCATCATTAACAAGAAAATCATAACCCAATCTCAAGTTTTTTTTTTTTTTTTCAAAAACAAAAAAAACAAATGAAATAGAATAAAAATACTAAAAAAACTGCAATGTGACTCAGATCTGAACACTTACAAGGATACCAAACTGAACCAAGTTTCTTCAATTCCCTATTTTGCCTTCAACCAATGAAAGTTATTTCCCTGAACTGAACACAAGAGCAATGGCAATAACTATTAACAGTGAAAATAACGAACTCATGAACCCAACAAGGACAATTAAGAAACACACCAATAGAAGAATCGTGTATAAATGTGCATTTTATAATAATAATATAATGAAATAGATCAGTTACTACTAGTATGGATATTGAATGAAAAGGGTAAGGATGAAGTTAGTATTGGAAACAAGCATATGTGAATGATAATAATAATAATAATAATAATAATAATAATAATAATAATAATAAATAATAATTGGGAGACACCCATTACAGAAAAAGAAGGAAAAAAGATAAAGTTTGTTGAAAAATAAGGCAAAAGACCGTACCTTTTTGTATCAGAAGTGAAGAGAACAACACAAGTCTTAAGAGGGTTCAGAAACTCTAGCTGTTTTTTGATAACAACGCTTTTTTTTGTTTGATAGTAAAACACTAAAACATATATATAACTCTGTTTTCCTTTCACATTTTGTTTTTTATTGATTGAATTTGGGGGCATACAATACAATACAAATTTTTTTGTGTCTGATGTGATTGAAGAGAATAGGAACAAGGAAAGACTAGGGTATATGGTTAGAAGCTAATTTGATTTATTATTATTATTATTATTATTATTATTATTATTTATTATATCGTTGATTAAAAAACACAGTTGATTAAGATGGTCCAAATTAGGAAACGTGATCTTTTGTACTCATATGCTCATTTGCGTGCGTGTTTGTCACAGCGTGACATTATATTTAGAGGAATTTATTAAAAGGAAATAAATTGAAATCTCTAATAAAATATAGCGAAGTTATTTTTTCTTTTCATATAATGTCAAAATTATTTTATTTGCCTCAAACTTTATATTATAATAATATTATTATTATTTTTCAGTCAGGCCCCTCTTTTGTCATTTGTTTTTCTAAATCAATCAATTTAGAAAACATAAAACATTTTGTAGGTAACAAAATAGTTAAAACATTTTGTAGGAAAAAAAAAACTCAAAAAAAAAAAATACAACAAAACTCAAACACCTTATATGCAATAAAAAAAACTCAATCACTTTATATGAACATAAAATCAAACACTTTATGTACAACACAAACTCTAAACAAAAATCAGCACTAGCTTCTAATTGAAACTCCAAATCAAAATTTCAAACTTCAAACTCAACCTCTAATTGGAGTGACAAACTATCAAAACTAACTACCATAGGAGCGAAGATTCAAACTAACAGAATTCCAAATTAAAACCAACTAACAAAAATCAACACTAACTAACAAAAATCAGCATTAACAAAATTGAAATATGAACCTTTTGAACAAAGCAACAATGCAATCTCGAGACGGATGAGGTTGCGGCGATCAGAGAGCAACGAAACGGCCACAGAGGCAGAAGCGAGCATATGAGTGATCTGGACTAGAGGCAGAGTGAGGCGGCTGGGCGTTTGGTTTGTCGTGATCGTGATTCGAGAATCTGATTCTGTAGGAGGGAGAGAGGAAGGCTGGAAGGCTGAGAGAGGAAGAAAGAGAAAACTAAACTAAATTTAGATATTATTTATTGTAATTTTTTAGTTTTAATAAAGGCATTTTAATCATTTTAACTATATTTTTTTTTTGGCCTAGGCCCCTTGTCCCTGCATAGCTCCGTCATCTTGCTGCTCCACACTATACATAGGACCATCTTCACAAAGCTAGAATTGGCCCCAACATATACGAAATTTAAAAGCGAATTTTAAAATGAAAATTTTTAAAGTCTATAATATTATTTTAATAAATTATTAATTTTTTATCAAAAATTATTTTTTAAACATTTTAAAATATAAATTATATATTAAATTAATTAATTAATTTGTATAGCATTAGAAGTTTTCTTTTTATGGAGAACTAAAAGGTGGCCTTAACTTGAGCAGGCTTGCATGAAGCATTGTAATTGGGCTGGTTGTAAGTTCTATATTCCACTACACGTCCAATACACTTCCATGTATCACACAACCACCGTTACGCACTAGTATATATCATGGGTGAAAATAACAAGGATTAATATTTGGGAGTAATCAAGATACAAATACTTGATAAATTTAATTTTGGTTAAACTTTTTAATAAGACTCTTGAATCTAACTCATTCTTGTAAAATTGACTAGTAAAATAAAGAATGCCTCTTTTTTATAAATTATTTTCAGTTATTATCACGTTTCAATGTAGGATTTAGTTTTAGGTGATACTTTAAAATTCAGAATTGAAGTTGGTTCACTTCTAAGTCAATTTTGGTTTATGAGATCAAAAGAAATAAGTGCCTGAATGAGATTATTGTCAATCTTGATGGTTAGGCTAATCCAAAACAATACTTTAAGGTATCAAATCAATATTTCAATAGTAAGGTTTTAAGAAGAAAAAATCATAAGCACTAGGTATATTTAATGTAAAACATAATAATAATACCAATAACAACATGAAAGAATCTCCACAAATCAATGTGTTGAGTTCACCAACAGTAGTAGCTTATAGACTAATATAGTAAGCCATAATTTAATTTACAAAAACACACAAGATTTGGCCAAATAGAGAAGAAGACAGACACCAAATAGATAATTGAAAACCAAGAAGCAGACATGGTGATGAATGATGGATTAACATTAACCCCTTGCCTTGAAAGGAATAGCTCGTATGACTATCTGGTGATATAAAGCAGCAAGTGCAGCTCCAATGAATGGTCCAACCCAGAATATCCAATGGTCATCCCAAGCATGCTCTCTGTTGTATATTATGGCAGCACCGAGACTTCTTGCTGGGTTAATGCCTGTTCCTGTTATGGGAATAGTTGCCAAATGAACCAAGAACACTGCAAACCCAATTGGAAGTGGGGCCAAAATCTACAAATACAAATACAACCACATCAAAAAATTTGAACCATATAGATAACTAATTCATATCATAACATATAAATATTAGAAACACACTCTGTAACACTTTTTATAGTAACAAAATTCTTCTTAAAGCACTGTCTTACATTCGTATGGACCTTTTGAAAAATGAGTGTTACAGAATGTATTACTAGCTATCTTTTGTATTTACCGGAACGTGAGAGTCTCTGGCGTTTCTTTTGGCATCGGTGGCAGAGAAGACAGTGTAGACAAGAACAAAAGTGCCAACAATCTCAGCTCCAAGACCATCACCCTTGGTGTATCCAGGATTCACAACATTTGCTCCACCTTTGTACATCTCATAACGTGCATTACCTTCAAAACCCTTCACCACACCAGCACCACAGATAGCTCCAAGACACTGCATTATTATGTAGAATATTGCCCTTGTTAAGGACAGTTTCCTAGCCAAAAATAGACCAAAGGTCACAGCTGGATTTATGTGCCCACCTGTTCCAACACCAACATCTCGTTAATTTAGTTTCAAGTAAAATAATACCAGAATGCATACCATCTTGAAATTGTTTAGTCTCTAATTTAGTCTTTGATTTTTTTTATGAATTAGTCTCATTTTTTTTTTTTAATTTTCTTAGCAAATTTTCTAAGATGTGTTATAACTAAACAAGTTTAAAATCAAGTGGTAGGACTCAAATTGATTTACGAGCTTAAGTTAAATATGAATATAGATCGAGAGTAACACCGCTTAAATCTTAGCTCAAACAATTTTTTCTCAAACTCTAAATTACTAAACTATTTTTTGTTGGGTTCAAGGGAGAGTAATTAAAGTCTCACATAGACTATAAATGAACTAAATATTAGATATATAATACAATTAACCTATATACCATAGTTTTAAAGTTTTGGATGGAGATATAATCTTAAAGTTTCTTTATAGTCCTTGACCGTTGTTGTTCTTAGCCCTGAAACTCTGAACACTTTCTTTTTGAACCCAAGTTTAAGACCCAAAAAAATGCATGCTCTAAATAAGGTATCAACTCCACATCTCCACACTTTTAAGTGATAGAGATACTAAATTGATTGAACTATAATTTTAAGGACTAATTTATTATTTCATATATTTGAGACACATACAATTTCAAGTAATAAAATGGTGACCCAAAAGAGTAAAATAGTGAAATAAATAATGAAGTAAAGAAAAGAAAAGAAAATGACCTGAAATTCCAGCAGTGCAGTAAACAAGGGCAAAGATCATACCACCAAAAGCCCAAGCAATACCTTGAATACCAACAGAGGCACACTTAGAAGTTGACCTGTTAACACCCATCACAGTTAAAACAGTGATGTAAAGAAACAAGAATGTGGCAACAAACTCAGCAATTCCAGCTCTATAGAAAGACCATGACTTCAACTCCCCTGGCTCAAACAATGGTGCTGCTGGTGCTTCTTTGTAGTCTTTGCTGTCACTTTTAGCTCCTATGCCTAATGCACTCTTTTCTGAGAATTTGTTTGCTCCAATTTTCACATCTTCTTCCCTCTCCATTCTTCCACACTCTACGATACTCTTTTTTAGATTTTGCTAACTTAAATGAAAAACTGGTCCTAACTCTTCTTGTACTTTGAATGAAGGTTATTAATTGTTATATGTATATATATAGAGTGGGAATTTGAAAAAAGACAAAGTATGTTATTATTATTTGTTTTGCTGGCAAATATAATAATAGCTATTAACTTTACTTTATTTCTTTTGGAATAGAATGTGGCACTCTTTTGAGTTGGATAGGGACCATTCTATAATTTTAAAAGAGGAAAACATAATCGGAAGTTAAGGTGTTTTAAATAAATCAAAAAATTAGATTGTTCTGGAATTGTTGAAGGTATCTTTTATGTTGTTCTTATCATAACAGGGTGTTGCATGCTTTTGATTTTCGATTTTTCTATGTTGTAGGGAGTAATTAGCTGTTTAGAGCCATTGGATTCCTTCCTCAAAAGAAGTTAGTAAAGTCACGAGCACTAAATTGGTACATAAGACATTTACAATACGTGATGCTTAGTCTATTTACTAGCAAATTAAATAAATATATTTATGGTGGAGAAAATTTTCCTGTTGTTTATAGAAAATGATGGTTTTTAAAAAAACTTTATTTACGTTTATTTTGTATAGATCTTACATAATAAATGTGTTTTCTTTTTATAATAATATTTTATTTGATTCGTGCAAGTATGTGACTATTTAAAGTAAAAATATAAATTGATTTTTAAAATTATAAGTTTTTTTTAATTTAAATTTTCATTATTATAAATTAGTATGTACATTCTTAAAATAATATTGTGCTTGTCCAAATAATTTTTTCATTGCTTTTTACCTTAAAAACTAATATAATAAATTATAGTGTGATACATTAATTAAATATTAATCTCACATCAATTTTATTATTTTATAAATTATTTTTTAAAAATATTTAAACATTTTATAGAATAATTTGTTAATAATCAATCGTTATATAAATATAATTATTAAAAAATTTGTTTATGATATAATTTAAATAAGTAAGAATATGATATATATCAAATTAACGTGTAATATCATAGTATTTAATGTAGAAGTTGACGAATAAATAAATTTGAATGTTATTTTAGAATTTTAAAAATATATTTACTAATTTATAAAAATAAAATAAAAACTATTTAATTGATACCCACAATTTAAGTATTTTGTGATTTATTTATTATATTATTTGAAATTAAGATGCATTATAAAGTATAGGTAATCAATTTTAGGTTTCAGAAAGTAAAAATGGGAAAGCTGGCTGGGTTCCGTTGAGAAGCATGGAAAAGGAAAGGATGATTAATATAATTAACGGTAGGAAAGTCAGACAGAAAAGAGGGGTTAGGTTAGGTGACGGCAACAAATAAATCGTATGGCTAAGAATAATTCGCCGTTTCATGACCGTTGGGACTGACAGCCCCACCAAGCACGTGGGCTTAACGGGTTTTTTTTTCTTTTTTTTTGCTTTATGCGTCCAAACCAAACCGTTGCAAACTTGCAATTGAAACACCTTAACGTAGTTAAATTGCTGGTTAGGTTGCACCCCTCCCTATCCAATAAGTGTCAAGATGGATGCATTTATATGAAATTGATTGATTGAAACAATTCATTAAGATCCACATAAAAATAGTCAAAAAAATTACTTAATTCAATTAATTCATTAAAATCCATTTATTACCGTATTTTAATGCTTTGTTGTTTTGCAACTTTTTTTGGTCAAGTATATGCTGTTTGATGTAATTTTTCGGTGTTTGTTCTTATAGAGATTTGGTTCGTGTTCTTTTTTTCTATAAATATAAATATTTATAACTTTTATTCACTTATTTAATATTTTTTTTTCTTTATGTTACATTATCAACTTATCATATTTATTAAAATATTTTTTAATTAATTTTCTCTGAAACGGTTGAAAGAGTGTAGTTGTGTCTACCAATTATTTTTTTTTATTTTTTATTTTTTTATATTAATATATTTTTGAATATTGCAAATAATTGTTATTTATTAATGTACTAAACTTGTATACTAAACATCTCTACAAAATCTTAAAACATAAAGATACATAAATTATTTCTGATATATATATATATATATATATATATATATTATTTTTTATTAACTATAGTTAATAAAGACTAATCATCTACACTTGAATTCAACACTACTCTTCAAATGTAAGTCTCCCACGTTACTATGTACATGTTTGATTTTGCGGTGGTATTTTACGAAAGCTATACTTTATAATTTTTACAAAATCATATTATACTTAATTGCTCTGCTATAACCAACTAATCGACATGACTCTACTAACAAGAAGACAGAGACATACAAGAGCAGCAATAGACTAACTATTTAAGACCGACAAGAAACTGAGTCACCACATCTTCACCAAAAACTTTTAAACATTAAAACTATGAACAAAATATACTTTCAACTTCAATAGGTGTGCGACTCTCTAGTCACACTTGAAAACAACATGTTTCATGTGACTCAACTCCAATGCTAAAAATATCAAGCAGACTATTTAGAATATCGCATTGGAGTTAGCTCTAAGTGGTTATGAATTCCAATATGATTGACTATGATTTATTATTTCTGAATATTTAAATTGCAGAAAGGGCTGCTAATCTAGAAAAATATATTTATCATTTTCCTATCATTGATTCTTTTTCCTTTCCCTCTAATTTTCCCATTACCAGTAAGCACTACACATTTTCTCCATGAGTGCTGCTTTCTGTCTAGCAATATACTGTATACACTTGTGTGTACCAACAAACAATGGCATACATTATGGACTCATAGTTGGCAAAAAGATGAGAAAAAATCAACATTTCTCGCTCGAGTTGCGGTGGCTCAGTCTCGAGTCAGGCTGGTGTAAACTACAGTTCATACTCGTGCAATAGGAGAAAAAGGCGGCTTCGGTATACATGATTGAGGAAGTCCCTCCGGAATATTCGACACTGCCTTCTTCTCTTCTGTTGTGACTGATTTGATAAAAAGTTCAACTTCCTCTTCAATTAGAGTATTTAGTGAATTGCATTGAGATAACTGTTGGTTTTTCACCTGTCCAGTCGTGGGGCTGAAGGCAGAGGTGCCATGCAAAATGGCAACAGAAATGGAGAAGGCTTGTAATGGAGATAATTTTGCATGGAAATCAACTGCATATTGTCCCTCTTCAACTAATGTCATGCCAAAGGTAGGAATATTTTCTTTGGTTCCCTGTGCACCAAAAAGTGAGATAAGCAAATTAATTTTACAAAATCAAGTTCATTCAAAACCACGTTTGTCAAATGTTCACTCAAACACACGCTCAGAAGTATCAAGAGGTTATTAAATAAGAGAACTAGTATGTGAAGTTCTATCTATTTAAATTCCTTCAAGTAAGGACTTTATATGAAATTCAAGTTTTTACCTGAGAGAAAAGTTCCAATGGTTGATATTTATCCGCCAGAGGACTACCTTCATCGAATCGAATACAAGAATTGCCTAAAAGAATAAGGGGGCAGGCCATGTCCCAGCCACCACAGTCACAACCTCCACCATGTTTCCATCGATCAAGTAACGATGAAGGACCACGGCTTTCACCACTTGGCAAACCATGGTTTCCAATTGGTAGCACCACCTTCACCTGTTCCTCAATTTTACTTTCATGAATGTTTTTTCTATTCTTCTCTACTGCTGAAGAGATAACACTTGGTTTGGAATATGTTTTAGCACTTATTCTATCTCCTTTTTTGTATTTCAAGCTTTCTCTCTTATGAAATGGCATTCTCAAAACAATAGCAGCACTTTCAAGGCTAGAACCATTTAGTGTTTTAGAAGCATCTTGCTTTCTGTAAGACTTTCTTTTTGGTGTAACACTTTTTCTTGAATGAGTAAAATCATACAACACAAATTCTGCTACCATAAAGTTTCCAAATACTCCATCTTCTGATTCAGAACATATATTATAGGAAACTAGCATCTGTGCTACTATTGATGATGAATCATTGTCACAACGTTGATTATCAAAGGAGTGAAAGGTATATACCCAATTGAAAGCATTACCTACTCTCCATGTCTTTGCCACAAAGACATCTTCAGGACACTTTACCTTAAACTCAAAATAAGGAAGTCCTTGTCTGTTTTCCAACTTGAGATTACCATGCAGATGAATTGGTGAGGATGCTAGACCAGAACAATAGATATCTCTATTGCCAAATTCAGAAACATTCTGAGCATGTTTTGTTGTGTTGGAGAAATCATTCAACAAAGATTTTTGACAAGCCATGTTTCTTGTAACAACTTTTTTTGGACAAACTAATTTGACATCAGAAGTAGTTTCCACTTCCAGTACATAGCTCACTGGACTTGTCAAAGAATTTGACTTAGTGAATGGATTTACCTTTTTTCTGTTAGGAGTGAATGAGACTTTTGAACTCACTCTTGATGAACGATCACTTTCAGATGGAGATGGTAGGTGAGATTCACTTCTAGTCTTTGAATTTACAGAACCTACCCCTTCTACTAAACTAAATCTTTTATCACAAAAATCTGAATTTATGCACAATTCAATAAAACCATTTAATGTGTTGTAATCCATACAAGGCCATGAACCAGAAACAGATGGAGATTGAGAACACAATTCTGTATCCTGAGATATTAATGAAGGTCTTTCATTCTCATTGGAATCTTCATCATCTGAACCATATAAAGAATAAAAAATGCTACTAGAGAAAGAGGCATCACTATTAGTCCTACTTGAAATTTCAATTTTTTTTCTTTCCCCTATTGTGGCAGCCATTTTCTTCATATTTATCACCTGATGATCTGAACTCTGATAAATGGAACCTCTTCTCTTTACTATAGTCCCTTCAAGTATATGAGATCTACATGGAAGACTCTTGCATGAAGAAATCTCAGCAAAGTCCTCTTTGAATTTCACATTTCTGTGTGCCTTTTTATTCTTCACATTCAAACAACATTGATGAGATGGAAAAAGAACAGTATTAGGACTGAAACTCACAGAAGACTTGTCATTGGGATCCAACTCTTGTCCCATCAATAAATCAATCCAGAGTCCTGTAATAATACATAATGAAATAAAGAAAAATAACAAAAAAGAGAGTAAAGAAATTAGTCATTTGAATGAATGAATGACTGAGAGTGAGATTGAACAGCAATTGATATTGTTTATCATTCAAGTAAAATAATGCACACAGAAATTTAGCTCAGCTTCATAATCAGCATAAACATATCATAAATATTTCAATTATTTTCAAAGTATACAGTTCAGTTCAGGTCCTAATTTTTTGCAGAAGAGATGAAAATCAGAGAAAAACATGAAAATAACAAATTAAAAAGGAACAAAACAACCTAAGTGATCTATATATGAAGAAATTGCAAAGAAAAAGGAAAGGTAAAAATAGTGGACGATGATATCTGTAACGGTGAAAAAATGAGTAAAGTGATGATAATTGGTGTTACTGAAGTGAAAAGAGAAAGAGAAAAGGAAAAAAGAGTGTACTAGTGAAGTGAATCTTGGAGAAATAGAAGCAAGAAAACAAACAAGTTAATACACACACAATCTTTGTATATGAAGGGAGGGAGAGGGACTTAAAAAGCAATTACCGGAAGCAGTTATGGAAAATAAGTGGCGCCAAAAAAGGACGGTAGAGAGAAGCACTATAGTACTGGAAATTCTCTCTCTCACACACCACGGCAGTAGCAGGAGAAAAAGAAGAGACAGTGCACAGATAATCTTCTGTTAATGTCTTTAACTAAAAACAAAGATATAGTACTTCACAACTGTGCATCCATCATAGTGTTTCTTTTGTCTCTTCTTTTTATTTATTAATTTGTTTATTTGTGTCTCGCTCGCTCCTCACCATATGGGTGGGACCAGACCACTGATCCAAGGCCACCCAACTACAATAAATAACAACCCAATTAACCAGTGTGCATATATGCGACTTCCCTTATTTATCTTATCCTAATACAAACTTTATATTTTAAAAAAAAATATATGTCTTTTTTTGGTAAAGATTGATATTAATAGGACACAGTTTGATTTTAAGGTGTAATCAATTAAAAAACTGCACTAGTGTTCTCTCTTTTAATTTTTTTACTAATTCTATTTACTGTTCAAAAATAACAACAAAGATTAATATTTTTAATTTTTATTAGAAGTGTGTGATTTTTTCCCTTCATAAGTTGATACTAGTTATCAGTGAAGAGAATATTGACTGTCTATTAATTAGTTCTTTCGAGATAAAATTTATCATTTAAAAAATTAAATATTTAAAGAACCTCGCAGAATCATTTATGAAATATTATTTAAAATTACAATTTACAAGTTTCGTGTACAGAACAATTTATTTTACCCAATTGGTGGTTTAGTTAGTTAAGCAGCGATTAACTTGTGTATATAGAAAGATCGTAATTCAATTATTGGAAAACACACTCTTAGGAAAAGACAAAGAACTTTAAAGTTTAAACTACTATTTAAGCATCTGTGCATAGCTTTGTTCTCAATCCACCGTCTCCACTTGGTGGAAAAACGATTACGGTTGATGATAAAAAAAAAATAAAAAAAATAAAAAAAAAAAAATTAAAAAGATTGACATTTCTAATTCATAGTTACTACTGTCTTAAATGTAAGCAAATTTAAAGTAAAATAAAATAAAATTGGGGTACTAGTATTTGTCTAAACCAGTGCATTTTGTTGACAGTGGTACAGTATTATATGTGATTTTCCAATGAGACAAAAGATGGTTGTAGGGTCAAAGTGTTATTGTCTTTTGGGGAAGCATGTGGTTGGATTGGCATGGCGGGAACACCAAATTCAATGACCGTCGGTTACATCTCTTTTAGCAAAACTATTTCAGAGTGGAATTAATAGAAAATGACTGTTACACTTGTAAAATATATTGTTGTTTGATTGTGTTCCTGTCTGGAAATTTCACAAATTCAATTTTAGCAAATCTGAACAAGGCTTGAATTAACATAGTTGCTTCAGAATTTTTCTGTATAAGATGAACTCCAATGTATTTTGTACAATCATCAACAATTGTGAGAAAATAATGGTAGTATTTCTTTTTCATATTACGGGTAGGTTGTGAAAAGGGTCCCCAAACATTAAAATGTATAGGATCAAAAGGGGAATCAGAATGACTGCTATGGGAAATAAAGATAGTCTATGGAACTTTGAAGAGCATATGCTGCTAGAATTAGAATCTAAATTTGCAGGAATCAAGAAAGGAATTTTATTGCCAACAAACTTTACAATCTTATGTGACAAGTGACCAAACATGAGATGCCATAATTTGGCATTATTATGTTGAGTCATATTATCTAGATGTATGGCATCTTAAATGTCTATAAGGTTTGAATGGTCCACGTCTTATAAATTAAATTGATGTCTTATAAGTTGATTATGTGGGATTGAGTTAGACTCTAAACTCAAATTTTAAAATGTTGGGCAACCTACATTATCTATTCTCAAGACCAATTGGGTCTGGACTTGAGAGCATGTGTGGAAAATACACCTTAAAAACGGCCACCTCAGTGGTCTTTTACTGAGCCACTTTCTCACACCGTCGTAGTACTACACCTTCAGTGTGTTGGGTTAAGGAGGAGGGTTTAATCCTACAACTAGATATATGGCATTTGTAATTCTTATAAGGTTTGGACAGACCTCACCGACTGATTTTTGGAAATGAATTAGGCTGAGCCAAAATCAATCAGAACATAGCCTATGCTCAAGTGCAGGGAATCGACCTCAGTGGGCTGTTTTAACACATCTGCTTGATGAAATCATAAAAGATCAAAGCAATTCAAAAGGAACTGAGTTTTATCAGTTGAAATATTCTACATTTTGTTTATTAATGATTTTAAAAGGTTTACAATTACAGAGTAAAAGTAAACTCAAATAAGTTTACTGCAGTGAAGCCAGCAATGTCATGACCACTCCCTTTATGACCAAAAGCTCACTGTCTACATATATGATCAAACACAAAGAGAACTCTACATACACAATATTTTGCTGCTTTGAGAACCCCAACATAAATATTTTGCAACGTCTAAATACCACAGCATAGAGCATTCCTAATCAGCGTGTTTTTTGGCCTCAACATTGTCATCTTTCTTGGCCTTGCCAAATGATTTCTGGGAATCCAAAACAGGCATAGATGGTTCGCCTGTTTTCCTAGAAATGTCATCAGCTGAGTTTTCAGAATCACGGGGGCTCACCAGCTTCTTCTGAACATCTTCAAATTTTGCAGTGGCCCATGGCGCTGTGCCTATGCTTCTCTTTGAATCCGATGCATCTATGGTCAGCGTAGACACCTCATCCCGGGAGGCATACCAGGAATTGCCACAGGCAACACATTCCAGCTGAAGAAAAGGCAGAGCACCAAGCAATTAAACCAAGCCATAAAGGTACAGAACACATTGGTCCGTTTGGAATTGTGGACTCTGAGTAAAAAATGCGAACCTGATAACGGTCATCATGCCCAGCATGGATAATCTCCCTCAATCCCACCTTAAACTCCATGCATCGTGAGCAGCGGGCATCTGTCATCTGTTTGAGGGGTGGGGAACCTGACGTCAGCATTTTTCACACAACTTAACAGAGAAGAAAATTGTGGTGAGGTAAACTTACTTGCATGTGCTGTGACTCATCAGGCTCCTTCCTGGTTATTTCCTCAGCAGTCAAACCCTCCTGAAGTTTATATTTAGTGGATGATCATACGAAATCAAACAACCAACAGAATAATGTAATCAAAATCAGTATTTATTGAGGACAGAAGGTGGTAGTTTTTCAAGTCATAGTTGTTTAATGTAGTGCATGTACTCCTTGCTGTTTCAATAAAAGGTAAAGGGCAAATAGCATTTTTTTCAAAACATATAAATAAAACATGATTGATGATTTAAAGCACCGTTTAAAAGTGAGACATTTCCGGTATTCTAAAAGCAAGGAATGCAGTTTCCAAGGGAATGTTTTCGGCAAGGCTGAAAGTTCATCTACAATCAATGATAATATTATGCAATGTTATAGCCATTTAACCCAACAAGGAAGCCTCTACGAAAAAAAGTTAAAAACAAAAAAAGGGGGGTCAACGTTTCTCAAGGATATACGGAAAGAAGTTTAGAATCTTCCACTTTCCCCTAGCAAAAGATCCAAATACTCCAACTTTTTAGTTAACCCATTTTTTTCACAAATGAAAGAATCTTGGGCAATCAAATTTTCCAGCTTCTTGAATATTCATTTCTTTTATTCGGATAAAGAGATAATGAAAGGAGCACAATATGTTAAGAGACTGCTGTAGAGGGTAGTAGTGGAAATCAGTGACAAAAAACAAAAACTGGATGCTGCTAGCTGAATTGGAAAATAGTAGTAGAAAAGCTACTTAACAAGTTGATTTCATCCAGCAGACAGGTCAGAAGTTCCGTTGAATAATTTTCATGGAATTAAGGAAATAAAGCTAGACAGATATTGTACCTTTAATTCAGTGGGTGTCATATTCAAAATTTTTGAAGGTTTCAACTCTCCATTTAACAGACGGCGTGCTAGCAATGCATTGTTCTGCAAAGAACATAAAAATAAAATAATATATTTAGTTCATCAATACAACTGCAGAGAAACATATAAAATGATGACATGTATAAGACAAAAACATTGACTTCTTGAGCCAAAAACATTATCATTGTCACCACCATACTGCCACATTGATTTCTCAGGCCAAAAACACTGCAAGAAGATTGACTGGTTGTGGCGATGTTGAATAAATAAAAATAAATAAATAAATAAGAGATTACAGCTAGCTCATTCTTTCCTTTCTTTTTTAAAGACTTTGTGATACGGTAGATAATATTATTGTGTGTTTTGAAGTAATGTAATGTAACTTAGTATGCAACAGCATGATCATCCAACATTCAACTAAGCAAGTGTTTGGATCTGCGTTTCTCCTGTTTTTTACGCGTCCCATGGCACGTTAGTATTAAAGCTATACTTTCAAGCTTCTGGGTACCGCACAGGGGCAGTGAGTCACCCGGTCAACCAAACAAGCTATTATTGTTCCTTCATTATCAGTGATTCAGTAGAAAGACAATACTTTTAATTCGGACTTTTAACCTCCTAAACATTAATTTTTATTAGATAATATGAGCAAAATTCAATACATGATTAAAAGTCCCACCTTAAAATGAAGCAACAATAGGCAATTTTTTAGACGTCTCAAGTATAATAATTATGATAATATTTCAATGGTATCATTCAATATGCAGAATGCCAGCTTCTGACCTTGAGATTAAAATTTAATTGCCGCAACTTTTGGTTATACTTCTGAAAATCTGATGAAAGAGCTTCATGTGAAGCTTTTTCAAGAGCAACTATAGCTGGAACAGCAGCATCTGGCCACACAAAAGACTCGGAATTCTGTAGAGTGAAGAGAAAAAGAAAAGACTGAATTCATATACTCCTTAAGAATAGGCGAAAAGTAAGAATACGATGAGAAAATAAATAATTGATAACCCTAATAATACATAAATTTTATACCTTCCGACCCTTGTCCTGAGAGTCATTTGCTATTTCTGTAGTTTTATCATTGCTTTTATTCTTGTTTTCATCAGAATCGGCATTTCCTGATCCCTTTTCCCTTTCGATACTATCATCATAATTACACATGTACTGAACGTGTTGAAGCAACCTCTCCAACCATTTGTCGCGGTGAATGTTTCCAGTTAATACATTAAAATTCACTAATATGCGATGATGCTCTGAGTCATTATTAACACAACTCCCGGGTGTTTCAGGCTTTGAATTTTGGTCACTCTTAGCAACTCCTTCCTCATCCCTTGAAACATCAATGGGCGAAATGCTCTTTCTCCTTAAGTTTCTTTTATTTTTCATCACGTCCTCCTGGTCAGCAGGAGGGGCATCTTCAGGCTCAACGTCTAGTAGCTCCCCAATCCGTTTATAAGTTTTTTGAACAAGCTCATCAATTTCTTGCTGTTTTACATCCTCATAGTCCTTATCAGTCAGCTTCCAAAGTTTCTTTTCCACAGTGTCGTACACCTTTTGTACAATAAAGCCAGGATGTTGCTTACGTTTCGGAAACTGTTTGTTCAAAGGAACAAAATGCACCACACACTTATGCATAACAGACTCTGCAGGAACCTCATCACGGTGGAAACTATAAAAAAGCTCCCTTGTATCACGCGATTGCCAGCTTCCACCACCTTTTTTTTCAGCTTCTTCCGGACGATAAAACCACTGCCCCAGCACCATTATGCTGCCACTATAGTTAAGTATAATGTCCTGATAGCAGAGCAATATCAAAAACTCGATATTGAAAGGACATATATTTAACAAGCGAAAGGGGTGGAAAACCCTTAACAACATCAATGCAGCACACACATGTGTCAATAAGGGGAAAATTAATTGTTCAATATGCTATTTACCTACAGCAAAAATTTGATCGAAGTTTTTAATTCAAATTATTAATAACAATCAGGCAAATTAATCAACTACAGCGAATTAATAGCAGAATGAATAATTGACGAGGGAAATAAATAAAACTAAATACCTTAATTATAGCGACATATGGCTTTTGTTCTTTATCCTCAGGCACGAGAAGAACAGGATCCTCCTAAAAAAAACAGAATAAGAACAATTTGTCTTGTAGCAATTGAATCATGAAATGAAATTACGAACGAAGAAATGTTACGAAACTTACGAGAGTGTATTGGTTTCCATCGAATTCGAAAGATTCGTAATGTCTCTTCCTTCCTCTTCCTTTACCCGAAACCCTAAGTGGATCACCAATTGGCTTTGCATCATCTGGAGTCTGAGGCGTATCCGATTTCTCCTTTTCACTATCGTTGTTGTTGTTGTTGTCGTTATCGTCGTCGTTGTCTTCTTCTTCATCTAGAAGCTTCATCCTCTTGCGTTTGCGTAGCTTGGAATGTTGAGGTGGGGTTTCGTCTTCCTCATCGCTGGTAGCTACCTGAGTGAAACGTCGATTAACCATTTTCTCTGATAGGATGAATTCTGGTGAGATGATGTAATAATAAAAACACTTTCAATTATGAATCAATTTGAATTGCTCTCACAGACAACAGTGACGATAATTTCATAAACAACGATTACATAGTCGATAATTATGTGAGTAAGTCCTCAAACGCAAAATTTGCCTCATCAAAGTACACGTGTCAAGTTGCAAAAATGTTTTTAAATTTTATAAAATCCATATATTTAAATTGTTCTAAATATGTTTTTTAAACCTAAAGCCATTCACTGAATTTACTAGTACATCAACATTGATAACAGTTTAACAAACACTACATCGTGAAAGAAAATTAAATCACGGCCAACAAAATTAAAAAGCAATAAAATACAAAATTATAAGATAAAAACTAAATATATATAAAAATAATTAATTTATTTATTTAGATGAAAAAAAATTATTTTTTGAACTAACAATTGTAAACCACTTATTTTATGTAAAATAAAAATGGACGAGGGAGTCGACTATGTCAAGAAGACATAACTTTTTTAAAAGTGGATTTTTCACTTTTTCTAAGTAAGATTTTTTTATATTATATAATTATATCATTTATATTTTATATTTTTCTTTTCATATAAATTTTTTATCTTAATGAATATACATAAGTTAATTATTTTTTATTTTTATGAAAAATTAAAAAACTCAACAATGAATATGTTTTTAAGTTGAAGTTGAAGAAGAAAGGTGAGGATGACTCATATGATTGTTGAATTTCTTTATTCTTTAACAAAAAAATATCCAAAAACAGTAATAAAATTATTAACAATAATACTTATGTGACTTATCACCTCTCAATATTTGTTTTAATAGAAAATGAAACAAAATGATTACTAGTTGATGTGGCTTACTAATATACTGAATTACCACGTTAATTTTTTTAAAAATAAATATCTCTCTTATTACTACTATTAATTTATTTTAAAATATGAAGAAAAAAAATAAAAGTTAGATACATTTAGTTTCATATAGTAGATTTAATTTATTTTTACTTGACATTCAATCTAGTCTATCTAATTTTACACATTATTTAAAACCACTTGTTTTCATTCTTCAAGAAGTTTGTGTTTATTTGTTTTAGAGCATACTAACAAATACTCTGTTAGTACTTGTTAAGAATTAAAAAAAGTAGTGAATAAAAGTAGTATTTTATCTAAAAAAATCATATTTAAAAATTTCAAATAATTAAATAACTAATTCTAAATTTACATTATTTTAATTTTTAATGTCTTTAACAAGTATTTTTAAAATAATTGATACTTGAAAACGATTCTCTATTTATTTATTAGAAAAAAGTATTTTCTTTTGAAATAATTTTAGAAAAAGGTTTGATAATAGAGAGTTTACTTAAAAATACATGACTAAATTGGTTACACTGTCTCACCGATAGCCGACTAAAAATGTTTCACCTATATCCCAAAGTGAATCAAACACAACACTTGTCAAGGAATGGTGAGCACTCTAGATAACATACCCAAACTAGCTAACTCACCTTTCACTCCAATTGACACGTGTTCCACAACCAACAACAAACACTCCTTACCATTCATATGTATAAATTGACAATTATTTTAAGTGTTTTGATTCATTTTAGATCACTTCCTTCCAATCTCAATAATCCAATCAAATTAATTTTACTTGGTAACTTGACTTTCATTTTTCAATTCTAATATATTCATCATATTATTAGTATCTACTATAATTACATACATTTTCTAATTATTATTTTTGTTATATTTAATATATTTGGTATTTATTTCAGTAGAGCAAAATGGAACTTTTTTATCTTAAAGGAAAATTAGGTTCATCATCCATGGTTTTAGGGAAGGTGGACTCAAACCAAAGGGAAGGTTCTTGTTTTAAGTTGTCTTCCCTTTGTAGTGGTTCAGTTCATTATCAATTTTTGTATAAAGACAAAGCCATAGCAAGATACAGAAAGGGTAGAAGTGTTATTGTTGCTACTGGACCAGCCACAGAGGCTCCTTTTATTTCCACTGAGCCATTAACAAAAGATGATTTAATTCATTACATGCTATCTGGTTGCAAGCCAAAAGAGAAGTGGAGGTATACAAATTCACCATTCACAAAAACCACATTTTGAGAAAATATTTAATTTATATAGTCAATTTATTAAAATTTTAAAAATAATTAATTTTTATTATAAATTATTTTTGAAATTATAATCGCAATGATTGCGATGTTTGATGCAAAATAATTTAGAGTTTAGGTTTTATTTTATAGATAGATTTTGTAATAAAATGTTTGAATATGGAGTGACCAATTATTGAATGTCAATTTGTGTATGGATCATTGCAGAATAGGTACAGAGCATGAGAAGTTTGGTTTTGAGGTTGATAGTTTACGTCCAATCAAATACAACCAAATATCAGCTTTACTCAATAGTATTGCTGCGAGGTTTGATTGGGATAAAATTATGGAAGGTGACAACATCATAGGACTCAAAACCGTAAGCTCTTCACTCATATTTTTTTTTTTTGTTCCTTTATGAAAATAAGTACCTTAAATTACATATAGGACCGTGGTTTAAAAATTAAAGAAAAAAAAAAGTGATTTTGGTGTTTTATAATTTAATAATATTTTTTTAGATGTTTTTAAGAAAATAAAAAAAAATGCATTATTTGAATTAAATTATTAGTTTTTTAAAAAAAAACTACTAAAAATATATTTTCAAAAAATATTATATATATTATTTTTTTAAATTGTAACAAACTTTCAAAAATGATATTATTTTAAAGTGTTATTTTTACGAAAAATATAAGAAACACATCCATAATCTGAAATATGGCCGAAACACTAAAACTAAAAGGAAATTGTCAAATTTATATATCTACAAAAATTTATTCAGGGAAACCAAAGCATATCATTGGAGCCTGGTGGTCAAGTTGAACTTAGTGGTGCACCTTTGAAAACATTGCATCAAACTTATGATGAGATCAATTCACACCTCTATCAGGTCAGTATAAGCAACTTACTATAATTTAATTGATAGTGTTTTATTTTATTTTAATTTAATTTAACATTGTGTTACCACTTACCCATATATATATACATACCATAGACTGCAACGGCATATTTTTTGAAGGTAGTCATGACTTTGAGATTGTGAACTGCAACACAATTTATTTGATCTCATGTTTGATAGGTTAAAACTGTTGCAGAGGAAATGAGAATTGGATTTTTGGGACTAGGGTTTCAGCCTAAATGGAGACTTGATGACATACCACATGTGCCCAAGGTACTCAATCACATTTATTTGGTATTTACTTACTTTTATCAAACTTTTAAATTTATATTTCAATTAATAGAGTTATGTAAATTTTCTCAATCATTTATATAAATGATGTTATTCTAGGTACGTTATGACATTATGCAAAATTACTTCAGAAAAATTGGATTACTTGGTGTCCATTCATTATTAATGACATGCTCTGTTCAGGTGAGTTAAGTTTTAAGCTTCATTTACAATGCACAACCAATAAATTAGTTATTGTGACACATTTATCAAATTTTTTTTATCGTTTATATTTGTGGGCATAGGTCAATTTGGATTTCAGTTCTGAAGCAGACATGGTCAAGAAAATGCGTGCCAGTCTTGCATTACAACCAGTAAAAAAATTAATTTATGTTCATTCTATAATGTGCTGAAAATTTAATGTTTCTTAATTTCTTATTGTATCTGACTTGTACAACAATTAAATTAAACCAGTTAGCGACAGCCTTATTTGCAAATTCACCTTTCAAGCAAGGAGTTCCAAACGGTTATGCCAGTTTTAGAAGGTTTTTAATTGTTTGAATTATTTTATTGCCATAATTAACTTTTTTTTTTTTTTTTTTGCATTTAAATTCTTTTTTTTGTTGTTGCTCAAACAGTTATTTGTCAAGTCAATTTGACAAACATCGCAGTGGAATGCTCCCATTTGTTTTTTGTGAAACTTTTGGGTATGTTCGATTTTATGCTTACTTTTCTAATATATACTTTCATTATATTAGCATCAAAGGAGAGAGACATAATGTGGTGGTGATGTGCTTATTCATCAAAAATAAAAATAAAAACGGTGTTGTTATGTTAGACAAAATGATTAAGAAATAAAAAATTATATAATAAACACATTCATCACTTTTTTTATAAAGAAAGATGTGTCAATTTTACTAATACATGTGCACATATCAGTGTATAACAATATTTAATTAATGCATTTGACTATTCAGTGATGTCTGATTTGATTTGTTCTGTATTTTTCTTACAGATTTGAGCAGTTTGTTGATTATGCACTTGATGTACCGATGATATTTGTTTATCGAAAAAATAAATATATTGCCTGCACTGGCATGTCATTTCGGGTTATCTTCTATTTCTTAATTCTTTATCAAATATCAAATATGTACTTTTTGATACATAATACTTACATGTTATTGGGTGATTAATTTGTGTAACATGGTTAAATGTACTTAATTAATTTGTGCAGGACTTTATGGCTGGTAAAGTTTCTGTCATTCGAGGTCAAGTGCCAACACTAAGTGACTGGGAAAATCACCTAACAACAATATTTCCTGAGGTTATTGAAATGCTCTCAAACTTCTTCATTTCCCCAAAATCTAAATAAACAACCCAAATCTATTATCAACTACAAAAACCCTCAAATACCCCAAAAAAAAAAAAAGAATAAAGAAAGAAGATAATTTTAGAAAGAAAAAAAAAATCACATTCATACACTTGACACATATACTAACATTGCTTAAAACAGAAGTAATTGAAGGTAAATAATTATATGTGATGATGGCATGTACGTGTTGGATATTAAAGTTTGTAGTGCTACATATCTATTTTTAGATTTTGAATATCTTTAAATTAAGTTGGACATGTAAAAAATTTATGCAGGTGAGGCTAAAGAGATACATGGAAATGAGAGGTGCTGATGGGGGCTCTTTGAACATGTTATGTGCTTTGCCAGCTTTTTGGGTAATTCGTCTATCTTCAGACGACATAATCCAATATATATCTTCGTTTTATACAAAGCTTCTGTTAAGATCTCTAAAGCGTATAACTTGGTTAATGAGATTTAATCAAGGAAAAAAAATTATGGAATATAATTGTTTTGGCATGGCATGTGGTGGGAGTTTAGCAAATGTCACATGATAACGTGTTAGATCTCGCCTTAAACTTTTGCACGTACAAATAAAAATTACAAACTTCACTCTTAATAAGTATACTTTAACAATTAGTCCTAATTAATGCACACACAAAAATCTATTCTTTTAGTTAATCTAACATTAGTTTATTGTGTCAATTTTTTCTGTGTCAGGTAGGTCTATTGTATGATGAGGTTTCATTACATAATGTTCTAGATATGATTAGCGATTGGACTACTGAAGATAGACAATATTTAAGAAATCAGGTAACAAAAAACAACAAAATCAAAAAGTTGAGGTTTATGTCTTTTTCTTTCTATTTATTGTTTTAAAAGTCTCTATGACCTTAGGACCTAAATATGATATTGTTATATTCAGGTTCCTTTTACCGGTTTAAGGACACCATTTCAAGGTAGATTGCTGCAACATGTTGCTGAAGATGTGTTGAAGTGGGCAAAGGTATTGTAGATGCTAATTGTTGTGCTAATTTTATTATCTAGAAGTCTTTGACTAAATTAGCCAATAATTTTGTTTTTTCAGGATGGCTTGGACAGAAGATGTTTAAATGAATCTGTTTTTTTAGATCCATTGATGGAAGTGGTTGAAACAGGTATCTAAGTTTGTTTAATATTATTTTGTTCATCTTGCATTGTGCACAATAACCCAAAATCTTGTAAACAGAATTAGAAGGGACTAAATCAATTCACATGTTTTAACAATCTTAATCTTCAAGAACGTGGTTCCTAGTAATATAATTTTATTGCTTAACTTCTCATAACTTTATGTGACATAAAACTACTATCAGGTATGACACCAGCTGACAAGCTTGTGGGGATGTACTATAGCAAATGGGGAAACAATATAGATCATGTGTTCAGAGAGTGCTGCTACTGAGCTGAATTCAATTGTCTTATGTTTTTGAAGGAGAGAAATGTAGATTAAAAGTAATATCGATTATGTGATGTAATTATGTGTCTGTTTATGGTGTTTAAATATGTCTGTATATATTACAACATTTGCTGAAACATCTTGAAAACATTTTAGTCTTAGCTTTTATTTTATGCTTAGCATATTTTTAATCATGCTAAGAATTTGTGTAATGGAGAGTCACCTGAGATGCTTTTGTCTCACTTTGGCATTGTAATAACTTGGTGGAGTTTCGTTGGTTTTGCACTTTAATGAAAGATATACGAAACCTATGTGACAAAAGTGCAGTATATGAAGAGTTTAATTTTATTAGGGGTTTGGAACAACGATTTTTGAATATCGGAATTTCACTTTTTTTTTGGTAAATAAATAAAGTCAAAGGTCGAAAGAAATAAATAATAACAAACAAACTACAAAGAATTTCCTAACTCTGAATTTTCTATCTCTAGTTTTTTCTATCAACGTTCTCTCTTTATTATAAACCACATTTTCTCTTTTAAATTATCAAAATTTTGCAACAAACTAATTATGAAGCTTTTTCAAGTCACCGAACAAAAGTTGATTCAACTATCATTATGGATGCTCTATAACATGCAGGTTATAAGTATATTTGATCCAACAAAATTCTACTCTCATGTAGTTTATAATATTTGTAATCACAATAAAGATTAAACAATATACATTTAAATTAATGAGTCTGTTTTTTTCAGATTTTTTAAAAATGATTTTTATAGTATTTTAATTTTTTTGTTAAAACATATTTTAAATAAAAAAATTAGATTAAATAAATTATTTTAAGATATGATATTAAGTATTTAATCTATTTTTTATAAAATTTTTGAATGATCAAATTTTAAAAAATAATTAAAATGAAAAGTTATTTTGAAAAATTCTTCATAGAAACTATTTTTGAAATATATATATTTTAAGTAAACTTTTATAAAAATCATGTTTCTAAATATAAAATTAAAATGACTTTTTAAAAATCTTAAACAAAATATTTTAGATTATAATATAAAAAATATACACTTTTTAGACCCTATTTTAAATATCTTAAGTCAATTTTGGATAGATATCCATTGCATTGTATTGGAAAGAGGAAAAATTAATGAGCCCAATATGGAGAAAATAAATAATTTTCATTACATAGCAATAATTAGTAAATATTATACAACTATCTACCTGCTCTTCACTTGACAACTCAAATAAAGAAGGGAAGGGAAACTCATTGATGCTACTGACAAAAAGAGGTAAAGTAAGCAAGAAAACATGAATTGATTGTTTATTGTTTAAGGTTTAGTTCTCACACAAGGTTGGAATTGGGATAACCAACTAAAAGAAGGGAAACCAAAACTATAAAAATCCATATTTTTTTATAAAAGGACTAGTGAAAGTATTATATGTGTATATCCTTTGGGTTATGGGTTTTTTGATTTGAAAAGGAAGAAAATTTGAATTTTTTTAGGATTATAGTTCTTAATTTGATAAAAGAATGACATTAATTAAATTTTATTTTAAATAAACAAAAAGCTATAAATATTAAAATATTATACTTATGTTAGATATTTTTTTGTCATGTTTGTCAAATTTAATAGTAAATTAACAGAAATCACTAACTTGAACTAATAAAATAAAATTAAAAGACAAAAATATTTCTTTTATTAGAAGTTAAGGTACTACTAAAAAATAAGTCATAACTAAAAAGGTAATTAAGCCAAAAGTATTAGTGAGTTATAGAGAAATATAAATAGCATAAATAATTGTTATTGAATACCAATAAATTATTATTGTTATCTTTCCCAGGACACTACCGCAAGGAAAAAGTGATTTGTTTATCTTTTTCTTTATTGACAAAGGGAAGAAGTAATTTAATTTTAGTATTTCCGTTTATTTATATTTATTTATAATTTAAAAGTTAGAAAGAAAGAGTACAGTTGAGTTTTACTAGTTTGCTGCTAAATATCTGTTCACATATCCATCCATCCATCTCCTCCACTCTCATTGACTCTTCTTCTTCTTCTTCTTCTTCAAACGCAAAGGTAAACGCAACCTCTCTCTGCTATTTACTTCTCTCTCCGTTATGTTGCTCATACTTTACCATTTGCAGTTTATATTCATGAATTCGCAGTAGCATAGTTGTAGTAGTAGTTATGGGAAAGGGTAAACCTAGGGCTGTTGAAAAAGGTGTGGTAGGGCCAAATTTGAGTGTTGCACCCCCTACTATACCTGCTGCACCTGTTTATTACCCTACCGAAGATGAATTCAAAGATCCTTTGGACTTCATTCACAAGATTAGACCGGAAGCTGAACCCTATGGAATTTGTAGGATTGTTCCTCCTAAAAATTGGAAACCTCCTTTTGCTTTGGATCTTGATTCTTTCACTTTCCCTACAAAGACTCAAGCTATTCACAAGCTTCAGGTTCGACCTGCTGCTTCTGATTCCAAGACTTTTGAGTTGGAATACTCTAGGTTTTTGAAGGATCACTGTAGTAAGAAGCTTAAGAAAAAGATTGTGTTTGAAGGTGAGGATTTGGATTTGTGTAAGCTTTTTAATGCTGTGAAACGGTTTGGCGGGTATGATAAGGTTGTTGATGGAAAGAAGTGGGGAGATGTTGCTAGGTTTGTGAAATCCAAATCTTCGGTTAAGATTTCTGATTGTGCTAAGCATGTGTTGTGTCAGTTGTATAGGGAGCATCTTTATGATTATGAGAAGTTTTGTAACCGGGTTAATCGAGGAAAGGGTGTGAGTTGTAAGAAAGGTGTGCAAGAGGATTGTAAGAATGATCACGGGGTAGAGAGTTCGTGTGTTGCAGATTGTTTCAAAGTTAAGGATCGAAAAGTGAGGGAAGAAGATCGTGGTCAGATTTGTGAACAATGTAAAAGTGGATTGCATGGGGAGGTAATGCTTTTGTGTGATAGGTGCGATAAAGGATGGCATATTTATTGTCTTTCACCGCCGTTGAAGCAAATTCCTCCAGGGAACTGGTATTGTTTCAACTGCTTGAGTTCTGATAGGGACAGCTTTGGTTTTGTGCCTGGGAAGCATTACTCGTTGGAAACTTTTAAGCGCATTGCGGACCGGTCGAGGAGGAGATGGTTTGGACAGGGACCGGTTTCGAGGGTTCAAATAGAGAAAAAGTTCTGGGAGATTGTGGAGGGATCGATTGGTGAGGTTGAGGTTATGTATGGAAATGACTTGGATACGTCTCTCTATGGGAGTGGTTTCCCAAATGCAACTAATCAGAAACCACAATCTATTGATGACAAGTTATGGCAAGAATACTCTACTAACCCATGGAACCTGAATAACTTGCCCAAGTTAAAAGGCTCAATGCTCCGAGCTGTTCATCACAATATTACTGGTGTTATGGTACCCTGGCTGTATATTGGGATGCTATTCTCATCCTTTTGCTGGCATTTTGAGGATCACTGCTTTTACTCGATGAATTACCTACACTGGTATGTTCTAATTTTATTTTATCCCTGTTTTCAATTTATAATTGATTTTTTTCTTCTTGTAGTATATATTAATTATAAACACCATCAATTCATCATTTTTTTTGTTTATATTAATACCTTTTTTGTCGAGAACTATGTGCCTGTTTTTGTTGTATATAAATAGGGAAAATTAAAGTGATGTAGTGGTGGAATTCCAACAATTTATGAAGTGAACATCATGTTCAATTATTATAACATGATTGCAGGAGCTAGATTTGGTTGTATTTGCGACAATGTAACTATGTTAAATTTTTTGGTTGTCGTGTACTTCTGATGTACCACTTAAACTTATTGATTCAATTGTATAAATTTTAGGTTATCAAGTGGTTTGACTCAAGTGGTTAATGAGCTTCAACTAAGGTCGAATCATTTGCGTAGTATTCTTGTTAAGACTTTACTTACCTTACGACCAAACGGTAGTTTAATCTGGGTTCCTTTCCCCGAGGAACTGAAGGGCTGGTTAATACACAAAAATAGCACATATATTAGGTAAAGAAGCATGAAGAGTCTAAAATATGTATGAAATACTCTCCATCTAAGAACACAAAAGCTTACCTTGTAAAACACGGGAGCCAAGAAGTACCCTTAGCATTTGATGTCTTCTACAAAAAGGCAGTAGCAAATAGCAGTCCTCCAAATTTTCTACCCAAACCCCTTTTACTCATTCTTGGTTTTGAAGCAATTTCGTAACATTTACTCTATTGAGAACAACTTATTAGATATAGAAAATACAATCTGCTAAAGTTATATGGCAACAAGAAAGTGAATAATCTAATCATCAACTTAAACTTTAATGAAGTTACATTGATATTTAGTTTCTAGGTAGCCAAAATAGAAAGAAAGGTGCAAATGATTTTGTATGACATCCTTATATCCGCTTCGATTTCAAATTTTGTGTTGGAACTTGGAAAGTTTTCTCCTCCCTCAGAAAATTATTATTCTGGTTTAGTTTTGTATTGCTTCTACATTCTAGTGTAATTATAATTATTTAAAGACCATTTGGTTAAGATTCTGGCCACCGCAAATCGGAAAATGTAGTTTTCCAAGGCACATTTTAAACAAAGAGACTATTATACTATGCACTTTTTTTTTTCCTTTTGAAAGCTCAACGGTTTTCTTGACACTCAACTCGGGGACTCAATTTGCCCAAGGCTTATGTGGCTCGCGGCAGTTCTTTTGCACATTGAAGTTTTCATGAATTTTTTGTTTGCTCTGCTTTTCGTAGAATTTGTTTATCATGGAGCCATAATGTAGAAATCATCTGCTAGTGTTTGCGATGCATTTTACTCTTTAGGATTTTTCAAAAATATATTTGGATTGTAGATTGCTACTGCCACTTCATATTTTCTGTCTTGTAATGTTAATTCTAATTTCTTTTGTTCTAGGGGAGAGCCAAAGTGCTGGTACAGTGTTCCTGGTAGTCACGCCAGGGCATTTGAGAAGGTAGGTCTTGCTTTTTTGTTGTATCTATACACCACTACTACTACCATTTTTTTTCCACCCAAAAGCATGTAATTTACACTTAATTTTGTTTGTTTAGTTCAACCTTATACCTGTAGGATTAAAGGTTTATGTTGTAAGCGTCCAAATTTATTTCATTATAGAACCCTAACTAGTGTCTTTTTTGCACAAATATGTGCATTCACTCAGTAGTCTTGGGTGCACATGATGCATGTGAATGGCAAGGAAGTGAAGTTATTAATGTAGAAAGTTAATATTATCAAATGGATTCTACTCATCCATTGAAATCGTTTTATTTTTTATTTAGAAGAACAAGACAAGAGGTGGAATAACTATGGCATGGTTGGTCACCTTATTCCAAATAATGAATAAATGCAAGTAGTCACATGCAGTGTAGAGGGATTTTTTAATAATTGTATTGAGGTGAAGATAGTAAGTGTTGTCAATTTCCTCAATGGCATTATGGCTTGGCATATTCTGTGCCAACCACTACACAGGCTACAGCGTCTGTTATATCTGCCACAGGTCGCAGCACCATATTTATAAGGCGGGTTTTTGGCCGCCCGCCATGATCATACATAATACTTTTACAATGATATTAAAATTACAGTTATAGAAACGAGCTAATACAAACACCCAATCAAAATTATTTAAATTTGGAGAGCTATGTTTTACCAAAATTATTTTTATCTTACCTGGCCTGTAAGTGTGAAGCTATTTTACCTTACATGTTTACAGAACATAAGTTTTTTCTATTGATGAATCTTTTGATTATCATTGCTCTAAGTTTTGAGGTCATCAAAATTTTGTTTTAAGTTTTTGGTAGTACTGCCCACATTTCGTTGTATGCGAATTCATTCTTTATGGCATGTTTTATATTATATCTCCCGCTTTAAGTTCCAAAATCTGGAAAAAAAGAATATTTGGGACTATATATAGTCATATAATTCACATATACTGGTGGGTTTCTAAGGGTCAGTTTGATTTTGAGAAAACATTTTCTTTCCTCATTTCATGTTTACATTTTTAATTACAACTCTACGACCTTGTTTTCATTTTGTTTCCTGGAGTGAAACATTTTTTTTGTTTTTTCTGTTTCCTATAAAATTTCGACAACAGAAAGCAAGGTGAAAGGTGTCAGTTTTCTAATTTAATTAAATTAGAAGTGAAAAAAGAAAATAAAATCAGAAAACATTTTTTGAAATCAAACGGGCCCTGAATTTTCAATTTTAAGGATGTGTTGATAGTTGAAGTTTGTACCTGTTTGAGTGGACATATATTTGTTGTCCATGTCATAAAATATTCCATTTCCTTGTAGGTGATGAGAAGCAGTCTTCCTGACCTGTTTGATGCACAACCTGATCTACTGTTTCAGCTTGTTACCATGTTAAACCCATCTGTCTTGCAAGAAAATGGAGTTCCTGTCTACAGCATACTTCAGGTTTCATATACCTTGCTTGTCATTGGTGAATTTTATAGTTTTCTGTTGTAAATACTAAATACAAGATTTCATTAAAATCACACAATTAGAATAAAAATGCATTACATAATTTACATTGATGTAAGTTATACTTCATTTGGTCATAATGAAAAAAGACTTGAGGTAGTATTATATTGTATGCAATATAAATAAACACTCCACAGCTAGTAGACATTTATAATTTAATTTGTGGAAAGTATTGTGGGTTGCTATTGTAGTTATTATGCATTGAAATTGTAACTAAAACAGAGTAACAGATGCTGTGAGTTTAATTAAATTCAAGTTCATTTGCAGTCCAAACTTATGATAGCTTATTTTCAGTGTACCTCGTTGCATGTTTTGCTGGAAATCTTACTGCAGCACTGCTGCTTTTATTTATCATAGTCTTCTCTTTGTATGTATTAAACCTTTGGCACATTTCTTTTAATTGTTGATGTTTGCCAGGAGCCTGGAAATTTTGTTATTACTTTCCCCCAATCTTATCATGGTGGTTTCAATCTTGGTATGCAGTTACATTTTGTCTCCATCCCCAATTACCAGTTTAAATATAATCAATGTCATTTGTATAATATGTTTGTGTTCTCAGGTCTAAATTGTGCAGAGGCAGTCAATTTTGCCCCAGCTGACTGGCTACCATATGGTGCATTTGGAGCTGATCTCTATAAGCGGTATCACAAAACAGCTGTCTTGTCTCATGAGGAGCTTCTTTGTGTAGTAGCCCAGGTTTGCACTTGTTCTGAGTATGTTGCATCCGTTTAAATGAGAATATCTTGACGATTCAAAAAGCTGAGATGTTCTGCTGTATGTATTCCTGATGATCACTAAAATGCCATCTTGCCATCGTTCTCCTTTCTTTTGTCCAATATTTTGTGAATTTTTTTGTTTTCACTATTTTCTTGTACAATTCAGAAAATTTGGTACCAATTTTATTATTATAAATTTATAACGAAATCATACTAGCAAACTAAACTACTCTAATTTAAGTATTTTTTAATGTTGTCTTTTTATACATATAAAAGAACAACTGCGACAGATCACTGCAATCAGTGGTGTGATGCTTTTGTGCATATGTTTTTAAAGAGGATTTCTTATCCTCCTGTTACTTATACTTAACAGAGTGCACTGATGTGTTAGAAACTGGTATTGTTACAGTTTATTAATGGGGAAATACTACGAAACTGACACTGTTTATCAATGGACAGCAGTATACAAATCTGGGATTTGAGAAATTACTTCTGCAGAGAGGGTTACTAACACATACATAAAATGTAATTATCAGAAAACATACAAATGGAAATTGCTGTAAATTAAACAACCTCTAGGAATTAGATAGCCTAGTCTCTCTCAAACCAACCAACATACGAAATACTGAATGCCCTCCTTTTTCCCTTTTAGCCTATATTTACAATTCTAACTTCCTACAGCAGTTTTGTGACTTCTACATCAGTTACATAACACTTACTGCCTACACAATATATATATATTTAATAATAATAAAATAAACTGCCTGCTAATATTACGTAACTTCTGCCCAAACACTAATGTGATTTCTATGCATCTTTCTAACATAAGTCCTAGTGGTAAGAGGCCTATTACTTACATAATGCCTACATATTATTAAAGTTTAGTTGTTGATCAATGTTGCTGACTCTCTTACGTGTTTTTCAATGTTCAGTATGGTGATGTTGATAGCAGAGGGTCATCTTATTTGAAAATGGAATTGTTGAGGATATCGGATAGGGAAAAATCCTGGAGGGAGAAACTTTGGAAAAGTGGCATCGTTAAATCTTCTTGTTTAGCTCCTCGAAAATGTCCGCAATATGTAGGAACTGAAGAGGTACTGCGTGTTTTTAACATATCATAATGTGCAACGATAATTCATTAATTTGGTCTTTTCGGTCTAATTTACTGGTGTCTTTTATAGGATCCAACATGCATTATTTGCCAGCAATATCTCTATCTATCTGCAGTTGTATGCAGTTGCAGGCCATCATCTTTTGTGTGTCTGGAGGTAAATGAATGTGACTGAGGTTATTGATATTGTGTTTTATTGTCATGAAGCATTCATCTTCTTCTGTTGCCACCAATATCAGGATTTTGGGAAACAGTTCTTTATAAAAATATGCTTGGTTGTAGTTGTACTGGTGCTGATCAGGGAAAAGATTATTGTATGACAGATATGAGGATCCTATTATTGTCTGTATTTGCATAATTATGAACCTTGTGGTTGTTTTTTTTTAATGTATCAAGTAAGTTTAAGAATTTTAAAGCAGATAAAAAATTGTTAGATACATTTTTTCTTACTGTTTCATTAAAAGAGCGCGTGATCTTAATCTGAAATAATATACACATTATTCTAGGAAATGAAACTACTGCCCTTGTCAATTTCTACTATTATGGCCAATGGTTCCTACCAGTGTTGTCTATGGAAGTCCATGGCGGAGAGGCCAAAGTCCGCTATTTTTTGCCGTCATATAAGCCACCATATATGCCATCATGTGTAAAATGGCCATGGCAAATTGTTGAAATCCTGCCACCGCTTTCCGCCATGGCCGCCATTCGATAACATTGGTTCCTACCATACATACGAAATAAGCCTGCAAATCTAATCTCTTAGTGATGTGGTTTAACCCCATATGTACAAGGAACTATACTGTACAGTTGGGTTTTGAGAAGAATTTGAAATGTCGATATTGTAATGTCTAGAAGTCCTTTGGACAGCTTAAGATTTCTAGGATTTGAATAATCATGCTTTGTTCCCTTACATGTGTTTTCTGTTTTATAGACTGAAATCAGTTTTCTCTTGTGCAGCACTGGGAACACCTTTGTGAGTGCAAACCAGCAAAACTTCGTCTTCTCTATCGTCATTCACTTGGTGTATTGTATGACTTGGCATTTTCTTTTGACAAATCTACTTCTGAAGACAAAGCTGAGAGTAGAAGTGTAAAAAGGCAGTCTTCATGTCTGAGTGCATTAACAAAAAAGGTCAGATATATATGCATATTTCATTTTACCCCACTCCAAATTACAATATTGCTTCCAATACTTAAGTTTACTTATCTTTCTGAAATCAAAAGATTCAACGTCCTTCTGCTTCTATATCTTTGACTGTGCTGCTCTCCTGTTAGTGCTATGCTATGTTGAACTTTATGGAATAATCTAATATAATGCTGGTATTGTTATGGATATGTTTGTTTTGTTTAAAAATCGTACTATAGTCTTCTGAGATTCCTTGTTGTGTATAGGTGAAAGGTAGCTCAATTACTTTCACTCAACTTGCTACAGAATGGCTTCTGCAATCTAGTACTATTCTTCAAAAAGATTTTGTGACTGATGCATTTGTTACGACACTAAGGAAGGCTGAACAATTTCTTTGGGCTGGTTCCGAGATGGATTCTGTGAGTTCTAGTCGTGTCCTTTGAATGTGCTTCAGTAAAAACATTCTGCTCTGTACTAAATTCCACTTTGTTTTTGGATGTAGGTTCGGGATATGGTAACGAATTTGACTGAAGCTCAGAAATGGGCAGAAGGGATAAAAGAGTGTGGGACAAAAGTTGAGTTATGGTTGTGTCATCAGGACCCAAGTTTAAAGAAAATTCATTTAGAATATGTTGATGAGTTACTGAGGTTTAAACCTGTTCCATGCAATGAGCCTCATTATCATAAATTGAAGGTGCTTTGACAATAAAAAGTTGTATTGTTTTTGGTGGTTGCAATTTGCTGCCATTTATTTGTCATGTTAACTTGTGTTGATGCAGGAGTATGCAGAAGAAGCAAGATTGTTAATTCAGGAGATTGAGACTGCTCTGTCAATGTGTTCCAAGGTACTTTCTTGTAGGATCTTTATGTCTTTTCTTCATAACTTAATGACACATTTGTTTGTTCTTTTTTGTTTTATAAAAAGTGATTTTATAATATAATTGTTTTTAGAGCTTCTTTCAAAGGTTACTATTTTTAGCCTATGAGAAAAGCATTAAACGAATATATATTTATTTTGTTATTAATATTATTATTGTTATATTTATATTTATCATTTTTGGCTTTCCCCCTCTCAAAAGTCTTAAATAGTTCTTACAAATTGTTTTTTTTCAGAGGCTACCAACTTTAGGAAATTTTTGTTAAGTTTGTTAATTGTGACTCTGTATACTTGTATTTAGAGTTTCTTATAGAGGCTGCAATTTTAGCCAATCTTATAAGTTTTTTTAAACATTATTTTAACCAAAAGCTCTTTTTCTCAAAAAAAAAAAGGAAAAGGATCGGGCCCTACTGTAAATATGTCTGATAAGCCTTTTTTCTTTCTAGCATAATAATGTAATTTGATTCTTTTTTCCGGTCCATTCAATTTGATTGATATTGTTTTGTTTCAGATGTCTGAGTTGCAGCTTTTATACTCTAGAGCGTGTGGCTTACCCATCTACATGAAAGAGACTAAAAAATTAGAAGGGAGAATTTCTTCAACGAAGGTATATTTACCTGACATGATAGTTTGATGCTTTTTTTACCTGTATAATTCTATGGTCAATCTTCAATTTTATTTTGTTTATGTTTGGCATCACTTTTTTTTCTCCCTCCAAAATGGCTTTTTTAATAAAAATGTGTTTCATTTCGCGTCACCAACCCCTTACCGCACGATTCACTAACTTAACTTTTTATTTGCTCACATGATTATTTTTTTTTGTTTGAGATCAATCAGGCATGGCTGGCTAGTGTTAGAAATTGCATCTCAGCTAAAGACCTTGCTGCATTAGACATTGAAGTTCTTTACAAGTTAAAATCAGAGGTAATAAAAACTCTGAAAATGGTGTACATTTACCCTGGCTTTGTTAATTTTACAAGACATGTTCCTATTAAACATTAAGTTTGCTGTGTGTTTATACTTTATAGTTGTTGTTAAAAATGTCAAAGCAAAAGCTAAGTTCATGTGTGACTATATATATATATATATCAAAATAAATACAAAGATTACTGTTATCTTATTTATATTTACCACATTGTGTAACCATAGCTACCCTTTTTGGCATTATTTCTAGTTCCCACCTCAAGCCAAAGTGGAGCATTTCGATCATATGTATCTAGTTTATTACATACATAGCTTATATGAGGACCCCTGAAATATTTAGTGAAAACATCTGTCAATTAGATCCAGTTTGGATAAACTTTGGCTTACAATGAAGCATGTTCGGTCTCTTCTAAGATGTCAAGAGCATATTTCCTTCTACATAAATGTCTGCAAGTACTTTGCTGTTAGTGGAGAACTATAAACTTATTTTAATTGAGAAGCTGTTATATAAGTTACAAGTTAATCAAAGCTGGGTCATTATCATTTGAACTGATAAAGTCAGTGATGTCTCTTGAAAATCTGGCATGTATTGTAATCTATCTTTATGTGCTTAGTTATATTGTGAGATACTTGTTTTGATGTGACATGTTGTGTAATTTTGACTATAAAAAATGAGTGTCATCTCCTTAACCTTCCCAATTATAAGCTCCTGAAGTATCTATCTGAGCCAGATGAGCACACCAATAGCCAAAGCCATGGCTTGATATTATGCTTCAGCAGTTGATCATGCAACAACATTTTGTTTCTACTTCTCTATGAGATAAGGTTGATCCCAATGTCTATATAATACCTGGAAATGGATCTCCTCCTCATCTTTTATAATATATAACGAAATTTGGAAACCAATCCTTAGGGGCAATCTAAGTTACGCTAAATTACTCTAAGATACAATTTTAGATATTTGAGATACTTTTCTTATATTCTAACGGTGACATATATAAGCACAATTATCTGCACATAATTATACTTTTCAATAGATTGCAGATCTTCAAGTTCAACTCCCAGAGATAGATGCACTTCAGAATCTATTAAATCAGGCAGAATCTTGTAGTTCTCAATGTCGTTATATGTTAGAAGGTCCTATGAATCTCAAGGTTTGCACCTGTATCTTCATCAGTTTCATTTTCTGTGAAGGTTAAAACGCATAGCTTGATTAACTACGGAAATATGCAGAATGTTGGCCTGCTGCTTCAGGAATGGGACAGTTTTACAGTTGACGTACCGGAATTGAGGCTACTAAGGAATTATCATTCAGATGCTGTTTCATGGGTTTCTCACTTTAATGATGTTTTAGGGAGAGTTCACAGACAGGAAGATCAACATAATGCAGTTGATGAATTGAAGAGCATTCTTGAAGAAGGTTTATCTTTGAAAATTCAAGGTAGTGAAGATTATATTGCAGCTTTATGATAGTTTGGATATTTTGAAGGCCCATGCAATTGTTCATTTTCTTGTTAATTTACGGTGCCTAAGGTTTGGTTTATGTTTTGTAGTTGATGAGTTACCTTTAGTTGAGATCGAGCTGAAGAAGGCTAATTGCCGAGAGAAAGCTTCGAGGGTAAGTTATTGTACTTACTGGTGCTGTTCTTTCACTTTTCTCGTTCTTTCTTTTTTTAAAAAAAGATGTTGAAAGATATGGGCTTTCTAGAATACATGGGCTAATCTACTTGTAACATTAAAAGCTCAAGCATTTCTTGCATCATTGAGAACTGATTAAATTCATGTGAAATTGGTACAGGCACGTGATTCTAAGATGCCCCTTGAATTCATTCAGCAACTGCTTAAGGAGGCCGCTATGTAATTTTTAACTCCTATTCCTTGTCTTAATTGGCATATTGTTACCTTTTATTTTATTTTATTTTATTTTATTTTATTCAACTACTTGTTTTTGTTGTTGATTCTTAATTCTTAAGGCTAGGAATTGAGGGAGAGAAGCAATTCACCAATTTATCTTGTGTGGTTGGTGTTGCCATGCATTGTGAGGAAAGGGCTGGAGAAATTCTTTCAGTTCAGGCTTCTATTTCTGACTTTGAGGACATGATAAGGTTCAACGATTCTTGAGATATTTGTTTTATCTTTAGCAACTTTGACAAGCTTATTTTGGCTGATGATATTTTTTGCATATGTTGGTGTTTTGCAGAGCTTCAGAAAATATATTTGTTGTTCTTGCTTCACTTAATGATGTCAAAGAAGCGTTATCAGAAGCTAAGTCCTGGTTAAAGAATTCAAAGCCATATTTAGTCTCTTCTAATTGCATGTCAAATTCTGTGCGGAAAGTTGAGGACTTACAGGTTCATGTTTTGTCCTCTTTGTTTTACAGTTTTTCCTCTGCTGCAAATATAAACTCTGTAAATATGACAATTTCATTATATTCTTTTAGTTGTTGGTTTCTCAATCAAAGCATCTTAAAGTATCTTTGGAAGAAAGAACGACACTTGAATTAGTTTTGAATAACTGCAAACGATGGGAGTGTGAAGCACAATCTCTACTTGATGATGCTCGGTGCTTATTTGAATCGGATAACACTGTCCATGGGATAAGTGGTGATTTAATGTTTAAAGTGGGAGATTTGATTGAAAGAATCCAGTGTGCCATAACATCTGGTGTATCTCTTGGCTTTGACTTCAGTGATATTTCCAAACTCCTAGAATCTTGTTCTACACTACAGTGGTGCAAAAGAGCCCTATGTTTCTGCAATCATTCTCCTTCTTTAGAGGTTACTATTTCTCTTTAGTCATAATTTATGCTCCAAAGTGTTGTATTTGCACAGAGCTGCCGCCCTACCCACCATTTTTCTGTTTGACTATGCTGGCTTCCACTTTCTTCTTTCCTATGTTGTCAGTTACGGATAGCGGGGCGGAGCGTCCAACCCCAAAAATGGGATAGCGGAATTCCGGATAGCGGGATTAGCGCTATTGTGAAAACCAAAAGCAATATATAGACTAAACATAAAATACAAACAATAGACAAACATACTAAAAAATAGCAAAAATAAAATACACAAAAATAAAGGGATAATCATAGTACTTCATATTTCATAACCAAAATGTAACATCAAAATCAAGATCTAATAGTAATCCCTAATAAGTTTAAAAAGTAATCAAGTTCTACTGGAAGTCTGAAAACAATCAAAGTCTGAAACAGAATGGGAAGAAGAAGAAAAATAAAAAAACAGTGGCAAAAAAAAAACATAAAAACAGAAGTGAAGAAGAAAAACAGAAATAGAAGTTAAAAAACAGGGAAGAAGAATAAAAAGAGGAATGGAAAAAGTTTGTGAAGAAGAGAAACAGAAACAGTGGAAAAGGGGAACCATCACAACAGTTTGGGATTTAAAATAATAATGTGAAGGAAGGGAAAGATCAATAAATAATAAAATAATAGGGTTTAAAAAAAAAATCAACAAACCCTAAAAACACAGTAGCGGGTCATGGACCCGGGTCAGGCGCAACGCGTCGGCGCGTTTTGAGCGCTATTCGCGGCCGCAATTACTGCAACAGGTGACGGCGGTTTCACGGTGAAGTGCGGAGCGGAGATGGCCGCCACCGCAACGCTATTCCGCAATTGCGCGCAATAGCGCCGCAATTGACAACATAGCTTCTTTCAACTATATCTCTTGACACTGGTTATATATCCTCATTCATATGAATGCTATATAGTATACCTGTTTTTCTGCTCATCATATGATATCAGTTTACCTTGTTGTGATTCAATGACAAGAGTGAAATAATTCTAATAGGTATAACTTATAACTATACTGTATAGCTATGTTTTTAATTTTTCTTTACATGTATCATTGCTTCATGGATTTATTTTCCTTCTGGAAGATTTTTTTCAATTACTTTTTATTATTTATTTCTTTCTCTTTTCTAAAATACTTATGGCAAGCAAAATATTTTATTGATTAGATTAGGCGTCTGACATATATTTGGTGTATAGCGCATGATCTTTTTACTGGTGTTTCATTAACATATATGCTGAGGGAATTGCTGATCTCTTTGTTCCATTTAACATCTCTATTTTTTGGGTTATTTTTTGCTTTGTTAAGCAAGATTCCTTATCTTCCATATCTATGTAATTTTTTCTCTTCGTCTTATTGATTTCTTCTTGTTTATAGCATTGGACACTTTCTTCTTAATAATTATTATTAATATGTTTCCAATCCTATAGAATGTTTTGGAGGTTGTGGAAGGCCTCTCTCATTCCTCTGCTTCTGGGGTTCTATTGAAAGTATTGGTCAATGGGGTTGAATGGCTTAGGAGAGCGTTAGAGGGGATATCTAGACCTTGCAATTCTAGGAGATGCAAATTGACTGATGTTCAAGATATTCTTACTGATTATCAGGTACGTGTTTGTGTAATTTTATTATTGTCTATTTTGTTCATTTGAAGATTTTTTTATAAATATATATCTTTCTTAGGTATGTGTATAGGGAATGAGGTTTTGGACATTATTACAAGGAAAATAATGTGGTTTTAGTTTTTCTATAATCTTATGGTCACATGATTTAGTGTTTCTTAAATTGAGTTATTGACAAATAGTGTTGCGGTGCTAGAGCCTAGATGTAGGTGTACTTCTTATTGTCTCCCAACTGACTTTATACTTGGCTTAGTCTTTTTTTGGGATCCTGTGATTTGTATAGTCTCTGCTTACGACTAATTGTAAAAAGTTGAAGAAAAATTAGAAAAATCATTCGTAAGCAAATGTTTGTGCAAAGTTTCATTTAGCTTTTATACATGAGCATCACCCTCCATTAAATTTACAACTATATTAAATATTAAATTTAATGACATTTAAGGGGGGCAAAAAGTATAGGAGAAAGCTTCTTAGCATGTTCTTAATTATAGTACTTGAGTAGACCTGTTTTGCTATCAACAGCTTACATCTACAACGTATATCTGCAGACTATTAAAATGAACTTTGCGGCAGTAAATTGTCAACTTGAAGAAGCCATTGGAAAACATAAGTAAGTCTTACTTGTTGATCGTAGAATTAAGATTATATGTGATGTTAGTGTGATAAGTTTCAGTCCTCTAAATGGAATTTCATTCTTCTTATCCTTGTAAAGGTCATCTTTCATTATTATTTGGTTTCAATTAAATTTCTGGATAGTTAGGTTTTACACTTCTACATATTTTGTAACCTATTATTGATCCATGCTCATTTTGATTCTATGCCTTCTAACAGTTCTTTCTGATGTTTGTTTAGTTTGCTGTCTAAGCCAGCTTTATCTAGAATATATTGATCGTGTACTGTGTTTTTATTTGACATGCATATGTACTGTGTTTTATTTTAGGTCATGGAAAGAGCAAGTGCATCAATTTTTTAGTCTAAGTTCTAGGGAACGAACTTGGTCATCAATGTTGCAGCTCAAGGTATTTTCTAGCTGTATCAATAAGTGGCCTTGTGCATCATCAGATTGATTTTGGGTGCACTACATATCTATAACTTATTTTCTGGGTGGTTATGTTGCGGTGCCATTTCTAAAAAGTGGCAGTCATCATGATGAGCTTCCTTCTAATTTAATGTGAATTGTGAAAGTTTGCTTTCTTCATTTTTTCTCATTCACAATCTACTTCAAGCCTTACGAGTTGTGTCAAGTTCCTTTAAAATTCCTCTTTATTTTACACATTTTTTGGGTAAAAGTTTCATTTTATTGCTCTTAATTAATTATATGGTGTTATCTTTGGGATATCAGGCTTATTTGTTAACCAATTATTTGAAACCCAATTATTAGAAGTGAAAGCTTTCACAACTGTCATGAAGCCTATTCCAGTTTGTGTTTTTTTATTAGGACATGACATATCACTGACTCACATGCATAGCACTGATATTTATTTGCTTAAATTCAGGAACTTGGAGATACAATTGCCTTTAGTTGCTCAGAACTGGATGTGATTTTATCTGAAGTTGAGAAGGTGGAAAATTGGAAGAAGAGATGCATGGATAATATTGGAACTTTTTTCCAAAATGAAAATTCGCTGCTTCGTGCACTACAGAAGGTCTTCATTTTGACATATTTTCCTTTGTGGCCTATTTGCATATTCAGTTTGCTTAGGACTTTGCATTATATTTTTCAGATAGAACAGACTCTAGATAGATCACTGTACATATATGGCAATCTGCAAAATCAGAAGGAACCAAACCTATGTAACTGCTGCTTTGTTGATTCTGAAGATCAAGAATTTCTTACTTGCTCCACTTGTATGGACTGGTAAGCTACCTGTTGCCTTGTTTCTAGTGGTGGAAATTGAGTTGCCTTGTTGCCATGTAGAGAATTTATACGACACTCTTAAAATTTTAAGGGTTTGGTACCGTTTAGTACTGCGTTACCAATTAGTACTAAAACTTTTATTGATTGTATTTTTGTGTCATATCTATCTTAAGTCTTTCCCTTTTAAATAATGGTTGTTTTTTTCTCAATTGAAATGTTAATTATTTTTCATTTCATAGCTGTAAATTATTCAGGTTGGGTAAATTCGTTTGAAAATACTCAGCTTCACTTATTTATTTAAGCAGTTTGTTTTGAATATAATTTTAATTTTTGATATAATCATATTAATTGAACTTAAATAATTCGTAAAATCAATCTCCGATTATTATTATTATATTATTATTATTTTACATTAAAATGAATTAACATATTTTACAGTCAGATTAAATTGTACTATGTGAAAGTTTCAACAGTAAGTAGACTGTCAAATGACCTAGCTTTATTAAATGGCAACTCATTCACCTATTAGTAAAAAAAACAACAGTACCTTTGTTCTTTGATTAATAATTTAGTTTGATCTATTTGTTCTGTGAATCAATATCATGCGAATGCCCTTTGATTTATCTTTCATGTGAGCAGCTATCACTTGCGGTGCATTGGACTAACAGCAAAAGACACTGGCCTCTGTGACTATGAGTGCTCTTACTGTGAAATTTTTAAGGGTAAATCTCAGTATTCGAATGGAAGTCACCTCCTGGTAGGATATTGTCTCAAGTTAACTGTAGTTTAGTTCTGTTTTTTCTTTTCCGTAAGCTCATGTTGTTTTACTATTCTTTTGCTTTATGCAGAGGTTTGAAAAGCATATTGACTTGAGCATTCTTGTCAAACTTCTGTCTGATGCTGAACATTTCTGTCTGTGGTAATATATGATTCACATAAAATCTTTATTTGCTTCTTGAGAAACTTTAAGTTAGAAATATCATGTTTATTACAAGAATATTTCAACTTTTTTTCTTTTCTGGAGATACTTGTGGAGAAGTTTATCCACATTAGCTCCTTGACAATACTGGATTTTCAAAGGCTGATGTGCTACAGGTCCTATGAAAATGCTGCACTGGAAAATGTCAGTGATGTTGCACTTACCCTAGTTTTCGGCCCCGATAATCATCCTTTACATTTGTTTAATGACTATATTCATTGTATACTGACTTTTAAAGTGCTCTCAGGAAAATTTGTAGAATGTGAATATTGGACCAAATGGTTTGATGTTTTTGTCAAGGGGTCTATTGGTAGGTAGATCATATCTTTGGGGAAGATAAGGAAGATTAGGGTGTTAGTGCTGACAAAGATTGAGTGGACCAGATCTTATCAGAATGGGAATATTTATTGGCTGAGTTTGCATGTGGTCCATCCATGGAAAATTCTAATAATTTTCTGTTTATATTATGCTGTTTGAAATTTAGATTTTCGATATTACAAAGTCCCTTATTTGGGTATACTGGAATGAACTCTGCACGCTGTCATTCTCGTTTAGTTCACATATTTTTTTTGTTCTTTTCATGGTTTTCTCTTTCTTTTCTATGTTGTTACGGGAATGAATTGAGCTGGTGTGTTAGTCATGGTAGTCACAGTAGCTTTGTGATTAGTGGCAAAAGTTGTAATTCATTTGTTTGTGTATCTTGTATATCAGGATTGACGAAAGAGAACTTCTGAACCAACTTGTCGAGAAAGCCTTTGCATGTAAATCTGGCTTGAGAGAAGTAGTGAACTTTTCATCAGCTTATGTAAATGAAGATATTACCGCCATCTCTCAAAAATTAACAATTGCTATAAAGGCATGTTATTTATTTTTAACCAAATCTATTTTCCTAAATGATTTCAATCACCATTGTAGAAAATGTTGTATTACTCTTGGATATGCTTTGCCTGAATCCTCTATACCCTGTGATACCGTTTTGTGTTACTATTGAAAATGATTATGATTTCATTTTTTCTTAACTGGAACACATGGTCGTTACATTTGGGGTGGTTTTTCTGATTGAATATGTTATATATAGGCTAGCAAAGTGGGTGGTGTCTATGATGAGGGTGATAATTGTGACCTTGAGCTTGCTTTAGCAAAATACTTGTGGAAAGTTCAAGTCAATATATTGTTAAATGGTGTACAAAAGCCAACTATTGAACAGATTCAGAACCATCTGAAAGAGGTATATGCTGTTGGCCAGGTTTTAATGCTTTTTGGTATCAAGACCAGAATATAGCCTATCCCCTTATTTTATTTAAAACATTATTTCTTTTATACAGTTTATTGTCAATAAAGTTGAAACGTCTAAATACATGACAGGGAATGTCTATGGAAATATCACCCGAAGATCACTATATGCTGAAACTTACAAATGTGAGTTGCTTGGGCTTGCATTGGGTAGAACTAGCCAAAAAGGTTCTGATTGTTCTGAAAGTATTGTCATAATCCATGTCCTTTCTCTCTCTTCACCAGATTTTAACTATTTATATATCATGGACAGGTATCAAATGATTCTGGAGCACTCAGCCTGGATAAAGTATATGAACTTGTAGCGGAAGGTGAAAACTTGCCTGTTGACGCAAATGAGGAACTCAGGGTAAGTGGTTGTTATGTCTATTGAGTTTTAGTGGGTTCTGACTATAGAATCTAGTCAACCGGATGATATGATATGAAGTCACAAATTAATTTGGTCTGGGCAATTTGTCAATTTCAAGTGATTCGAGGATGAACCAAATCTAGGTCGAGTCTCAAGTCAATTGAAACCCTCAAACCTGACCCAACATATAAATTTTTATCTTAAAATCATTTTTTTTCTTTTGATTTTTTATTTTTTCAAATTAAATTGTTTCAAAAATTGAAAAATATCTTGAGCTGACAACCCAACCCAACCCAAAGTTTTCTAAATGGATCTCAACCTATTTTTTCTCAAACCAAACCCAACCCAACCTATGCATCCCAAGTTTTATTCTTCTGTATTATTGAAATGTCATTTACATGTTTTTGACATGATGCTAATTAGATATTGTTTTTATTTACAACAGATGTTAAGAGCTCGATGCATGCTTTATTGCATTTGTCGAAAGCCCTTTGATCCCGGAAGGATGATTGCTTGCTATCATTGTAGTGAGTGGTATCACTTTGATTGCATGAAATTACAATGCACGCGAGAGATCTACATTTGCCCTGCATGTAACCCGTGTACAGGATTCCCCACTAACCATGACAGGTCAGATTATTGTATGCACTTCTAATTTGTTACGTTGTAGCTAATAGCTATTGCATGTTTTGATTGTGGCCTTCAAATTTAATTTGCTTGAGATTTATAATTTGTTTCCTTGGCCAAGCATGTCTGATGGATTACCTGCAGAAAGACTCATTCGGTTGTAGGAATTGGGAAATGTTTTAATAAATTTTGTTAGGTATCAGCTGGTGTGTCTTCATGTTGTCCAGCAGCCCCTTGATTCACATTATTATTAGTTTATGTATAACCTCCATTCCCTGTTTGTTATTGAATCAATATGGCATCAGAAATAATTGGTTCTGTCTTGTATTTAGACCATATACTAGAGCTGTCATTTATTTGCATCAATTTTTTTGGGTAATTTTTAGTGATTATCTTTATGTTTTGCAGATTAACTTGCGGTAAATTCGAGGAGCCTAAAACCCCTTCTCCCAGGCATACTAACCCTAGAAAGAAACAGAAGAGAGATGTACCCAGTCACACTTGCAAGATGTATGCACCTAGGAATGACAATGGTAGTAATTTTAGATATTCGAATGGGACGGAATGTCTAAGGTGGAAAAATCAAAAGGCGTATAGAAGAGCAACTAAGAGACGTGTTGAACTTCAAAGTCTTTCTCCATTACTATGCATAAAACGGTAACTAAGCATTGTAGGTAGTCGTTGACCATTAAATTGATTAAATTGATTCGTATGTTGTCTCAAGTCATTTTTAATTCATCTTAATGGGAAATTTGTATCTTGATCCTTGTCGTTGTAAGCCTTTTATTTGCATGTCACCGTCTGAAATAATTAGGCTGAAGTAGGAAGGATTTTGGTAGTAACGACTACTAGTTTTATACAGTTGACAGATCACAAATGTAGGAAAGATTTTGGTAGATTTTAGTTGGGTGATATAGTGGTAAGAATTATTCATCCACAACATAGTTTTAAGCATGTACAGCCTATTCTGCCAAATGGTCCTAATGAATTAGTTTTCTCAGCCAAACTTTGATTTCCCTTTTTTTTTTTTGTTATTATTATTATTTGAAACTTCTAAAAATGGCGTTGTAAAAGGGGCTTGTAAGGATGTTGGCGTGTAGTGAAAACTAAAACTTCTGTAGGATTAAATACCCTATATTGCATTTGCCCATGATAAATAGCCTACGACAATGTTAGCCGTTGATATAAATTATGAGTAGTATAATTCGTTGTGCGTTGGATTTCTGCTAGTATTATTGAAAACTAGAATATAACTCGTGCGCTGCACAGGATATATAAATGTTAACATATTAATGGTATTGTAAATAAAATTTTAAAATTTTAAAAATAATATAATATGTATAGACTTTAACATTTGTGAATAAAATTTTAAAATTTTAAAAATAATACAATTTATTCATTTTGTTTGTAGAGTATTTTTTTCAAGTGAGTTTGTTTGAGTAGTTATTATATATGAGTTGACAAACACATGTTTGAGAATATGTAAAATATTTTGTAGAACGTAATTATAATTAATTCATATATTTAGTATTAAAAATTCATAGTGATTATCATTCTACAAACAAAATTCATAAATTATATAGTGTTAAAAATATTAAAAGTATTTTAATAAATATTAATATATGTAATTATTTAATGCAAAATCAAATTAGTCATGCTCTTTTATTGTGTTGTCAAATCTAAATTTATTTTCAAAATATTTTTAGAAAAATATAATATGGACAATCTTCTTTGTCTTTTGAGCAGTCAATATATTTTTATGTCGTAGATAAAATCAATTAAATCAGATAATAATGGTTGATTACTCTATTTTAGTTTTGTATGTAGAAACTTATATATTGATTGTACTTTAATTTGTAATTCATGACATATCAATAGTTATACATAATATTAGATGCTAAATAATAATAATAATAATAATAATAATAATAATAATAATTA
>JBBPBR010000002.1:1721670-1732099 GCA_037974775.1 Cicer pinnatifidum
TTCCAACTATATCTACTTCTTTGAAAATAATTGGATTATAAGTTAATAATATACGTCAAAACAATTTTTTCTCGAAGATACAATAATAACACTCATATAAAGCTAAATATATACTATTGTTGGGTTCTTCTCTTCTATAAATTAGATTGATAAAATTGAATATATATTATTGATATAAAGCTAAATATATATTATTGTTGGGTACTTCTCTTTTATAAATTAGATTGATAAAATTGAATATATATTATTGACATAAAACTTCATATTAATTTTTTAAAATAATGTAGAATTAATGTGAAAGATGTTGAACAAACGTTATAAAAATAATAATGTGACATTATGAAATAATAATATAGAATTAATTTAAATAGGAGATAGTATAAGATAGTGGATGATATATAGAATTTATGAAAAAGCTAAAAACCGAGGAAACTCTCTATGAAGATATACATGTCAGTTTTTTGACTGAGGTGACAAATATTTACATAATGTGAGGTGGTAGCGGAGTCTGTTTTAAATATATATAATAGATAATAGATTTTGAGTAAACGTTATGAAATAATATTTAAATAGGAGATAGTATAAGATAATGGATGATGTATATAATTTATGAAAAAGTTAAAAATCGAGAAAACTCTCTATGAAGATATAAGCTTTTTGGCTGAGGTGACAAATATTTACGTGGAAGAAAATGTGAGGTGGCAACGGAGTCTGTTTTAATAATAATAATAATAATAATAATAATAATAATAATAATAATAATAATATATAATAAGAATTTTACAACTATATCTACTTCTTTGAAAATAATTGGGTTGCAAGCCACTAATTATAGAGATTGTTTGAAGAAGTAGAATAATATACGTCAAAATAATTTTCTCTCGAAGACACAATAATAACACTCATATAAAGTTAAATATATATTATTGTTGGGTTCTTCTCTTCTATAAATTAGATTGATAAAATTGTATATTTCTCTTCAATAAATTAGATTGATAAAATTGAATATATATTATTGATATAAAGCTAAATATATATTATTGTTGGGTACTTCTCTTTTATAAACTAGATTGATAAAATTGAATATATATTATTGACATAAAACTTCATATTGATTTTTTAAAATAATTTAGAATTAATGTGAAAGATGTTGGAGAAACGTTATGAAATAATAATGTGACATTATGAAATAATAATATGAAATTAATTTAGAAAATTTTGGGTAGACATTATGAAATAATATTTAAATATGAGATAGTATAAGATAATGGATGATATATAAAATTTATGAAAAAGCTAAAAACCGAGGAAACTTTCTATGAAGATATACATGTCATCTTTTTTACTGAGGTGACAAATATTTGCATGCGTGGAAGAAAATGTGAGGTGGTAGCGGAGTCTGTTTTAAATATATAGAATATATAATAGATTTTGAATAGACGTTATGAAATAATATTTAAATAGGAAATAGTATAAGATAGTAGATGATGTATAGAACTTATAAAAAAGCTAAAAATTGAGGAAACTCTCTATGAAGATATAAGATTTTTGGCTAAGGTGACAAAAATTTGCATACGTGTAGAAGAAAATGTGAAGTGACAGTGAAGTATGTTTTAAATATATATAATAGATATGTCAATTAAAATCTCTTTATAGGTGTTGAGAGAATCAGAAACTCTTTTATTATAGATTGATGCACTGTATTTTCGCATTAAATTAAACTTATTAAAAAAATAAACATTTTTAAACCAGCCACGACCCTTTGTAAGTGAGTGTGCCCATTGTACGACTACGACCTTCCCCATCATAGGGCCCCAAGCACAAAAACATATATCTTCTTTAGCTATGCGGCGAGTCTCAACATTTTTCTTCCAACTCACAATACATTACATACATTCCATAATTCAAAAGGCAAATTACATAATAGCATCAAAAAGTTTAGTTAAGTGACACCTTTTTTCTGAAAAATGGCAACGTGTTGAGCTTACAATATTTAGATCAAATTAAGATTGGTAAAGCCAATAGCATTAAAGTGAGAAAATAAATAATTATTTTTTCAATAAACTTATACTATTTGTCTTTAATTATAAGTACTTTTTTAATTTATTAAAAGTATTTATTATTTATTTTCTATACATATCCCTTATTAATATTATTAATTTTATTGAAATATAAAATACCAATTCTATCAATTTTTCTTAATCGAGTGAAGAAAGTAACAGGTATGAATGTAGTATTTTATTGTAGATGTGAACATAATATTAACATTAGTTTATTTAATATTAGTTTACTCTTTATAATGTATCCCTCACTTTAGCATAACGATTATATTCCTCTGTTTGGCGAGGGTGGCCTGCGAGCAAGCAATCCAACAATGGTGAAAGGAGCAGATTTTCTAAGACCAGTGAAAGAAGAAGGGAGGATGAAGGGTTGAGGATCATTGAACAAAAGAGTTAAAAATATTATTCGGGTAAAAATAAATAAATAATTTACATTCAAAAGATTCTAAACGACGTATGATGTGTACAAATAACCCTAAAAGTATGTTCATTTTGTATAACATAAAAACAAATTTTACGGTAGATGCATTGATGTAACGAAGATATCTATTAGCAGTTTAAATTAAAATAGTTGCTTTTCTAATTTTATGGGATAATATCAATAGAATTATTATTTCAATCGGAAATATTAAAGAAAAATGTAACTTATCCATGAGTATCGTAAATCACCGTTATAATTTTAAATAATTTTTAAATATTAATTTACAGTAGATTATTTATTAAAAAGAATTATTTTTGAGCTAATCTATGACAATTTTTTTATATAACAAATTTTGAATAAAATAAATAATAATATGTTGGAATAAATATTATTAAATCACATCTATTTATTTTTAATAATATTAAATCACTATTTTAAATGATTATTAAACTACTGTTTTAGTTCTTATAAATATAAAACATTGTTATTTTAGTGTCGATTCAACAAAAATATAAATTAGTTCTGAAATCTTCGATATGTGAATCGGTTTGGTCATTAATGTTGTAAATTGTTGGAATGCCTTAACGTAACAACCAAGGGCGAATTAATGTGGTGTGAGGGTGTGCATCTCCACCTTGAACTTTCAAAAATTGCATGAATACTCTTATTTTTTTTTTCATGAATACTCTTATAAATAGACTTTATTTCTTTGTCGGAGAGTCCGAAGTAACGTTCATAAGTTTATAGATCATTCTTTTTATATATTTAATATAGCTTTTATTTTTTGTCAATGTGAGACTAATCAGTCATAATTAAATTCTAACAATTTCCTTTATAATCATTTAAATAACATATCACCTTAAAAATATAGGAATAAATATATATTCACAAAATAAACATTTTTAATTTAAAAGAATAAATATGTATTCATAAAATAAACATCGTTAATTTAATTCACAGATAAATTAACTTTAATATTCAACTTATTGTAATATTTTAATTAAAATTTAATATTTTATAATAATAATTTAAAAAAATTATCAAATTTAAATTATTATATACATAATTTAATATATCTTAAAAATTAATATATAAATAAAACAAATAAAATGTAACTAAAAGAACAAATTAAAAAAAAAAAAACTTAAATGATTTAAATTTAAAATTGAGCTTTCCAATTATTATACTATCTACTTCTCTCTATCCCTAAATTACGCTCTCTGACACCGCGCAGATCCTTCATCGTCTCCCTCTCCCTGCCTGAGCAAGGAACCATTCGCGCGCGACCCAACCAGCCTCAACAGAGGAGAAGTTCAGCAAGGTAAATAGGTAATGATTCTTAATTTTAGGATTTAGTGAGTTTAGATTTTTTTTTTAATTGGGAATTTAAAGTGTTGCGTTGCTTTAGATTGATGCTTGTTCTTCAGTTTTTTTTTAATCGAAAGGGCCTGCTTCTTCTTCAGTTTTTTATTTTTATTTTTGATTATGTGTGCATTATGATTGTTTTGGTCAGTCTAGTAGGAGATTATGGATAAATATTTGTTGCATCTTTGGAATGTTTGCTGTTACTAGTAGGAGATTATGGATAATTATGGATAAATGTTTGTTGATCAAAAAATTGGTGATCTTTCAAAAAAGTTTGTTGAAACTAGAAGATATATTTGTTTATCCATTAGCGATGATTTTGTCTGTTGCCACAACAACCGTTGAAAGATTGTTTTCTACTATGAAAATTGTGAAAACTAGATTATGTAATACATTGATAATGAGCCTATTATTCAACGGTTTCAGAATATAAAATTGTGTAGAAGACAATTATAGAGCATTTATGTAGTTTTTTAGTACAATTTTAATTGAATACAATGTAATTTTTTGAGTATGTTACATATTTAATATGATTAAAATTATTTAAAGGTTAATATTTTGCACCCCCTGAACCAGGGTCCTACATCTGCCACTGTCTACAACCACCGCAAGTCACCGCGGCGCTGTCTACTACAACTCCCAACATTATCTACCATAACAGGTTTTGTCTCCTCTGATATTTTTAATTTATATTTTGCTGTGATCGGAGTTACTTAGAATTTTGAAATTAAAACTGTGAAATTGAAAACCCTAGCTTTGCTCCGAGTAACTATTATCTATTCTCTAGCTTAGGGTTTTATTTATCTAATTTTCCATTGCTATTTCAAATTTTGCAGCATTACATTATTCATTTATTGGTTTATGAGATGAGGCAGATGAAGCCGTTGCAGTTGTTTCATGATTTGGTGAAGACGACACAGAAAGAAAAAGGAAGGTTGATTGGTTTAGATGTTGGCGATAAATATGTTGGCCTTGCGCTTTCTGACTTTGATAACAAAGTTGCTTCACCTTTCAGGTATCATAATGAGACCATAATTTAAGATATTAACCCCTTTTTGATGCTATATGGTGTTTGATTGGAGAGAAATGGATGGGAGGGGATAATTTTTTTTTTTTTTTTTTGTAAAAAAAGTTATTGTTTTGCCAAGAATTTTACGGGGTAAAATGATCGAAGGCATGTCCTGGTTCGACACATGTTAGGTTTGACACGACACCGACACATTCATTACATTCAATTAATTGATTTTTTCAAATTATTACTGGTGTGTCTGGTGTCCGTGTCAGGATCCGTGCTTTATTTGCTAAAATCCATTCTCACAATTTTTGGCTCCAATGTTGAAGATTGTTGAATCACACCATTATAGGAGGTTATTTGAATCATACCATCATAGATTCATAGGAGATTATTTGTTTCAGCTTACCATATTACTCTGTATAACAATGTTGAAGTCCTTCAAAACAGTCTTGCTTTCGTACATCTTAGAGATAAAAGCATCCTTCTTTTTTAAATTTCGCTACTTTTTCCCTGAAAGTCCGATCTTTATCAAGCTAAAATCATTAAATTTTCCTATTGCTCAGGCATTCTAGCATACACATACCGAAACGTAGATAATTTAAATACCCTCTACAATGCATGGTTATCTGTAAACCTTAAAATAAGTCTTCTTTAAACTATTGCTGTAATTGTAAATGTAAAAGTTTAAAACCATAACACCATGTGGCACACGGCAGCATTACTATATGAAACAACGGAAGTAATTGATTGGAAAATACAAATGTTGAAGAGAACGATAGGGACTTTCAAACTACTTGAATTCACTCGGCTCAATATGATTAGAGTCAATAGGTCTTCGTATTGTTCATTCGAGAAAGGAAACCTTTATTATTGGATGACTATGATACATCCCAATCCCTCTGTGTAAATAATCCAATAATTTTTCATACTTAATAACCCAATATTAAATAGATAGCAATGTTTCAACCACCTTTACTGACAATGGAATTAGTATGAGAACATCACAATTGGTAACATATATGTTGCTTCTGTTATTATAATGGTAAGTAGCAATAAGCACAGTCACACCTGTTGTATCTTGGTATTATAATAGTAGAATCACATATTTAAAATATTTACTATTATAAGGGTATCATATTCAATTAATTTTGTTTTCCCTCCTATCTTTGCAAATCAAACATGGAGAGTGTTATTTCCCTTCCCCTCCCCTCCCCTTTTAACCAAACCAAATATCTAGAGTTTTCCCTCCCTTGCACTTCCCTCCTCTAAATCAAACACTTTGTAAAAATGATAGTTGTAGTATTTTCTATAAGTAACGCATATGCTTGTTATGTTCAATGCCAGTGTCCTTGTCAGGAAGAAGACAAACATTAATTTAATGGCTGCTGATTTTAAGAGTCTGGTGAGCTTGTTATGTCTCTTGCATTCAAATTACACTTGTATTTATAAAATGTGTTAGTTTAGGTGAGTCTATAGCCTTGAATGAAATGATAAATGAACATCATAACTGGCCAGTAGCATTACTATATTTTTTAAAATCAAACCTTGAGCAAAAAGTTAGTAAATTTGTTATTGTTTTCATGTCTTGTACTCTGTACTTGTCAATAGTTAAAGCTTATGTCTCTGTCTGTACATACATCCAGTTTTATAGTTTCACTCCTTCTTCCTACCATTGCTTGTCAGTTGTGTGAGTTTATCTCTCTGGAGTTGCTGGTTTTATGTTACGTGACATGTCATAGCAGTGGCACTATGGGAGAACTGTAGATCTCCAATTGATAAGTGTGGTATCTGAAAGTAAATGATTGTTTACAATACGAATTATTGTGTTGTGTTGGGGATGTTACATGTCATACTAATAATCATTTCCATTAGATGTTACTTTTGGGTGAAGTTGACAAAATCTCTCTTGCTTTCGTGTTGTAAACATTTATGACTTCTTGAAAGTTTTTGGTGTTATGATACAATTACAATCATTCATGTTCCAGTCTCTTTCTTATGTCAGATTTCTTTTCTTCTTTCATCTGTGAGTCTTGAGGAGTATAACTCTACATCCTTGAGGCACATAAGGCTCTTTGCTGTTTCTACTTGTTTTCCATTTTCATGATGATCATTTTTTCTGCTGAGCAATTATTGGTTTTGTAATCTAAGATGTCCCTTCCTTAGTTTTTTTGTAGCGTAATTTTTCAATTTTTTATTCAGTCAAAAAAATTATGTATATTTATTCTAATTTTTTGTCGGTACATCTTTTGGCTATTTAAGCCATAATATCCCAAGCTATATGATGACAACTTCATCTGTTTTCATGCAGGTCTCTAAATACTCCTTGAAGGGCTTTGTTATTGGCCTCCCTTTTGACAGACATTTGGTGTCTTCTGATGTGTGTTTCATTTCTTTGACCAACCATGTACCATTTATTATTATTGTTTACCTGTACTGAAGTATTTATTCTACATTTTATCAGGCTGTGAAAGTGAAGGTATTCATTGATAACCTCCGTAGAACAAACATGTTCGGCGATATGAAGTATACATATTGGAATGAGTGCTTCACATCAAAGGTTGATTCACAGAATTGCTATTCCAAAAATTAATGAATTTAAATCCACCTTAAGTCATATTTCCAACGTGACTACAACCTCTACTTGGTTGCTAACTACTACAATAGGAAGAATTTAATTTCTACGAAGTTTGAAAAAACTAAAGTATTTTATATTTAAAGAGAACCCTACTTCATCCAGCTAGACATACTCATATGTATAGGTTATAACTTCAATTTTTTCCCCAGTTTGAATACTCATTGCAATAAAAGTGAGACAAAATCTGAAGTTATAATATTTTTGCAGAATGTAGAAATATTGATAAAGCCTTTGAATTTGAATCATCCAGTTCATTCCAAAACTATGCTAGACAAGTTTGCTGCTGTAGGAATACTTCAGGTACGTTCCTTGATCTGCTTCTTTACTTAATCTACTATTCTATTTTTGTACATCTCTTCCCATGTTACTTATCATGGAAAAAAGGCATTGTCTTCACTCTTCATATTTTCAATTCTGCTGAAAGCATAATAAGAATGTAGTTAACATTTGAGCTCTTTCTTTGGTGTATTTTCTTTTTTTTTTTCTGAAGTAGGAATGTTTTTTTATTAGTTTTGAAGAAATCATTATGAAGAATTTGTTTGACAATGAAAAGCCCTGAAGTATATGTTATGAAATAAGTTACTTCCATCACTACAACCATTTGGCCACAACCTCAACTAGATGGCCATCTCATTTTCTATACTACACCATTGTTTTCTGTCTGCATTTTTATGTTTCTGTTTGGAGATAGACTCAATTGAAAGGAAAATTGTTTGTAGGACCCGGTTAAAAATTAATTTTTCCTAAGTGTACTGTGAAGACCCTCCTATATTTGCAAGGGACTCTGAAATATCAAAACATATTTATTTACATTCTAGGTTACATGTAGAGCTAATTAATTTGGTTAAAAGCATCTACTTATATGTTTGTACTTTCTAGGGGTACCTCGACTACGTTAACAGAAAAGCAAGGCTGATAGCACCAGAGTAAGACTTCTTAATAGTGTAAGTTCACAAGCATGCTAATGTTATTCTCAAACTTTATTTTTTCTACGTGAACGTCACTTCTCAAAACTAATCACTTGCCATGGTGGTTCTTTTTCTTATTACTTTTATGAAATTTATCTCTTTTCTGTATTGCCTCATTAGTGCTCTTTCTACAGGTAGAGGCATTCACCAGAATCACATCTAGAAACATCTGAATTTAAAGGTAGTGTGGTGAAAATATTTTTGTATTCTCTATTGTATGGCTGAATTGAAAATATTATTGTCATCTTACAGTCCTGATTAATTCTGCTTTTCTAACTTAGTGAAAAAGGTTAAGTGAGAATTAGTAAATACTTCATTATCAATTCACAAGAAGATCTGACTAGCAACTTAGGAGCTCTTATACCTTCCTTTTCAATTCCAGTATTAACTAAAAACAGAGGTTTGTCATACAATGTGTACAAACTTTAGTTTTTCCCCAAAAACAAAGAGAAAAAAAACGGCAGACTAAATAGTAAGTTATTGAGATTGAATTTGTTGTATTTCTCTTGTACTAAACAATGACATCGCATTTGAAACTTGATGTTATGATATTATTTATTGAACTATTTGATAAAATACACTACACTTTTTTATTTATTTATATTTTCTGATTGGTTTGAGAGAAGATGGATAATTTCTGAAATACTTGTATTTTTAACGCTCATTAATGTTCACCGGACTGGAATCATTATTGTTTTTCTTTATTTGATGATGTTAAAGGTCAAACACCCAAGTGAAAAGAAAAGTTGACTTAGTGGAAGCTCAAGTTAAACCTCGCAATCAAATTCATATTTGAAAGACTTGAGCTGGAGTCAATTTACATGTAAGCTCCGTCATCAGTAGATTCAGTAGTTAGTTTGATTGTAAACAGAAGATTTTGATCAAACAATGAAAGGCATTGGAAAAGCCTCACATTAAGTATGATGGTGTAGAAAAAGTAATCGAAGCAGAAAATACTTAGTTTTAATTGCTTCATGTATGTGAGACATCCACTTATTTCAAGAATCGGGCTCATTATCCTAGCTTGCATCTCTATACTTAAATCTATTATCCTTTAATCAACGAAAAAAATACAATTTTGTTTTTTTAACTTTCTATAAATTTTTTAATTTTTTTATTACTATTTTTTCACCTCCTACAAATCTTTAAAGAGTTCACATAAATAATACCTTAAGAAACATGGAATCGATAAATATTCTGCCTTAGCATGTTGCTACCCAAGCAAAATTTTAGTTTTACAAAATGATGATCATTGTCAACAAAAATGTTTGATACTGTAATCATTTCCCAAGAAGACTTTTTTTACTGTTGGACACATATTTCTTGGCCTAAACAAATTTTTTAAGTGAAATGTTTGTCATTAGTCATATTTTAAAAATTAAAACAATATTAGAATACTACATAAAAAATGAGTATCTAGAATTTTTAATAATAATTTTAACAAACTAAATAAATATTTTTTTCTTAAATTTTGAATGTTACTAATGTAGTTAACGACGCCCTTAAAAAATACAAATACACGCGATAGGCATGGCATGAGGTAAAAGATACGTGAACTTTAATCAAAACTCAAAAGTAAGTTTTTTAGGTTTCCAAGCGAAAAGGAAGAGGCTGTGAGGCTTGGAAAGCAGTAGGGCAATAGCCCTAGAGCTATTAGCTGTAATGTCCTCAATTGGTCATTTGCCTTTGGAATGGAATGGGTTTGGGGTACTCTGGCAGCATGGGGACCACACACTGTCCCTCCAATCAATGCAAGTTAGTCTTCTTTGATGTTACGTTTCAATCTCTTTTATTTTTAGCCATTTTTGGTAAGATACTTATTCATGGCGAATGGATTCCTCATCTTATTAAAAGAAAACATAAGGGGTCAACTTTATTTTTTTTTAATAATCCTTTTTTTCAAAAAAAAAAAAAACTAAAATACTTTCATTTGAAAATTAAATACCAAAATATTTTTTTACAACA
>JBBPBR010000002.1:1732217-1759275 GCA_037974775.1 Cicer pinnatifidum
ATTTTTAATGAAATAATAAATATATATATATATATATATATATTTATAAAAATACATAAATAAAAATTTTAAATTACGATAAAATTTTAGGAAGTCCAAATTTCAAATGCAGATTTTCCAAAAAAAAAATTAAAAAAAATATTTATTTTAATTTTTTTTCAAATTCTATTGAAATAACAAAAATAACAATTCCATTGTTGAATCAAGCCGAGTTTGGTAAGTATCACAAATAAAAAGTTATAAAGTAGACAATTCACTTATTACTGCTTTAATTGAAAGATAGATACTTGAAACTCACATGTTTCATCTTCCAACAGGTGAATGTACCCTAACATTAGAAAATGTTGCATTGCTACTTAGCTTACGTGTAAGGGGTAAAGCTGTAATTTGATCAACTATAGTATCAAGGACAAATGATTTTTTAGATTTGTTATGAGTCATGCCACCTGAATCTCAAAGAAAATAGAGTTTTATAAAATTAAAATGGCTAAGAGAGATTTGCGAGAGACGAGAGAATACAGTTGGGGTTCAGCGTGTTTGACAACACTTTATAGAGAATTGTGTTGTGCATCTGAATTTGGTGTTATGTCGATCGACGTATGTTCACATCTACTTCAAACATGGACATGATACTATATGGCGTTTCTTACACCAATAAATAATCTTGAGCCTCATTTTCCATTCGCAAAAAGATAAATATAAAAAAAAAGTTAAATATTATATTTATAAAACTATTAATTAATTCACTAACATTCAAATTTATTTTCGTAGATATAGTGGAAAAGGTATGAAATTTGACGATACATCTCGTTATCATACCGTTGGATATCGATCAAAAATTGATCACATGACTGTTAACAATGTAATATATTAAAATATTACGTTATTTCTGTTATTTTATTTTTCTTATGGATATATTACCAACAAACTTGTTATATATCAGTTTTTTTAAAGGTCATGTTTACGTCTAACATACGATCATTCAGAAGACAATTGGTTGTGGAATGCATCTACCTATTTAATTTGTTTCTACATAATAGAAATGCATAAAATTGATAGAGTGAAACTACAATTTGGACAACCTCAAGAAATTTCACATCCTCCGAGGAACATGAGATAGTATCATAAGGTAGATTTGCATAAACAAGTTGACTATAGTTGGACATTATTCTACGAAAATGAGAACAAATAGTGGAATGAACGAGATAATCATATTTTTTCATGGTCAACCTCTAAATGTTGAATTCAAACAAAGTTATGAAAACATGGTTTGATTTTGCAAAAATTCTATACGATTTATTTCTCTAGAAAACCAATTGGTTGATTCTCGTGTCAATCCACCCCAACCTCCACCACAATCTAGCCAACATTTTTTTTCCAATAATCAATGTCTAACACAACACCACAAAATCAATATTATATATCAACACCTCGTGACACTCAACCGCCTCTTCATACTTTTACCCACACACCACATCCTAATACTTTTATCCACACACCACATCAATCTTAAGGATTCACTACAGAGGAACAATTTAATTTTTACGGCCAATATATAATAATTAAATCTAAATTTATTCTACATATAATCTCTTCACATTTTATAGATTAGTTATTCATAAAGATATTTTAAGAATAAATATAACAAATCCACGTCTTAATGTAGTTTGATTGATGAAAGTATAAAAATAAATTACACTATTAATAAATAGAAATGAATAGCTTTTATATTATTTTTAAAATATAATCGGGTTAGGATCTACATCTATATGCATATTTATTAATAAACTATTCAACTTTAACTAATGTTTGAACCTCAAGTCATTATTTTTTGTTTTTGAATAAGTTTTGTGAGTTGAATAAGTCATTATTTATAAATTATTTTTAATTTCAATTTCAATTGTAATTAAATAGTTAAAGAGTTTGTCAACTCTCTTTGTAGTTTAGACTTTCATATTTTATAGATTATATTAATATTATAACTTTAAGATATTTACATTTTTTAAATATTGTCTATTTTTAATATTGTCTGTAAATCTTTATGATTATGTCTTTAGTATGATATTAAATAATATAATTTTTTTTTATGTATTTAAACAACTATAAATATTAATAACATAATATTTTATATATAGATATATAAATATAATTTTCTCAATTTAGACACAAAATTTGTTTTCACTACACTCCCCTACCAGCTTAAATTTTATTGAAAAAAAATTAATTTGCGTTCACTAATTAGTAATTATCCATTACTAATCCGTTATGTACACATGTTCCTTTTGTTCAGACAAGCTTAGCTAACTTTAAATTTCAAAAGCTCCTTCTTTTTTCATTTTCTAATAAAAAATAATTTCAATTTTTCTTTCTCTTCTCCACACCCAACAACTCAAGTCACACTTTTTTCTTTCCCTCTTCCATTTTTCCATCATTGTACTGCATTCTTTTGTCAAAACCCTAAATTTTCTAGTCTTAGGTTTAATTTTCTAAATGTGTTACAGATATGATTCCAGATAGTATTACTTTGCTTCAGATTCTCCTACATTTCCCTTACTAAACTCTGTCATGAATTTTCGAAACACTGATTCAGTTTCAGCTCCCCCAAAAAAAAAAAACTTCCTTTATTCTTCTCTCCTTGAGCATTTAAATCTCATTTATAGCTTTAATTTTTTGTGGGGTTCTTAGATTTGTCTAGTTGAACAAAACCCTTATTTTTGCAACATTCACTTAACAAAATCTCTAGCATTTTTGGATTGAATATCTAGAGATACTGTGTTTTAGATGGTCTTTCTGTTTTTGTTGTATTTTGTTACAAAATCTAGTATTTTTCCATCACTGTCAAAGTTTTTATTTTTATTTTATTTTATCTGATTACTTAGTTTAAGAAGTTAAAAAAAATTAAGGTTGAAGAAGAAAAGTTAGTTTAGTTTATCTATCACAATTAAGAAATCTGTTAGTCTTAGTTAATTGTTAATGCATGGATGGGAGAGAAGCTATGGCATTTTCTGATGGGTCTGGTTCATATTACATTCATAGAGGAGGAGAAGGGGTTGGTGGGTCTGGTAGTGGAGGAGTGTTCCAACAACCACCCTCTGGATTTAGAGTTTTGTCTAATGCTCATGGTGGTTCTGAAGGTTCTACATTTTCAATAGAGCCTCAACGTGGTAGTTTTAGTCATGGTGGTGTTATTAGCAATAGCATAGGTTCTTCTTCAGGTAATGTAGTAGTAGTGCCTTCTTCAAGGGAGCAAATTGTGAAAAAGAAAAGAGGGAGGCCGCGTAAGTATGGTCCTGATGTACCTGTTTCTTTGAGACTCTCTCCAATGTCTGCCAATTCCACCCCTCCTTCAGATAAACGGCCTAGAGGGCGCCCGCCTGGAAGTGGAAGGAAGCAACAACTAGCTGCTCTAGGTATATTTTTTTTATATGGACATTATCATTTTCTTGTTGACTATTTGATTTGATTGTATCTTTTGTATAAGGATTTGGATTTGGAATTGGAATTTGACCTGTTCATTTTAGAGGGAAAATGTGATTAGCATGGTATTTACAAGTGCAGTTTATTGCGTAGAATTGATGAGTTTACAATGTTGTGATTTATGAGTTATTCTTCTTTTCTTTTTCATTTATCTGGTTGCTACTTTTTCTATTCCCTGTCAATGTTGTGTTTTATGTTGGTGGTCCAGGTTGTGGTATTCAGTAATTTGGTTTCTCTTGACATTGATACTTGTTTTTCATATTCTTGCTTCAGAAATTGCTAAATTGATCATAATTGGAATTCACAAATCGGATGTTTATCTTTTGTTAAGACTGCAAGTCTGCAATACTTATTTATTTTGCAGTTCTGGTTCAAGTTTCTAGTTAAGATTTACCCGTCAGAATGAATAAAAATTAGAAATCATGAAAAGTTAAATTGTGTTTTCACCTTTTCCTCATCTTACTGGCGCTATTTTTGTTTTCTTCCTGTTTTGATGTTAACTCATGGTAGCAACAAAATATGGTATCTTTATTTATTTCGCTTTGAAGTATATTAAATTCCAACGTTTTTTTTACCCCTTCTTAGGTGAATGGATGACCAGTTCTGCCGGTATGGCTTTTTCACCTCATGTTATCACCATTGGAGTTCAGGAGGTAATTATATTCTTCCATTTCATCGGACATATAGGTTTCAATCCACTTACTTTGCTTATATATTTATTTGTTTAAAAAAGTTCTGAATACAATGAGTTAAGGCTGCATGTATCTAAACCGGAGATGTTGGATTGTCTTTCGTTTCAGGACATTGTAGCAAGGTTATTGTCATTTTCACAACATAGACCACGCGTTTTATGCATCTTGTCGGGAACTGGGATTGTATCTTCAGTCACTCTGCGCCAGCCTGCTTCTACTAGTGTCGGTGTTACATTTGAGGTTAGAGAATTAACACTAGCTACCTCCACTACTAGCCATTTTAATATTACAAGTATCATCTGTTCTATCTCCTCTTTATTAAATCCCTTCAATCGTTCTAGCTTAGTTGCAAGTTAATTCATGTAATTATTGTTATGAGCTATTGAAGAAAAGGGAAGGTTAATGGTTTAATGCCATTCATTTCAGCAATTGTAATATTGTAATGTCTGTAAAAGTTTGGTTTTTGCTGCGGCTAGTTAGTACTGCTTGCTGCTTAGCCTAAGCAGTGGTAAACATTATATTTTGTGTGTTCGCAGGGGCGATTCCAAATATTATGCTTATCTGGTTCTTACTTGGTTGCTGAAGATGGCGGACCTCGCAATAGGATGGGTGGCATTAGTGTTTCCCTTTCTAGTCCGGATGGTCATGTTATTGGTGGTGGTGTTGCTAGGCTTATTGCGGCAAGCCCTATCCAGGTATATCTTCATTGCAATCTTAATGGCCTTGTAACATTGGTGATTCTCATTCTTCTTGCTTGCTCATTCACAATCTTATGCTAGAACCGTAAGTTAAAACAATTGCAAGGTGTGTTCTGAATGGGATGGATGCATTGGAGATATTGATGGTCAATAATGATTTAAGTTCTTGTGCATCTTAGGATGCTTGAGATTCAAAATTTCCCCCAAAACAAATGAGACTTTGTGTTGGGTATGGTTAGTAGTTACTGATAAGTGGGAGGTTGCTCGAGTAGAGGTATAGTTCAAGGGTAATCTTGTAAATTGGATCGTAGTATTTAAATACAAGTTGTAATAAGTAACCCTAAGCTTGAATCATAATAGAAATGTATTGTTGCACCTGCTCTGTTGTCGGAGACATAGGCACATTTGGCCGAACTATCTTGTGTTCTTTGAAAGCGTATTTTTCTATCTAATTTATTTTGAATTGGGGTTGTTGTTTTAATACTTTGGTTGTTGCAGGTGGTAGTTTGCAGTTTTGTATATGGGGGCTCTAAGCCAAAGACAACAACAAAACAAGGGACCACTACGAAAGATGACGGCGATTCAGAACCTCAGAGTAGTGACAAATTAGCTTCTCCGGAGAGTGCACAGCCAAACTACACAACTTCTGCAACAGGCATGTGGTCTGGATCAAGGTCGGTAGACGTAAAAAGTGCACACCCATACACTGGTATTGACTTGATGCATGGGTGAAAGTTTATTCAGAAAGAAGAGATATTGTTGTCTTGTATGTATGTATATTTTTATCTGTTGTTAATCAACTGAATTTGTGAGCATTGTGACTTTGCTTGTTATTAATCCTATTGGTAGGTCACAAGTTAGCACTAACCATTGTTGTAACAAATGAATCATTTTATGGTGAAGTAACAATATTGACTTGTGCAAAGAAAAGAAAGTTGGATGTCAATTTGTGTGTCCACCAAACATTTCTTTTTATAAATTCCTTTTTTTCTCTATCCAAAAACACCAAACTCATTTTTTATAGATAAAATGTGATGTTTTCTCTACTAAAGCATTTTGAGTTGAATTTTGATTATGTGACAAATGAGATGTTTATGTGGTAACTGAAATGATGACACGAGAATGAGTATGAGTTGAGTTATAAAACACTCTTGCATCAAATTTGATTATGTGGTAAATGAGTTATAAAACAGTCTTGCATCAAATTTTGACGATGTGACAAATAGATGTTCATCTGGTATCTAAAAATAGTCTTACATCTAATTTGATTATTTTGTGTTATAAATTAATGTATATTTTGATGTTGACATTAACTCAATTGTCAAATAAGCAATTCACTTATCACATCATTAAAATTCAAAGTTAGATGTTTTAAAAACTAGAGGACCAAAAGTATAGATTCCAAAAATATAATTTAAAATAAGGAGAACAAAATCATAGAGAAGCAAAATTATTTTATTATGTCATGTTTTAATATTTGAACAACACTACAAGCATAAAATATTGAATAAATCTCAACTTGGCTGACAAAGAATTGACAACTGAAAAAAAAAATCAATGAATTAAAATTAAATTTTAGTCATCATAACTTGCAAACTTTATTAATATATCAGCTAATGGTATGTCGTTGAGGGAACATAAAAAGTGAGTGCTAGGTATGGATTAATAGATATAGCTTCTCTTTTGCTAAATGATCACTTTGAAACGAAATTAATCTGCACTTAGCAAAACGATATTCAGTCTTCAAAAACTGAGTAGCTAATATGGTTCATAGTTTTGCTACATTTTTTTTTCTACTTTGCAGAAGACATGTAGTATTTGACCATCAACATTCATTCGTTTCAAGGTTTGGATTTCAAGTTTTAATGATAAATGCACTGAATGAGTTCAGGTATTACTCATGTGTATTGGTTGCTTTTCATTTATGTGCTTATATGCCATGTGCTATTAAATCATGTGTCAACTGTCAACATGTTTCTGTTCTGCCTATTCATGTGTATAAAAGAATGTAAAACAATGTAACTTACAATTCAAAATTGACCATGAATGTAGGTAGATAAATGTAATAATAATCATTTAATAATAAACTAAAACAATTTAATTTCAAACAAAAATAAAGTAAAATTCATTCAATCCTTGAATCTGCTAACCCTCTCAAGCAAATTATTCATAGTAATAGCAAATGCATCTTGAAATTTCTCAAGCTCAGCATTGTGATCACCATATACTACACTAGGCAATAGTTCATATACAATATACCTCCTAATATTTTCCCTTTCTCTTAAAGAAATATTTGCAAGCCTCTCCACAACATTCACATTCATTTCTCTCACCTCTTTTTTATCCATAAACACAGAATACTTATCATAATCCTCTGGTAAATGCCAAGGATATTGATAGTAAGCTGTGAAAGGATCGAATATAACCGGAATACAACCCGATATCAGTGAATCGAAAACCGATTTTCTCGTTGGACTATCGCCTGGTGGCTGCAAACAAAACTCAGACTCCACAAAAAGTTCTATAATTGTTTCTGGCTCATAACATTTAACAGAACTACAATTCAAATACTTGCATTTACCATCAATATTTGAACTGCATTGGTCTATTAATATGGACCTAATCTGGTCGTCCGCATCAGCTCGCGCCGCACCAGCAAAACTCACAAGATTCTTCCGATTCGATCTTATGATTCTTAGTTGCCAGTCGATTATATCATTGTCCGATTTCGGATGAAAATATGTTGGATGAGGAATTCCGACGTCGTTGACATGCCACGGTTGTCGTTCAATCAATAACTTAATTGGATTTTGCATTTTATCAAACTCTAACAACCTAGTACCCCAAGGAGAATCATTAGTCCTCCTAAAATCCCATGAAATTTTACCTAACACAAAAACATGATCCTTACCTGAATTCCTTTTCCATGTAACTTGTCTCTCAAGCCACTTCAATAACTCCAAACCTAAACTATCTTTAACATCATTTGAAACATTCTTGAAATGCCATCTCAACACATCAAGTCCACCATAGAATGGAACATAAAACAACTTTGCATCATTTTCATTATAAATCCTACATGGATGCTTCAACACTCTTGAATGAAAAATTAATTCAAGTGAGTATTGATGAGTTTTGTACCAACCTTTACCAAGTTTTGATATTGGTTCACCAAATCCTTCATTACTTATATATTTGCAAAAACCTTGCCATGGAACCATTTCATTGCATTGACCAACCAAATCCTTATTAAACTTAGATGGCAAATCATATACATATATTCCTTTACCATCACAATTTCCATAGTTTTTATCCGACTTCCACGATCGATGAATCTGCAAATATTCCTCGACGACTTTAACAGCATTTGCAGCCTCATCATCTCTATGATTAATGTTAGATACTCCCATATATGATGTACTTGGAAACTTTGTTGCATTATTAGTATCACCTTCAATTTTTGTAGAAGTAGTAATAATGGAGGTGCTAATAGTATTATTATTGTTTATGGAAGTTGGAATTTCAAAAGAGGGATGAGGATTGGTGCCTGCAGAAAGACAATAGAGATTATTGAGCTTTCTTGTGGAAAAGCAAACATGAATGATGTTTCCTGTTATAATGGTGGAAAATGAAGACCAAATGTAGATAAGGATTAAGAGAAAGATTAAAGCTGAAATTTTATGTATGAATTTGTATAGAATTGAAAAGCCAAAACAAGATTGTTTGGATTCAAGTTTTCTTGATAATTTTGATCTTTTTCTGGCTAATGACACTACCATTTTTATTTTTTTGTGATAGAATAATGTTGGGAGTTAGGACCCTTTATTTTATTTGTGGTTTTTCTAGTAGAGAAAAAAAATATGAAGCATCATTGTGTCATCCCATACTTATTATATCATGCAAGCACGAAGTTATTTTTTACTTTATAATTTAATGTTAATGATTTGCTTTAAATAATTTTTAGAGGTTTCAATTTATATATTTTTTATTTCTTACCTTCAACAATCATTTCTACTTTAAAAACATACTTTTTTTTTTTTTGCTACGGACTTAAAAACATACTATATGAAACGTTTATTTGGCTAATGAATTCATTCATTGTACCGTTTAATCTAATTAAAGTGAATATTGTATTGTTTGAATGCTACAATTAATTTGCATTAATCAGATGAATAATAATAATAATAAATGTGCAAGTCAAGGTGTATATAGTTTATTTTAGGAACGTGCTACCATATACTTATACTTTACTAATGTAGTGGTGGTTGACTTTCATGATGCATTTTGTCTACATTTTGCACAGCTTTATGAAATTTGGTTTCAAAATTATAAATATTATTATTAGAATTTGCAGTTATATTATTAGGTTGGATATTATATGTGAGTTAAAATCACAAGAGAATTTTAGTGTAGTGATTTGATTATAAAAAATCCACATACAAATTAGAAATCCTCTCTTCTTATACAGCTTGCTAGAAAATAATACTACAACCAACTTATTATTATATTATTACATAATACAAACAAAGTAAATGCCTGATACAAAGAAAAGCTGGTTTTAAATTGAAACATGACCTACTACACTATAGTACTATACTACAATATAGCAAAAGGGAGATTACATGCAGTAATCAATCTCTGTCGTTGATTTAAAATTACACAATCAATAAATCAATTTTAAACGATCTCGACCATTGTTTTATGGTCGAGATCTGTAACAGTAGAGAATCTATTTCCAGAATTCTACAACATACTATCAGTTCTTGCAGGCAGACGGCGGAAGAAATTAATCGGTGCGGACGGAAGTCTGCACCGAAACCTTGGATGTCTCATGAAATAGAATCCTGCTAAACCAGCTACAACTTGAAAAGGAGTGACATACAAAACCAAAGCAGATAACAAACAGAAAGTAATGAATATAGCAGTAGCTCTTGGATCTCTCCAGCTCAAAAGTGCATGAATTCTTTCACCTTGACTAGCCAAATCACCAACAACACTTTGTATTCTTCCAGCCACACTCCTCAAACGATCATATCTTAATCTAACAAGATCATGGTTTTTACTTGTTGGAAAAGTATCAAACTCTTCATCCATTTCATCAGGGTGTACTGCATCAGCTTGTGAGATTCTTGTGTTCATGTGAGGAGGGTACCTTGGTCGGTACCGAAAGTTCCACACACCAATTAAGAATAGGTAGAGAAAAAGTGTTGGCATAATCAACTCAGGAAAACAAACTAACATGAGAAACAATACATGAACAAGAACTGTTGTAATAGGATTTATCCACATGCATATATCACCTAACCATTTTCCAACTGCGAAAACTCCCGAAAAAACTGTCATAAGGCGAAAGAAATTCGCCTTGCTACGACGCATGCTCCATAAGTGTGAGTCCACATCTGACATGTATTCCACCACTTCTTTACGGAGGGGCGGCTCTGCTCGGCCGAGCCGTGCTGCGACTATGTTAACTGCTTGATGACGGAGCATATCGAGTTGCATGACAGCAAAAGGCCTAACATAGTGCATTTTTGGCAGAAGTGGTCTTGAGTATAGGTAAAGCATGTTTGAGAAAGAAGTGCATGAGAATCTTATTGCCAAGTGAAGTTCACCCATTTTCTTTACACCAGTAGGATGAAGAACAAGCAAAGGATATGAATGAGTGTAAATCCTTCCTGTTTCGAGAGTCGATATGCGAATTCTCACCTTCCCAATTTTCAAGTCTTTTGAACTGTTATTGTTGTGACCCTTTTCACCACTGATTTGAGAATTGTCAAAAACACCAACTGTGAGTACTGTGGAAGGATCAAAAACCTCCCAAGTGTATTGCTCATTATACTTTGGAGACAAGTTATCAACAAGAGTCCTTGTTCTGACCCATTTGTGACCATATTTTGCCACACAATATGTATCAGAAGTGCCTCTACCATCCCTTGTTTTCATAGGATGGAGCCCTATGGCATTCAACACTCCAAGTTCTAAAACACCAATAGCTGGCTTCCATAGCTGTTTCGCCGTGGGGCGAAGATCACTGCTATAATGAGTTGATTCATCAAAAACATGATAACCTCCATCAAGACATAACCTTAGCTGAATTCTGCTAGCAAACTTTTCTCTCTTCAGCTGATCAACATCCACAACAACAGGCTTTTCCAAGTTGAACCATCTAGAGTGAATGATTCTATCATCGGCTCGCCTCTCCACCGCGTTTAAAGGTATGATCACCCTCCCAATGATCTCATCTTTTCCAGGACCAACTCGATCTTCAACCGAAAGTATTATATGATCTTCAAAAGGCTCAGCAGCAACAAACAAAAGATCCTCATTCCATTGTGGATTTAGAGTCCTAGCAGGCACTGTTTTTGTTTTCAGCACTTGGTTACCTATCTGCACCTTAACATAAGCATCTGGGAACCGATTTTTCTCCGTTGGAATCAAATCTTGCGCCTCTACGACATTTACACGAACATACCACAACCTTGGAGCATGATAAACCTTTGAACGTATGGCTGTGGTAGTAGCAGGTGTGCTATCAACAGGTGAAGCTGCATCTGAATGCCAAGCATCAGAAAAAGCTTCATCAGCTTGAGTGCCAATCCAAACAGCTAACATCAACTCACCTTTAACTTTCTCCCCTTTTTTATCTTCAAGACGGTACCATTCAGGTGCCAAAGGACTATCTGGTGGAACTCTTAAAGGAACCTCATTGATGTCAAACCTCACAATCCCAACAAAATCATCTTTGATAAGATCTTTGTCCTTGATCACAACTTCTAGTACAGATGCTTGCATCCTCTCCTTTGAAAATGCAAACACTTGATGCCACTCAGGATTGTGATTCTTATCAAAGTGTTTTGTAATACCTCTATAATTTCCAATTCTCACCTCAACAAATGGATCAAGACTTCCTGTAACATCCATAGAAGGAAGCTCGCGAGCCTTAACGACTCTAACATACAAAAAATACATCCTTTCCACAAGATCATATGTACTTGATGACTTGTCTTTATGAACAACGCGGCCACCAACAACTCTTCCACCACCAAGAAATGGACTAGTTTCTTTAAGTGCAAAATCGACCGGTTGCATCGATGTAGCAGAGTGCAAATGTACTAATTTCATAGGCTGTGGTTGATCAGACTTCATTTCATCAGCTTCATACTTTGTTACATAGTGAGTATCTGCATAGCCAGTAGAATGTTGTTGATGTTGATGTTGATGCCGATGATTGTTCGTGTTTGGTAGGTGATGAAATGTATGTCTCGACGACTCAACCTTGTCACTAGACAAACCATTCATCATTGCATTTGTAGTTCCATGAACTTCACCATGTGTTGAGCTAAGATTATTATTTGTATGCATTGAATCAACATTAGGAGTTGGAATTGAGGACTTTATGGTATGATCATTAGTGATGTAAACTTTAAGGCCAATCTCTCCTCTAACACGCGAGAAAATACCGCGCTTTTCCAATGGAAAATGCAATACAACAGCATCAGAATGAGGGACAAAAGAAGTACCAGTGAGACTAACTTTGCCAAGAAATGAAGTTGAGTTAGTAGCTTTGGAATGACAATGGACATAAACATCAAGAGGGAGATAGTGAAGGTTGGAAGGATCTGATATATTGAAGTAGAAACTCTCATTCCAAACAGGATTAAGATCCCTTTCTTTGATGGTTGTGCGGTACTTTTGGCCATCAAAGTAAAGTTCAACAAAGGAGTTAGAAGAACCTTCACCATCTTTAGGTAGTAGATTGTGAGCACTAACCACATCTACACCTAACTTTAAGTTGTTCATAGTTAAATGTGGCTCCTTAATGAGATTTTAGTGACAACTGCAGGATAATTTTAGGTACCTACAAAAGATAGGAATACAAGTTATGAGAAACAAGTGGAATTTCCAACAGTGATATGTTATTATCCCTGTTTTCTTATAATAAATGATGATAAACATTGAAAGAAAAGAATCTGTGAACACATTCTAAGTGAAAATTATTTGATAATTAGATTTAGCCTCAGATCAAGAAGGTAAGAAGTATTTCAAATGCTATTCAGTGTTGAACAGTTAAGAAAGCTACTTATTTATCTACAACAAGCAACAAAAGATGGAGCAATTTTCTTAATCAACATAATAAAATCAAAGTATACATTTTCTGGTTTTAACTCTTCAGTTATTTAGGAAAATGGGGTTTAACTAATCTAAAATTCGATTAAGTAAATAAATTTTGACCAGTAATTATTCCAGTTAAGAATTGAACTCAGATACTACCTGAACCATTAAACTTTAACAAAAGCTCATTAACCAATAATTGAATATATATCTATGATCACACAAAAATATTTGTACAACTATAATTATATACTCCATCGGGTCTTAAATATAAACAAAATTAGTGTAAAAAATAAAAATATATGTATTTGGTCCATAATAAACTAAATACATCAATTTTATTTTATCCTACTTTTATTTATATTTGAGACCGAAGGAAGGAGGAAAGTATGTATTAATGCATTTTTCCAAAACTTTTTTTGTAATAATAAATCCATTCAAATTCATACAAACTTTGTTTTCTAGATTAAGAGAGTGAAGTTTGATATGAACACTAAACACAGAAATATTTTCCAGATAGTCCAACTATAAGCTAAATATATAATTGTTAATCAGTATACTAGACCTTTAAAAGTCAGGACCATGCAAAAATCTAAAGAACTTTGACCAAAGCTGGGTTGCACTTGCATTAATAAAATATTGCATGAAACAAAAAAAAAAATTTGAGAAATGAGTAATCTGCTTTTTCAAAAATAAAAAGCATGTGACAGAGCCAAAAAGGAAACACAATGAAAGTATCACCTTGAAGAGCAGAGTTTGCAGCTGGAATATGAAGATTTATGCTTGTCCTCTTTTTCTCTTGAGTGAATAACAATGTAATGCAAATCCACTAAAAATAAAAGAAGAGGGTTGAAATAAATGGCTTAACATGAACAAAAAGAAGCATTTAAAGAAATCAGCATGTGACTTGCACTGATACTTTCTCAGCTCCAAGTTAGTGATCCATTAAATACGGCACACACACATGAGCTTGGCACAATGTAAAATAAAATAGGAAATAAATAAATAAATGTTTAGTGATGCATTTGTTTTAGTATTATTAATTAATTAAAAATAAGATAAGATAGTATAGTATAGTATAAAACTTACAGTTGGTTGCTAGAAAAACAAGAAATGAAATGAGAATTTTTTTAAAGAAATAAGCATGCTAGGAACATTAAAGAAGTGGTAGAATATAATACAAGTTATGAATATGATTAGTATTAGAGTATAGTAGTAATATGTTTGGTTTTTAACTATAGAGTCCGGTTAGTGGTGAGTGAATGGCACCAAAACAAGAAGAGACACTATCTCCAATGCTTTGTCATAGAGAAAAAGACAAAGTCTCCCTATCACTTCTTAAAACGTGAGTTGAATCAAAACTGTGACAAACAGTTCGAGTTGGATAATGTAAAAATTATACCCGAATTCAAAACCTACCAATCATAATTTTGAGGTAGAATAAATTATAGAGAAAAAATTAATTATACCTGATAGCAGTCATGTGATTATATATGTCAAAATTAATTTGATATTCAAAATTGATTTCGACATTACTAATTTTTTTTTTAGATGTAAATAAGTAAAATTGATTTTGTTAAACACTGAGTTGAGTTGAGTGTAAAATGATATATATTTAAATAAATTTATATAAAAGTTATTTGAACAATTATTTTTGTGTATTATTAATGTGATAAATGTATAATAAAAAATACTGCACTGGTAACAATTTCTTTAGTATTAATTCAAAGATACAATTAAAAAGAAGTCCATTGAAAATGAAAAAAAAATCAATTATTTTGAGATTAGATTAGACATTATTTGACAAATTCAAATTAAAAAGATTTTTTTTTTATAGTAATTATATCATTTTATTTATAAAAGAAAATTTAATATAATATTATTAAGTTTTAAATAGATTTTGTAATTGGACATTTAATTTAGTGCAGCAGGAGAAGATGGTCCGAAATAATTATAGATGGCTGATGGAGCCCTTTATGGGGTGTTCCATTGACTTTGTAATAACTCACCTATATGGGTCTAATGTCTATAGTACATACATTATGTTCAATGCTCCATTTCTTACTCATAATTCATGCAGCCACGTTATGCATTGTTAATTCGTCAGAAATCAGAATATTAATTAATGTGACTCGGTACCCTATCAAATTCAGTATGGCTCTTTTCTGTGTATCACTTTCCATGTACACTGTACTGTCCTACATCAATTTCTCATTCCAAAAAATTAAATATAAATTTCTTTACAAATTACTACATGTAGAGGTAATTTTGATTTCGATGGTTCACGCCTAGATCTAACAAATTAAGTGGTTATATTTGAACTTGCATACCAAAAGAAACATAAATATCGAAACAACAAAATGTTGTTCAGACTTGTCCTGATTTGAAAAGGTTTATTTTCCCGAGCTTATAGTCACATGGGGGAGTATTTAGAGATATGAAACATACTTTTCAATTAACAAAATCTTACTCCAAGTCCAAACAAACCTTGATAGTTACAATCGACACATGACTTAATATTGAATCTTAAAATTATATGCGAATATACATTTCCACCTTCTCACTTGAGAATAAATCCATGAGGAAATTACCTCTATCTTTGAAACATTTATGCATTGGAATTATTTTTTCTCAATCTTCTAACAAATATGCGTATAGCCATTTCCAATCCATATATATTCGGGAATATGAATTCTAAATTTGAAACAAATAGCTCCTTAGAATATAGTTTAATTTTTTTGGAAGTCCATGCTTATATATATAATTGATTCGATAATACTCTATATAACACAATTTTAAATAATTTAACAGTTGAATAAAATATGTGAAATCAGAATCAATTACAGACAAAAAAATGTGAAAGTAGAGCATTTTTTAGGAAAATTTATTCATACATTTTTATTTTACTTTTTATACATTAATTAAATAATATTTGTGCATACCTTTAGCAGTTAAGTGCATTAACCATAACTGATATGTCTTTTTTTCACAAATATTTTCTTTTAAAAATGTGTGCAGTACTTAAAAATGATTAAAGACCAACATACAATTAATTGAATATAGTATTTTTTGAAAAACAAGAATATAGTATTGAAATTGAATGTATATGATAATATAGAACCTGGAGTTTATGATTCAAAACATTAATATTATTATTAACAGCCTCTCCAATTCCGCTTGATGGCTTTCTCCAGCACAACCTACAATATTTATGCAATTATACTTTGGAAACACCAATGTATTATTTGGTCCAATGACAAAAAGGGATTAAAGGTGGTGAATGAGTGGTCTGGTGGGGACATGAGGATTCCCAATAGGCTTTGTTAATGCTTATATATATTAATCAATTGCCAATATATTTCCATTCAATTTTGATTGTTAAATAAATTATATATTTTAAACAAAACACGGCTAGACAAACACTATTCAACTGTTATATTTACCGTCGGTCACCGAATTAGTATTTGTTTAGCGTCGGCCAAGCGCACGCTAGTGCACCAAATATTTTTGTGTTTTTATCACAGTTTATATATATATGAATATTTTCTTATCAATGTTAGGGATTCTATTATGTTCTTAATGCTTGATATGTAATTGATTGATACTTTGATTGATCGATATTTTTTGGGTACAAGATAGTATAATGTTTTATATTTGAGTTTTATAAATTTAGATTTGAATTGAATCACCTAATACATTTTTTACTATAGGAATAAAGCTTAATGTGTTAGTTGTCGTTGAATCATAGATTCATAATTTTAATGTGAGATATTTCCTTAAATAAACAAGAAATTGTTATCTAGGAAAGGAACTTATAAAATTTATTTTAATAAGATATTAGTATTAGAATGAAATCTTGATGACAACGGCATTGATAAGGAAAAAGTCATGCATTTGATAATATTGAGTTACTTATAAGTGAGCCGTATGCATGAAATCTCTTTGATAGCAAACCAAATGGTTTTCTTCCCTCCCATTCTTATTTTCCTACTTCACTTACACTTCACACCTTTGTGGCTTTTAATACATTTACACATAAATTTATGGAACAAACATCTTATCCTCCATCAATTTTATAATAAATTATCTTTTCCATTGGATGTATGATAAATTCTTTAACATCTTATTCTCTCTCATTTTTGTCAATTTTTTATAATAATTATCTTTTTCATTAGATACTTAAACTTTTTACTTTGTTTATTATTTTTATGTTTATACAAAATATATCAAATTTAATATTGAAGTATAAAATGATATATGTTTTAATGAATAAATATCAATCCGTACTTAACACAGTTCAATTATGCTGGTAATGATATATTTACAAAACTGAAATGACAATTCTAGAACTCACTTTCACTTAAAAAAGAAATTTATTTATTTTTAGTCTAAAAAGTCTAGTGACAAAACTAACTCACTCTAAATATAAAGAAGTGTAGTATTGCGGATTTGATCAGCAACTCAACATATCAAATGTTCATGCAACCTTTTTCGATCTGAGTTGCACTTACATGATCTTTTCCATTTGATAAAAGACAACTTTTCCCATGCATCACATTGCTTATGTTTACACAAATCATCATCACACATATATATATATATACACGCAAAACGTAACTAAAATATTTCTAGCCCTCAGATGCCTATCTGTACATAGTAGAGTAGCTAAATCAAAACCTTCCTTAATCTTCATGTATGATCAGAGGATCACTAGATGACTCGATCCTTATGGCACGTATGTCAAGGTTGTTGAGCTTCTTGGGTCTCTTGTAATATTTCAACAACAGAGAACAACAAACAACACTAACAGAAGAGGCAGCCATAGCAGCTCCAGCAATCCAGGGTGGTAATCGAAAGCCTGTAAAAGGGAAAAGAACTCCAGCTGCTATTGGAATGCCAAGCATATTATAACCTAAAGCCCAAACGTAATTGAGGCGTATACGTAAAAATGTTTTTCTTGAAAGGTCAATGGCAGTTATGACATCTTCTAAGTTGCTCTTCATCAGGACTATATCAGCTGCTTCAATAGCAATGTCTGTGCCAGCACCTATTGCCATTCCCACGTCTGCTGCCACAAGTGCAGGTGAATCATTGATGCCATCCCCTACCATAGCCACTGTATACCCAGAAGACTAAAAAAGAAAGAAAAGAACACTCAATATATATTATATAACATGTAACTATACAAAGCACTAACACATACATAACCACCACAAATGTGATATATTGCCAACAACATTAATATAAGAAAATGAATTAAATACTAATTGAATGTAACTACTTGTACCATAATCGTGTCACTGTTGGACTGAGAGTGAGACTCACTCAAGCTTAGTTAAGCTGAATCCATGCACAAGTGAGACTCAAGCTAATTTAATAAAGACCAGATACAAAAGAAATATATGGATTTCTTGGACATTTTGTATTAAAGAGAAAAAGAACTAAGTGGTCATGATTTAAAACAAATGATATTATTTTCAATTGTATAATCTAGATTCAATTGTATTCAATTATGATAAGATAGGTACTGTATAACATAAGCAATCATATTTGATTTTTGGAGATCATAAGTGTTAGGCTAAGATAAAATTAGATAAAATTAGGTTTGGGTTGGGACATCAAAAAAATAATTATCATCGAGGTCCAAAATTCAATCCCTACTACTAACATTTTCGTCTTTTCCTAACAAATTATTCACTAATATTTGCATATCCAAAAAACAAATTGTTGGTGAACTTGTATGAACACCCATTGGGTAAACCTATTTAGGATCAATTAGGTATCATAATATTTTGTAGTACCTGTAAGTTTTTCACATGATCTGCTTTATGCTCTGGTTTCGCCTCAGCAATAACACTTTCAATTCCAACTTCCCTGGCAATGGAATTAGCAGTTCCCCAATTGTCCCCAGTCACCATGATGCTCCTAATTTTCATAGACTTGAGAATGGAAATGACTTCTTCAGCACCTGGTTTCAATGGATCAGAGATTGCTAAAACCCCGGCTACTTCACCATTTATAGATACTAAAATTCCCGTTTGAGCCATATTTTCAGCTTCAGCGAGTAGTTCTTCAGCAACAGCAGGAATTGCAATATTATGGTCAACCAAAAAGCTCTTATTTCCCACCATTATTTCCTTGTTTCGAACGATGGCCTTTACTCCATGTCCAGTAATGGAAACAAAATCTCGTGCTTCTGGCCAAGAAGGGTTCTCTTCATCTTTAAATTTCTTGGCATACTCAACAATAGCCTTAGCCAATGGATGCTCACTGTTCACCTGAGATAGGCAAATAACACCAGTGATCAATTGCAATCATTTATGACATGCATATGCACCTATAATCCATGAATTAAAAAATAACTCGAGCAATTAACACATTAAATTGGAGTGATCATAATAACTATAAAACTAAGGTGGAAAACAACAATTGTTTTTTATAACTACTATGTACTTACCTCTGTTGCAGCCACAAGTTCATAGAATTCCCGGAGTACCATATTTATCAATAGTTTTGTATTTACTATCACAGGCTTCCCAATAGTGAGAGTACCAGTTTTGTCAAAAACAATGCAGTTCACCTACAAAAAGTCATAAACAGATTCAAATGTAAATTCAAATCCACAAAAGGTAAAAGCATGAATGCTTTTACAGATACTTTTGATATGTTGCAACAAGTATCTAAGGAACCCTTTCTCCACTTTTAACATTATAGAAAGGTGCGAGAGATAGAATGAATATTTTGATAGCCAAGAACGTTATTTACTTTCATCCAACATAACAATTAACACACACCAATTCTTCTTATCAAGTGAACATAGTATAAACATTAAACTCTTTTCTAAACTTATTTCACGTTGGATTAATGAGCAGAAATGGAAATCATTGTTCAATTTTAAACCAACCAACATAGACAAAAAAATTCCAGAATTCAGTGAGATAATAAGAGACTAAATTAAAAGTACTTTAAAATTTTAAGATTAAATTAAAATGAAAATAAAAATAATTGACTTTTTACGTATTTAAGTCTAATCTAATTCTAAAGAATAATACTGACCTTATGTGCACTTTCCAATGCTTGCCCTCCTTTGATCAATACACCCTGAGATGCACCAACTCCAGTGCCAACCATAACAGCAGTAGGTGTGGCTAAACCCAAAGCACAAGGGCAGGCAATAACCATTACTGATATTCCAAACTGCAGAGCAAGCTCAAAGCTGTCCATGGAAGACGGTATCCATGATTTCGGGTAAGTATGAAATCTTCCAGCTAAATACCAAGAAAGCCATGTTGTCAATGAGATCAAGATCACCTGCAAAGAAATACAAGACAAACATCACTTTAAAATTCAACCAATAAAGATCTTAAGAAGTTTCTTAGAATAGTATAATATAATAACATATTACATAAATATCAAGAAAATTGAGGAAAAATAAAAGTTAATGAAAATTCATATGATCGTTCATATATTATAATGTGGCATAATATAATTACCAAAGGCACAAAGTAAGTGGAAATGCGATCAGCAAACTTCTGCACAGGAGCTTTAGCCAGTTGTGCAGACTCAACAAGTCGAACAATCTGCGAAAGAGCGCTTTCTGATCCAACCCTTGTTGCCTTAACATGCAAAACTCCATTCTGATTCACAGTTCCACCAATAACAGTATCACCTTTCCTTTTAGACACAGGGCGTGCCTCACCAGTTATCATACTCTCATTCACATAACTTTGTCCCCACACAACAAACCCATCAGAAGCAACTTTTGCACCCGGAATAATTTTAATCACATCATTCTTCTGAACCAACCTGCTATCAATTTCTTCCTCCCTAACAACATTCCCTTCACCATCCAAACTCAACAAAATAGCAGTATCAGGTGTTAAATTCATGAGCTTCGCGATTGCATTTGATGTCTTCCCTTTAGCTAAAACCTCAAGATACTTTCCAAGAAGAATAAAGGAAATAAGCATAGCACTAGTTTCAAAAAAATCAGTACCTTCAAAATGCTTAGAAGTAGCAGCTCTCAAAACAGAGTAAACAGAATAGAAATAAGCTGCATTTGTTCCTAGAGCAATAAGAACATCCATGTTAGCAGAACCACGACGCAATGATTTATAAAAACCAACATAAAATCGCCACCCGAAAATGAATTGCACCGGTGTTGAAAGCACCCATCGTACCACCTCTCCAACAGTAAGCATATTCACAATTTTAGAATCCAATGCATCTTTTATTCCAGGTATATACATAAACACCATGGAAGTTAGAAACACTGGAATAGTGAAAACCAAACTCCATAAAAAAGATTTGTAATATTTTTTAATTTCCTCTTTTCTATGAGCATCTCTTCTTCCACCTTCACCAGGAAATATTTTTGCTTTCAAATTTCCAGAACTTGTTTCTTGGATGACATTAATAAAGTCCCTTGGTCCTGTTATATCGGGTTTATAAGAAAGTGAAATTTTGTTGAATTCAAGAGTGGTGTGTAATTCCAAAACACCAGGGAGTGAACGAAGAGAATCTTCGACGAGTTTAAGAATGGAATGATCGTTGAGATCATGACCTTCCACGTGGAGGTCTATTTTGCTCAAGTCTTCACTTGAACTAATAAGTGTGGGTTCAAATCCAGCGTCATCAACGACTTGTAAGATTTGGATATGAGTTATGATGTTTGGGTTGTAGTGGACTTGGGCTTCTTCGGTTGCTAAGGCTACATGGGCTTTTTGTACGCCAGGGATGGCTTTTAGAGCTGACTCAACGGCGGTTGAACATGATGTGCAAGTCATTCCTTTTATTTGTATGCGACATACTTGAATAGAATTTTCATTTGACGCGTCCGTTAGTATCGCCGCTTCAAATCCAGCATTTTCAATTGCCTCACAAATAGCCTCCTCCTAATTAGAGAGGTCAAATTAATTATACTACTTAAAATTAGGTATAATTTTAGATTTAATAGAACAATTTTTTAAAATTATTTTTATCTATATTTTATTTTAGAGGGATTTTTTTTTTTTTTTAAAGTAGTAAGAAGTTAGTTGTACTGGCGCAAAAAACAATAGTGGTACTCTTTAGGTTTATTGTACTATTTGTTGTAATAATCATTATCATTATTTATTTATACGATAATTTTTAATGTTTGTCCGACTTTTCTTAAATTTTCTTAAACAATTCATTGTTTTCAAATTTAAAATTTAACTTAGAGAACTCCTTAATAACACTCAATTTTTAAAATCCAAGTTGAAAAACATGTAACGTGAATGTCAACACAAAAAACATACATGTTTGCAATGCATATACTACTTCCTTTATCTCATTAGTTTTTTTTCTTTCTGCATATATAAAAAAAATATTATAGATGAAGAAAAAATATTAGTTTTACTAGATTAATTTTATTGTCCATTAATGTATTTTACACTATTATAAATGCACGGTGTAAGAAAATATTTTGAGAATAATGTATATAATTATTAGTTAGATTATATGATTAAAAATAATAATTAATTGTATATTAAGAACTGAAAAAAAATTAATTTTAAAACAACTATTTTTAATAAAATGATATGTATTATGAAACAAAGAAAAAATTATACACAGATAACTCTCTATTTTGGTCATTTTATTTAGATAAATTTTCATTTAATAATATTTTTTTCAAATTTAAATTTAAACTTAAATCAATATCATAATTATAAAAAAAACTCCTTAACAACACAATATTTTCAAATTTCGAATTGAAAAATCTAAAACATGAATATTGTCATTAAACTTTGTATAAATTTAGATTTAACATTATAATACAATGATCATGGCATTTTTATTATAAAAAAAAAGTATAGTAATTGATCATATCCATATAATAAAATAATTAGTTAACATATCGAAGACAGTTCGTTAAATGAGAAAACATAGTTGCTTCTATTATTAGTAATATTAGTTTAAAAAAAAAAACAGGAGTAAAAATGAAGAAAAAAAAAAGCTAGTTAACGGAGTGAAGAAAGTTAGTTACGTTAACAAAAGAGGGATGAAAGATGACGCGAGCACGGTTGTTGAGGACATCGACGACGGCTTCATGAATTCCATGGAGGCGCTTGATACCTTTCTCGACGGATCCGGCGCAGGCGGAGCAAGTCATTCCGAGAACTGAAAAAAGTGCGGTAACCTCCGAAGGCTCCGCGGCGGTGGAGGACGTTCCTGTCTCGCCTTTAGGAAAGGTAGGCATAGACGGGTAGTGAGATCGAGCTGAGAGATTATGCCATCCTTCATTTCTAAAGCAAGCTAAGGATAATAGCTTCGCCATCGCGTTTTTTCTTTTTTTTGCCGCCACCAAACTGCAAAATCAAAATTGAAATCGATTTTAGTTTTCTCTCATTCAAATTGTGCTTCTATTTGTAATTGTTAGCGTAGCGCCACGCTTTTTTTTTTAAATTGTTATACGTCTCTGTCTTTGTTTTCACGAATCTTGGATTGTTAAATCCAACGGTGGGAATTGCTTTTGACTTTAACATGCGTGACGTGAGTGAATAACAAATTGTTTCTTCACTATTTTAATATTTACGTTTGTTGAGTTTATTTGGTGGTGGGTCCTTATTTACGTGGGCTTGAAGCGACCTTGGATTTGATCCTTTACCATTTGAACATGATTAAATAAAGAGTAAAACCACTTTGCCAACCAATCTTTTAGATCAATTACATTTTCATCCTCATTTATCAAACAACATTCTTATTTGTTACCAAATAGTTATACAAATCAAGTGTTAACCACGTATAAAAATAGGATATTTGATTAATTAGAATTGACTAACCTTACATAAGAGAATACATTATTATAATTTGCGAGTGGTACATGAAGTTATATATATATATATATATATATATATATATATTAAATCTCTAAAAAAAAGTAACAGTTTTTTTATTACATTTTCTGTTTAGTGTGATTCTTTTTGTTAAAATTCACAAAAAAATATTAACAAAAGTCATCTAATAAATGTGAAATAATGAGAATGATAAAATCATCCGATAATTGTCTACCGTAAGAATTGATAAAAAAAATAAAAAATAAAGTTATGTGTATACAATTGTATGTACATTTGATATTTAGTGTTCAAGAAAATTTAGAAGAAGAACAATTTTCTCCATTTAAAGATTAAGTAATCTTTTTCTTTTTAGTTTTCGAAATTGGTGGAGAAAAGTTGTAAGAGGAATATTATAACAAGAAGAATTAAATTAGTGAAGAAAATGTTTAATTCAACTAATGAAGGTGACAAGTAGGGACACACCCACTATATTGTTTGTGTGGGCAAGAGAGTTGGTCCTAATATTTTGAATGTTTTGGGCAAATCAATAAAATGAAGTGTCCTTGTAATTATTATGTTTTGTTTTGTTTTTTTTATCAATCTTTATAAATATTTGAATATCATTCTACTTGTATGTTTATTGCAAAATCATCAATAATTATTTCACAATTAATATTCTTAAAATTAATTTTAAATAAATTAAAATGAGATTATTTATTTTATTTTGTGATAAAGCAGATCGTAAATAAAATTTTAATAATTTTAGTTTTTTTTAATTATTTATGAGATGCAATAGTGTCATAGTGACATATATGAATAATTAATATTAATTTATTTATTTTTTTTGTCATTTTATACTTCAAATACTTCTTTTTTAAGTATAAACATTTAAAGAGATATATATAATATCTTTACTATTTAAAATTTATGTGTTTGTACACATGAAAAGTGTAATTAACCTAAAAGACAAGGGACAAAGTTTATTTAACCCTTAAATATAATTATAAGGATTGACCAAAAATAAAATATTAAAGTAACTAGTACTACTAAGAGTTGTTTTGGTAAGAAAACAAAAAGAGGGTTTAGAATGCACATACCCGGAATTTGGGTTTTGGTGGGAGAGTGCATCAGTTAATTATAGCGACCTATATTAAAATGTTATACTATTTCGGTGCCTTTTTATAAGTATTTATTACTTATTTTTTATACGCATTATAAAAAAATAGATAATAAATTTAATAATTTGATGTCTCTAAAATAATATTTAGATTTAAATCTCTTTAATATATTTTTTTAATTTTAGATAAAATCGTTATATTAATAAAAATTATATTAGAAAAAAATAATAATAAATGCGCATAATAATTTGAAATAATGTCTATATTTAGAGATAATTTTTTTGAATGATATTTAAATTTAGGAATAAGTTATTTTCTACCGTTACACTATTTTGTTTCTCTCGTACATAACATAATGGTATTTTATGAACAATTATTTAAATTAATTTTTTATTTGAAATTTTATTTTAAAAAATAGTTATACAAACATTGGATATTATAAAAATCACATTTTTTTAATTGTAACAAATATACTAAAATAAAATTTATAATTTTAGTTATTTTGATACTTATAAATATTTTATATAATTTAAATAACTTTGTAACTTTAGTTATACTAATGTTTACAATAAAAATATTTTATGATGTATTTTACGATTTTGATATTCTCATTAATGATATATATATATTAGATACTAAAATAATAATGAAAATATATTAGATTATATTTTGGAGGAAATTAAGGTTAATGAATTTTTTTATAGAAAGAATACGATGATCTATTGATCATTAACAATTAAATTAAAAAAATGTGAATAATAAATTATACAACTCAATGCACGTACCCGGAATTTGGGTTTACGTGGAAGAGTCCAAAGGTGAGTTAAAAGTCCAACAACGACATTATGTTGAAGTTTAAAAACAAATAAAATTTGGATTGAATTGTGTCATAGTACATGACATATATTTTAAAAAGTTTAAATTTGTTTTTAGTTTATACAGTACATTTATAAATTAAAGTATTTTGATATATTTTTTTATTTAAATTAGTAAATTAATGATATTTTTATAATTCAAATAATTATTTATCAATTTTTATATTTTGAAAAAGATAATTTTATAAGAAAAAAAATATTATTTCATTATTTATAAGTGTTAGACTCATTTTTTATATTTTTATTATAAAAAATATTCAATATTCACTTAAAACATACACTTTTGATAAACAATAGTTTTTTTTAAAAGAATTTATTTAACTATCAATTAAAATATCAAATGCACCAATACATCTCAAATTGACATATGTAACATGTACTTTCTCTTTTTTAAGTAAATATTAATAAATTAATTATTAGATTAATTTTTTCGGATTTTAATTTATAACCTTCTTCTTTTATCTTCTTCTACATTTTTTACTCAACAACCTACTAATTCCTTTAAAATTTTAACGTTGTGGTCGAGTATTATGACTTCCAATTTTCCAAATATCCTTTTTGTAATCGTGTATTAATTATTATGCTATGCAATATGTTTGTTGGTATATGGCATCTACCGTTACTAGTTATTACTTTATTTTCATGGTGGAAACGGGAAAAGGAGTGTTATGAAACGTCCTAATTTGATGAGAGTATATAAAAATGAGTAGATAGTTGGGGAATAACAATCTACAAACGGGTTTTCTCCTCATGCATGTAATTTGGCTTGTATGTGCATGGGAAATAGAGATAATCTAGAAAAATAATTGTGAAAATGAAAGTCTATTAATTTTTCTTTATTTGATGCTTTCAATATTTCTTCGTACGATGTAGAACGCCCCCACCCGATTTTTTCTTTCGAAATGATATATTCATACTTTACTCAATTAGAAAATGACTCAATTAATTTTTTTTACATATACCGTGGATGCTGTTGTATAGGTTTTAACAATTTGAGAGTCCCAAAATATTATTAATATTTATATATTACTAATATTTATAAATTATTAGATGTGATTTAGTGGTATAATGCAACGTTTTTATACAAATTTTTTTATGTAATTTTTTAAAATTAGAGTATGATTTTAAATTATTTAAGATGACTCTAAGAGATAACAATAGTGGAAGAGGAATGACCTAATAGATGTACTATGTTATTAGTGATGTGATTAAAAGAAAAAAATAAAATATTGAATGAATGTATAAAAATTATGGTTGTTTAAATATAAGAGTTGTAATATATAATATCAT
>JBBPBR010000002.1:1771902-1782948 GCA_037974775.1 Cicer pinnatifidum
TATTTTGACTCTTCAAAAAAAAAAAAAAACATAGATCGATATAGAATAACCATTGTCATTGTCAAAAATAAAAACCATTGTCTACCATCAAAGGCAAAACTAATTAAATATGATGACTCTTTTAATTTAATTTATTTATTTTCCTTATTTTCATTACTTTGATTTGCTTTTTTTAAATGGTGCGGTGGAAAATTTGGGAGGAAGTAACAACTAGCAAGAGACAAATGGATATATATATATATATATATATATATATATGATTACATATTGTTTATCAAGCCATGAAAGGCCTCTCTAACTATGCTTCCAAGCAAAACATTCCAAGAGTTGGAGTATGTTTAAAGGAAGAAGAAACTACATGATTTTGACTTAGTATTGCACGGAAAGATCCACCCACTTAAGCATAGGCAAGTGTAGAGAGGAAAAAAGAAAAAGTCTAATGGCAATACCAAATAATAAAAAGCCTAAAAAAAATTACTATCATACATTATCATCTATTTATGATTTTAAAAATAATTATGATAAAAATTTAAAGTTGTTAATAATACAATTACTGTGATTGATTAACAGTATAAAATATTTTATATTAATAATATATAAATTAAATCTTAAAATTTATTATTAATTTCATACTTTTTCGTTAAGATAAAATTATGGGTCTTTAATAATACATTTTTTGAATTTTATATAAAATTAATATTTATTTTATTCGTAATCAACTATTCATCACTGTTGAGAAAATAAAAACGTCAAATACTAACATAGGGGCAAATTAGTCTAAAAAAAAACTCACAAGTCAATGATCTTTAAAGAAATACAAATGAATATGACACAAAGATAGTGTGTATACAAATTAAAAATAATGCGCCTCTCACTTACATAAAAACATCTCAGCATAATTTATTAAACATCTTAAATAAGATCCACAATATGTAATTCAATCTAATATGAACATCTTACTACAATACTCGACCATTCTAAAAATTGCAAAGAATAATAATACTTACATTTTATATAATATATCATTACCTGCACTTTTATCTCCTAATATTTGATTAAAGATCTAGTGGATCTGACTCAAGATTCAAACCATTAAAATAAGGGTGGAAGTTTAAAATAACTTGTTGGAATTCAATTATGAGTGATTAGTTATATATTGACTAGGAATGAATGAAATATTGAATATATAAGAGGAATTATCCCTAAACCTAATGTCTTAAGGTTTTTTGTTGAGATGTGGTGTCAAAAGTCTCTTAAGGATCATAGGCGTTTAGCCCTTTTCGAATATCACGCTCCCCTGGACTCCCCAACAAGTGGTATCAGAGCTTGGTTCAACCTGGTGGGGGAGCAAAGCACTAAGATCAAGTCTAGTGGTGGATAATTCACAATTGAAGGAGAGATTGTTGAAATTCAATTATGAGTGGTTAATCTCATTGACTAAAAATTGAGTAAATATTGGATATATAAAAGAAATGACTGATAAAATTAATGTCTTAAGGTTTTAGATTGAAATATGATGTCAAAAGTCTCTTAAAAATCTTAAATATTTAATTCATTGCAAATGTCGTGCTCCCTCGAATTTTCCAACATAACTTAACAAAGGAAAAACCACTTCCAACAAAATAATTTATTTTGTTATTAAAGTTACAATTTTTTTAATAATTATTTATTATCTTAATGGTAAAGTGTAATGCTTTAAATTTGTTGTCTATGTCTATGGTTCAAATTTAGGTTATGTCACAATTTCATTTTTGACAAAACAATTAAAAATAATGTTATTGTATTTTTAGAAATAATAAATATTGTTCATATTCAATTTTAGTTTTAATATATATATATATATATATATATATATATATATAATAACTAAAAAAAGTTTGATCTAAATTTGAAAGACTTGATTTTTATGTTATCATCTTGTAACTACAAAAAGTCTTATTTTTTAAAGTTTGTTTTAAATTTTTAAATCTATTAGACTAACTCTGTAATCCATCTGTCACCATGATCACCCAAAATAAAAAATATTCTACCTCTTCATAAATCTATAAAAATGATTTTTATTCATAAATATGATTTAGCGAATATTATTTATCACACATTTTCATGACTTAATATAATCCATTTACCTCTTGGAATCCACTCATTTGCACTTAAAAGTTTCAATTAATTTCTCAATATATCATTTCTTAATTAAATTTTTTAAACTTCTAGATCTAATTTCCTCCCTTATTTTTACTACTGTTGTTTGCCATTCTCACATTTGCGAGCCCACTTTGAACCAACAAATTGAGTATGTTCCCCATAATAACTCTAATCTCAAAAAATCGAGCGTGTTCCCCATAATAACTACTCTATTAAAGAAAAACACTTTTACTCATCATGAAACTAGGAGAGGGATTAAGATGAGTTTCGAGCAATTACATTATTAATTAAGAACTTGAAAAATTATCGAGCTCTTTTTTATTTCTTAGCTTTTGTATTTGTACAATTGTTCATCCAATATGAGTAATAAAGGACAAGTGCACTTTTTGTTACTAGCTTGCTATTTGTATTTCTAATTATTATTACTAAGATTTGATTTGATTATTTAATTAATTAATTAATTGAAATGTGTGTATGTACGTAGTTGCTCATTGGTTTTTCTTCCAATAGTTATCTTCCCACCTCTCAACTTGCTTAATTACATTGAGTTTTGTTGCATGGAAAATCACAAGTGACATAGGCTCAAATGGAGGAGGCAATAAACATGGGTCTTTTGTAGAAGGCTCCCTAACCATAGATTCACTCATAAATTCCTTCTCCAACCAATAAGATCTTGTGCAAACCATTGATTCCGGACACAACTCCATAGCTCCTTCGGGCACTCTTGATTCAAACTTCAAAAGCTTTGCATATTCATTTAGCAAATGGAACATGTAGTCATACACATAATCCATCTTAAGCTCTTCTTTAATAAACTTGCTCCCCGCTTTACCAATTTCTTGTATCTGTTTAGAGAGGCAAAATCAAAATTAAAATATTTGACTATGATTTTCAGTAATATCACATATAACTTTTGAGACAAATGATGATACATAATTGGGAGTGAGGACTCACTTTTTGCTTATGATGATTACCCCAATCAACTGCATGTTTGATGGATTTACATTTGTCATTGTCCCTTATAGGCCAATAATGTTGCAATGGCTCTAAACTTCTAGTGAAAAAATCATAGTAACGAGGCTTCACTAATAATGTAGGGGAATCACATGCTAGAATGTATTTCTCACTCACAGACCACGTAGTTCCTTCAATATAAATTTTGTATCTGAAAACATTGCAAGGAAAATCAAATACATAAATGCACATTATATTAATTTAAAACAAATTAGCATTACCTATATGTACATTGGTTTGCCAAGTTTGAGTGATTGAATCCTTGTTGAGATTCTTGAACCCAATCCTAGTAGGAAGATATCATAATTTGAGTAATATACTAGTAATGTGTATGTGTTAAAAATAAAAAGTATATAATACCTGTTTAAATAAACGTGCATTCCAATCATGTGCATTAGAAACATTACATTTGAGGAGATCTTGTCTTGTTTTGGCAACTAATGGATTTCCTTTCCAATAAGCATATGGTTCTCTATCATTCCATTGAACCTTTTTATTCCCTTCTTCTATATCCTTCAGCACAATTTCCCAAGGACTTATATTAATATCAGACCTGAATTAATTAACAAAACAATTCCAAATCAGTTGAATTGATGAATGAAAAGAAACATAGCAAATAGTATGGTTTAGGATTTAAGAATATACCAACCCCAGAAGGACCAATCAGGGAAAACAATGTCCTGTGACCAATGATCAGCGCAGTAATGAAAGACAGGTGGTGGGCCTGTAATATTGGGCCCAATATATAGGCCCGAAGGTACAGAAGGCCTGTCATCACAATCAAACATGAGTTCCAAATCTGGAACCTTACCAGGGTACTTTCTAAGTAGTTGCAAAATTCCCCAAATTGTGAATATGTCACGTGTCTCTATCGATTCCTTGTATCTCTCTACATATCCTTTTCCATTTTTCACTATCAATCTAAAATGCGCTGTTTTCTTTGCCATTTCCACCATTTCTCTGCTTATTCCTTTCACTTTCCATGCTTTTAGATCTTCCTTGATCCACCGGAAATACTCAGGACACACCGCATTGTTCTTCTCTGTTTCCCATGGTGTTGTTGGATAATTGCTTGTGCATGTTTCATTCTCAATTTCACTATTAATGCTACAATTCAGTACTGTTGGTTCAAACTTTTTCCTCTGTATTTTTATTTCTTCTTCAAATAAGGTTTGGTTGGTAACACTATATCTTGGTGTGGGTTCACTCTTTGTGGTATAAAGGCTAGACTGCATTCAAATAAAAATAACTAACTTTTTAGTTAGTGTAACTAATTTTGTATTTAACTTTAAGATTGTTTAGTAAGCAATAGTTTAAGGTAAAAAAATATAGAAAATAAGTGGAAATTGAAATAAAGAAGAACAGAAAATAGTAGTGTAAAAGGAATTAGTGTTAACGAACCAACCGAATGGAAAGAGAGAAAAACAGCGGCGACGAGGATAAGGAGGAAGAGAAGAGAAGTGTAAAGAGTAGCAGGGAGTTTTCTGAGAACAAAAATCCATTGTTTATTGGATCTTTGAGATATCATCAATCTCTTCATCAATCCTTCTAGTTATTTATTTGATGATTAGGAAGCAGAGAACCAAGAGAGTGTAAATTGTTTGATTCAGTCTGCAAAATTCTTATTCGACAACATTGCTTCATAATTAGTAGTATATTATTTTTGTGTCAATTGTCAAATAAACATTCCGACAGTATTTCATATCAAAAGTACTATAAAATTATTATTATTATTATTATTATTATTATTATTATTATTATTATTATTATTATTATTATTATTTTTAATTAACATTCATATATTTACCATTATAAACATTAACTAATTATTCATTATAAAATGACCCTTTTGCAATTATTAACTCGATCAAACTAAAAAATTAAAACTAACTCGTTAATTTACCCGATCCAAAATAAAAAATTAAAGTACAAAACATTCTACTTTAAAATATTGATATTAATTTATTGATAATCAACTCTTCTTTGTTGTTTGTTTTTTTTTTTTTTGACAAATACTTGTATTCTTTGTGTATGTCGGAATTAGCTAGTGTTAAGGAACGAAGCTAGAGGGAAGAGGATGAGGATGAAGAGAAGAGAAGTGTAAAGAGTAGCATGTATACTGATATAAGGACTTCATTAGATCATTAGTAAGGAATTGTTCATCAGAAGTTTTCTGGTTAACAAATGGAAAATGGTACCCTATTGGGGGACACATTTATAATATGGAAACAAAAATCAAGGAGAAGGAAGAATACACATATTTTACCATCATATAAACATTAATTAATTTATTCATTATGAAATGTGTTCCACTGTTGCAAATTAAACATGCAAACAAACAACTATATACTGTAGGCTCCAAGATATATCAAGATGAAACTCTCAGCCCTTGTGGTTACTCTTGAGGTTTCGTACCATCATAACAAGCATTTGTCTTTCGCCTTCTACCTCGGCGAATTTCAGACTCATTTCTGAGTATCGCTCTTGCATCTCTTTGAGTTCGCTTTCCATCAATTTGTTTCTTTCCTTCAATGACGACAATTCAGTTAATATCTCACTATGATTGTTGTCTGCAGTATCAATTATGGATGTTCCTGTTTCTTTCTCTGTCAACTTTACAATTTGAAGAACATGTCAGTGTCAATTTATTGAAGATATGTGTAATTCATTAGCATTGAACTAAATGATATCAGTATGAGTTTACCTTGTGTAAATTAACAAATTCATTGAATTCCTCCACTTTGTTCTCAAGCTCCACAATTCTGGTTTGGAGTTCCTTTTCTTTCTCCATAGATGAAGTTTTTGAAGTTTCCAATGCAGTTTCCTTTGACTTTATCAGGCCCTGCATAAACAATCCTTTATATTAAACTGTTTTGAAATATTAAAAGAGAAATAAAATTTGGCTATAAAAAATTTTCCTCAAATGAAATATCTCTTGTTCATATAGAAAAATTACCTCAAGCATTTTTATTTTCTCTCTCAGACTTGCCATTTCTTTGGAATTCTGAGGACTAGAAGAATTTCTTTTGTTGATTGGAATGGTTTTAGTTCCATCAGAAAGTTGTGTGCGTCCATTACTATCCCTGAACCTCTTCTCAATTCCGGTTAATGCATCGCCTTTCTTCTTTATTTCACTCTTCAACTGAGAAATTTGCTTTCTTAGTTTTTCTTTCTCAGCCTCATCCTCAAAAAGTGACCGTTTCAAATCACTGCATTGAGCTCTAATAGCTTCCAACTCTGACTTCAAGAGTCTAGCCTCTTCTTCCTTTTCATCCTTGAGATTTTTCATTTTATTTAGCTCATTATGCGAATCCTCCGCTTCCTTCTTCAATAATGCAATTGTACTCATAAATTCATTTCTTTCCACAGTTCCTCGATGTAACTGTGTTTCAGATTCCTCCACTGATTTCTTCATAAGTTCCAAGTCAGATCTTAAAATTTCTTTTCCTTCTACTTGTTCACTTAAGCGCAAAATCTCCACTTTAAGCTTTTCATTATCGGCTTGTAGCATATCGATCTTATCAGAGAAATCACTATTAACTTGTTCCCCAAGCTTCGTCTGATTTTCAAGCTTCTTAGACTTGTCTTCAATTTCCACCGCCATTTGACGTATCTGAACTGTCATTGTATCGATTTGGTTGGAAAGATCGTTCAACTTTTCCTCGTAATCGACTTTAGTTGATTGAAGCTCTTCTTCAACTCTATGAAGCATTCCTTCCACTAGTTTTTTCTGTGCGCGCAGTTCACTTGCTTCTGTCAATGCTTTCATAGTAACCTTTTCATTTTCATCAAATGTAGAAGTCATTTGCATTGAGAGCCTTTGGAATTCCTCTTGAAGTCTCTCAGCAGTGTTCGCATTTTTAAGTCTAGTCTTTCGCAAAGCTTCCTCAGCTTGGATGGCTCTTTGCTCTTGATCGACTTTTTCGCATGCCACTGCTTCTAGATCAGCTTCAAATCCTTGTGCTTGTTTTTCAAGTTCCTCCTCTAATCTTCTGATATGAGTTTCTAGTTCCTTTATGGTAGCTAAAGAATTTGAGAAATCTTGTGACTGTTCCTTGAGTTCTTTTTCCAGATTCTCAATGTGAGTTTCAATGTCATTCATAGCAGCATGAGGAGATGAACACTCACATTGCATATTTAACTGTTCCTGCAGTTGGCTTTGCTCTAGCTTATGAGAAATACCATGGTTTTCCTGTTTCAATATCTCATAGTCCAATGCAAGCTGCTCCACCTGCATCTCTAACTCCTCTTTGTCTCTTCTATACATTTCAATTTCACCATACAAGTCTATAATTTTTTTCTCAAGCAAATGCGTCTCCTTGGCATCGCTGTTCTCCTTGACAAACTCGTCTAATGCTTTCTGTTCATCATCATCTTCTGTTTCACATTTTAAGAGCTTCATTCCTAACTCTTGGGAAATTTTATGTAGTTCGTGTTTATTAGAATCATTAAATATATCTCTATTTTTCTGCTCCAACATTTCTTCTAAGTCCTGCACAGCAAGGACCAATTCAGCATTCGACTCTTGCATCTTTTTTAACTGTAATCGGAGATTTGCATTGGTGTCTTTCTCGTAATTCAATTCTTGTCTAATTTCTTCAACAAAAGCATGAAGATCACCATTTTCCAACTGTGACCTGTTTCTAACTTTGGCATCGTCCATGCGCTTGTGGAACAACCTGATATTGTTACATTCTGTCTTGAGTGCATCCCTTTCATCTTTCAAGATAATGATTTCCTTGGTGAGATCCTGCCCTCTTTTGCTTTCCTTTACAATTTGCTTCCTAAGGGTCTGTAGTTCAATGTCTGACACATTCATCTGCCTGGCCAGAGCAGCAAGTTCAGCCTTCAGTCTCTCAATCTCCAAATGGGACGATTCTTGTTGGGACCTTTCCATCGAAAGTGCATTATGAGAAGGATTTTTCGAATCGCCCGTACTTAACCCAAGCTCCGAGCTAGATGACAATTTCCATTGTGATCTTGGATGTAATTCATGCACTGATGTTGAGTCATTGACAGCAGGCTCTGCAGCATGATGCATAACTGGAATAAACTGGTTGGTGGTGAGTTTTATGTTTGTTTTTCTCAGTCCGATTTCGCGCGGAGTCTCAACTCCAGAGCTGTCATCGGAACTCGATAATGTAATGTCAGATCCGCTAGACGTCCTATTGATAATTGCTTTGGTAGACACATCCTGTTAAACATAGGAAATGGATAGATTATGTACTAATTAAGGACATGGTAGTTGAATATATACCAACCAAAATTTAAATCAATAAAAGCATGATAGTATCTTATATACCAACCGAAAACAACTCCTTCATCTTTCAGAAAAGTAAAAATGTGCAAAAAAAATACATCGAAAGAAGATACAAGATTTTTTAGCCTGAATGAGTAAAATGCTTACTTCAGAAAAATAACTTTTAGTGCTTTCATCTGTATCTCCATTGCTTAATTGGTTCCTTAAGCTCCTATCATCCAATTTTAGTTTGGCAACTTCACATTCTTCTTCCTCTCTGAAAATGTTATGGAACACCAAAAAAAACTATCATAAAAAACTCAAAGTCATGAAAAATCCAATCTTGTATAACCTGAAATTAAAAAACTAAAAAACAATGCAATTCCCTTTGAAGTACCTTTGATCACTATTTTCTTGCAGCCTCTGGATAGATATCTGTTCATTAAGCAGCAAATCAAATTCAATAACAATATGACATCAACATTGCTTTGACTTATGCTTTACTCAAAAAATTTATTAGGTTTTCCTGAAATTTTAAGCAACTTTACATCTAGACCAAAAATAATCAGAAAATGAGAGAGCAAATACTAACATGTAAAACAGCATCACAATGAGAAGTCCTGATGGGAAGAGATGCATGAGAAGGCTTTGTGGCATCTACATAATCAGCAAAGTTTATAGAAACCTCTCCAATATAGCTAGCTTTTGATAACCCCTGCAACATAGAACCCTTAAATTACATAACTAGAACAAAATTAAACTGTTGGCTACGACTCATAAGTAGGGAAGTCGCTCAACTAGACCGTAGTATTTACATACAACCGTTTATCAAACTTTGTGTGCTCTTAGGTTGTTGTTCTAACATGAACTTACTAACAGTTACTTATGAAGAGAGAAAATTTATACCGTGGAAAGCAAAAAATTATATATTTTGTCACTGATTTTCCCAGTCTTAGGATCCTGAATAAACTTGACTGTTTCGTATACGGGATTTTCCCATCTACAATTTCCATCTTGAACCGTAGCTTTCTCTAATCTCTTAGTTGGTCTTCCAATATCTCCAGGAACTATTGACAACACCAATGCATCTACCCCTGATTGTAACACCTGAAATTACATCACCAACACAATTTCTCATCTTATGTTCATTTAATTAAAAGATCATGATCATAATTCACACTCCATTGCAAAATCCACCTTCATTTTCCACAAAATTGAAATATACAATGTGCAACTAAATGTTATATTTTTTCACTTTATATTTTAATTGAAAAAAAAAACATGAACATGTTTTCATCCAAAATATAAAAACTCAATATTTGGTTAAGTTATATGCAATTGAATTTTTGAAACAAAAAAAGAAAATAAAATCAGATAAATATGAAAGTAAAGGAAATGTATAGAAATCGTGTGAATCTATATCTACCTGAGTGGCATTGAAATGAAGCTTGAAAACAATTTTAATTCTGTTTTTCTCACTCCTCCATTTTGCAGAACGAAACATCTTCTTCACTCACATCACAAAAACCTCCTTAACTGATCCAAAACTCACGTTTCAAATAAGCTCTCAATTAATTTTAGCGTTCTCAAAGAACTATAAAGAAGCGTTCCGGTTATTAACAATTCAATGTAGAGGGAGAAAAAACCGTTGAACTCGGTGGTTCAAGTTCAACTCGTTGGCTTCAAGCAAAACATAGTGAAATAGAAAAGAGAGTAACGTAGCGTGTAAGAACGCAATGAGTTGGAGCACCGAGTCAAGTTGTTAACGAGTTTCGAAACTCGGAACCAAACAGATCTTATGTTTTGATATTGTTACCTTAATGCTCTGTTTTTGTCTCTGTTTTCAACAACGGCATTCAAGAAACAAGTGACACATCGATCCTTAAAAAGTACATGCATGACTTGTGTGAAAATATATATTGAAATGGAAGCTTTCCTTTTTTTAAAATATAGATATTAATTTGTGCTAGTCTAATTTTAGATTTCTGATTTGATGTTTTATTTTAAATTATTTGTCATTTAAAATAATAATAGAGTAGTTCTTATATATTTTTTTTGTTAATATATTTTTATTTATTATGTCAATCTCAATTTATCAAGCTTCTCAATTAAATATAATAAATAAATAAATGAAATTGATTTTATAATTAAAATCAATAAAATTAATACTTTTTTAGAAAAATTATACATAATTTAAATCAGAGATAAAGAGAATAATTATTTTTTTTATCATTAAAAAGATAATAAATATCAATATAATTAATTCACACAATGTCTTAAATTTGAATTAAAATGGACAAAATATTAAATATTGATATTTGTTAATTAAATTAAAACTTAAAAAAATAAAAAAATAATTATAACTAATTATATTAAATAAATAATAATTTGGTGAAATTTGCTTTTTCAAGTAACAACCGGACAACAACGTATCTACTTCTTGTTTGATATAGAAAGCCAATTAATATCCAAACCATTTGTTTTATTCATTAAATGTCGGTTTCTTTTCTTTTTTAATTAGATTTATTTAATTTTCTTAATTAAAGATAATGAAGAAGAAGATGAAGAAGAATTTCCCTTTCGTAGTTGATAAGTATGTGTGGATCCAAATTTCAAGAGTTTCGCGTTCGTTTTAAAAAAAAAACCATGGT
>JBBPBR010000002.1:1788386-1809061 GCA_037974775.1 Cicer pinnatifidum
AATTAAGCAACTCACTCTTCGATAAATTAATTCATAGAATTTGCAAATTAAAACATTTTTAAATATTGTCAAAATAGTTACTTCATAAATTATTAGATATTATAATATAATATACTAATGGAATATATGATATATTTATATTATCTCAAATTGATTGTGTATCATTGAAAACTAATTTGTTTTCTTAAAAGAAAATTTATCAAAATAAAAATTATGCATACACTAATTAATATCAAATTATAGCGTCATGTTTAATAAATATGTCAAGTCAACAAAGTTAAATATCTAATTTTATGATGCTTACAATTTTAAATTTATTTATTCAATTTTAAAAAAAAAATACAAACCATGATCTCTATTAATTTTGTTAGGTGTGAAATTCATCGATCAAAATTCCATTTTTATTTCATAAGTAGCGAAGATGTGAATAACTATATTTCAAAAGTATACGAAATGAACAATAAACGAACAATGAACAGCAACAGTGGGGAGTTTTTTATTTTAGAATTGAAACCACAAAGCTAAAGCACATATTAGCTATAGCTTTTGGCTTATAGGAAGAGATGGAGTATTACAATTAATATTTTGTATCTTTCCCCTTGGACATGTATGGAATTTCTTTTAGAAACAAGACTAACAAATATACATATTTTGAACAATATTTTAAAATTTGGTTGAATTGTGAATTGAAATTGTTTACATTTAGATTATTTAAGCAGTTCAAATCATAGTTTTATCTTAATTTGAACTATTTAAAGCAGTATGAATTTGAAAGTGGGGTCGTTCAATGCCAACTTAGTTTTTAAAATACTGGTTAATGTTGTATAACTATTTTAAAGTTTGTTCACTTTTTTCTCAGATTTTTTTGTCTTTTTTTTTTGTCCTTTACACGGGCTACTCTTAGAAGAAATGCAGGCCCATTTCTCCCTCTTAGAAGAAATGTTTGGTCGATTTCTTATTTTTAATAACACTATTCACTGCGTCCAACAAAAATTGACGGAGTGTTTTTTTTAAATTCGTTTCAATAGATTCATAAATGGTAAAATGATTGGTTCACATTTATTGATGGTGTAAAATTACTTTACACATATAGTATATAATCATTGCACTTTTTTCTTTTTAGAAAATAAAAAAATTTATATTGTAAACTAGTTTTACCCCACGTCCAATAAAAATTAAATAGTTTAAAAAAAATACTTACAATATATTCATAGATAATAAAATAATTGATTAACATTTGTAGATGGTGTAAAATTAGTTTATAAGGTTAGCGTGTAACAATTACCTTCTTTTCTTCTTATTCTCTAGATTAAGAAACTTAAAACTATGAGTTCAAAATTTTAGATAAAATGCTAAACTTGATAGTAGTACCCTAGTAGGAGTGTTTATAAATGCAACAAGAAAATTAATTTATGTTGCTTTCATTAAAAAAAAAAGACACATATCTATAAAAACAAGTACAAATCGGGTCCAAAAAAAAGTACAAACTTGTTCAAAATTAATTAACTAATTCATACAGGTTAATTAAGAAACGCATAATCTATATAATCACACTAATGTCATACTCCAACAATGTAAAGCAAAACATGAAGAAGCGACGTTGAAAATAATTAAGCCGAAAAAAAAATAAAAAGATGATTCTTATCGGGGAAGAAAACATTGGTGTCTTGGTCTAGTTGATGATGATGAGTGAAGGAAGTGCCTTTGTTTTCATTAATCCTCTCATTGCTGCTAATTATATTCCAATGTGAATGTGACCCTTTTGTGGAAGAAGCAAGTTTTTTCTCAAGCCTTCGCTTTCTAACATAATCTTCTGGAATGAACACATCCATCTTATCTTACTTCTAAGATAAAGGTGTGAAACTAAATGTAATATTATTAGTAAATATTTGGAACATCATGTATATAATATATATGCCTATGTTACTATGTACGAGACTATTAATTAATGAGACAAAGATAGTGGAATACCAGGGGCGTTTGTACCATGTTTCGGTTAAACTGGTAGCTAATAGATTATTCTGTACGAAATTATATTGGGCTTTCACTTTTTTTTTATCAACATATTGGGCCTTTAGCTAAATGTTTTTGGTCATGACCTTATGGGCCTTTTGGGGCCCAATATTCTAAAAATGTTGGTCGGTTAAGAAGATAATATAATGAAATCGCTACCTATGTAGTGATTAATAAAAAAAAAACACGTGTGTTACCAATCAATGGATGGATCGAAAAAAATTCAAAAGCTTAATGTGTGAGTATAACAATAGAATAAAAAAAAAGTAGTAAATGAAATTAACAGCTATAGAAAAACAAGGGGAAATTTAGAAATACATTTCATATATCATAGGACATAGGTAGTAACTACTAAAAAATACAAGAAGGAGATTGTGATATATTTGTTTTGGGGCCTAACATGAAACTTCCATATTCCCCTACGTTTGTAAAACAAAAGCCACCCTGTCAAGTTACTTAACATCACCACCTAGTTATTTCCAAATTCCAACAAGGAACATTTTCTTCTACTTAATTAGTACCATTTTTGCTCTTTGCTTAGTTGCTATATATTCAAAGTTTAATACAATCATAATATTCATTAACCCTTGTCATAAACGAATTAGCTAGCTTTCTTTGCTATTACCAACCAACTTTTCAAGAAAACAGAAAGAAAAAAAAATACCATGGGAGAAGAAGATTCCAACGTGAACAAAACCGAGCCAAAGTGTCTCGACTCTCTTCCTGAAGAGAATTTTACTATTCAGGAAAATGAGTCAGAGAAACTAAATACTCTAAACACTATCAGCCATGAACCTAATGAACTTGTCGTTTCTTCACTTGATCCGAGTAGTTATCTCACTCTTATCAAATTTTACATCTTTTATACTTAGCAACGTGATTAAAGACATATTTTTATCTTTATCCGTATTTATATTTCCATTGATATTTCAAAATTTTTTTAGCAGCTCTTTACTTGATATTTGCTTTTGTTCATGTTTAATTAATTAGTTTTGTTGCATTTACTTCGTTATTGTTTGAAACTAATTTAATCGCCTATGTTTATAAAACGTAAGTTACTTTGTCTCTATTTTTTAGCAACAATTTTTTTAATTCTATCTTATTTGAGTTTTACTCTTTTGAGTATTTTATATTTAATGATTCAAGGTCAGTACTTAAAGATATGAATTTTTTTTGGTACAACTTATTATTTTCATTCATATAGGCAAGAATGAATTTGTATAGTCTATATATAGTACTTTCATTTATTTATTCAACCCATCTTGTTTTTTCATACAGAAGTTGTAGATCATGATGATAAAAAGGATATTACTAGGGACTCAACTGGTAGAGGTCATTTTCTAAAATTTTAATATAAAGTTTTTTGTATGCTTAATAGATAGGTAATATTTATTTTATTTTTCATTTTATTTCATGATTTCATCAGATGCTGGGCTTACAAAAATTGTAACAGAGAAAAGATTGGCTTTAATTAAAGCATGGGAAGAAAGTGAAAAGACTAAAGCAGAAAACAGGCAAGTGATCATCATATAACATAATCTATTAAATTAAATATATGACTTCTTATAAATACACACCATTCATGTTTCAATTTGATACTTTTAAGAATGAATATATCTTCACTCATTTATCAGGCATCCTATAATTTTAGTGCAAGTAATAATAAACAGTGATCATTCCCTTCCGATTCATACAAATACAAACAGCTAAATGTATCAGAATGTTAGTTAATTCTGTAAAAAAATGATTAGATAATTTTTTTTTTATGTGATTGAAAAAATAATTGAATTGCCTATAGTAAAAAAATTATTTATTTAATTTTGCACCAGAATTTGCATCATTAGAATATTAATTGAATGATATTTTAAAAATAATAATCCTACATGTGTTAAAATAGTAAGAATTTGCTTATATGTGTGGACCACAAAATATGAATTTTTTTTTTTTTGCCAATATTTAAATCTCGATAGTTTATGTTTTTTTAATTAGGAGATATAATTCACTTATCTATCTTAGCTTTTCTGCAAATTCATTATATCTTTTTTCTGCAAATTCATTATATCTTTTTTCTTTTTTCTGCAAATTCATTAGAAACGTGTTTAGCAAGAAAACGTTGGTGTACAATTTTGACGTGTATACGTAGTTTGAAGCTATTTGACTCCATTGATAATTACAAAGCTTTGCCATTAAGAATTGTTACAAGTTAATTGTTGAGTAATTTTGTTTTCTAAAACATCGTTTTATTTCGTATGAAATTTCTTTGGCATTTGCATGACTTTGAAGCGTGGAATGGACCTTGGAAAAATGAAACTAGTTTAAAATTAATGCATACTTCACTTGCATAACATACCCATTTAGTTGGCTGTTTTGATTAAATACAATTTTGTAGTCATGTTCGGTTACAAATGTCAATATGTTAGATAAAATTTTAAATTTCCCTATCCATTTTGAAAACTAAGCTTGATGAAAGTTGAAACTTTCACACAGGGCATACAAGAAACAATCTGCTGTTGTATTGTGGGAAGAAAACAGAAAAGCAGCTATAGAAGCACAACTCAAGAAATTTGAGGTGATTAACTCATGGATTTATGCATGTAAATAGATGTCATAATTAGCCACTGAGGGGTTGGAACTTATTTAATGCATCAATGAGACTTTTTTTTTAAAAAAATATTATTATTTTGAAATAAAATATAAACAAAAATAATATCGAAAAAGTTGATGTATGTGAACTTCATTTTTAATCAAATATATCGATTTTTCTGATACTATTTTTGTTTATATTTTATTATGGAGGGATTAGTTATTTCACTCATTAGTTACTTAAACAGGACAAATTGGAAAGAAAGAAGGTTGAGTATGTTGAAAAAATGAAAAATGAAATAGCTGAAATCCATCAGTATGCTGAAGAGAAAAGGGCAATTGTTGAGGCTCAAAAAGGGGAAGAAATTCTTGAACTAGAGGAGACAGCTTCAAAATTTCGGAGCCGTGGAGTTGTACCAAGGAAATTTTTTGGATGCTTTAGCGGTTAAGTTTTTTCAGCTAAATATGAAGGACTAAATTCCTGGTTAAGTGATGTTCAATTATGTATACCTTTAAATAGTGGTTTGTTCCTATATGTAATGTTTGAGTTATGTTCAACACATTTCCATTAAACTGTATCAATATACGAGACAATACCACATGCAACTCGCATCACATAGACTAGCAATCCCATTGGCATTGAAAAAACTTGGATCAATTAACAATTAACTTAACAATCAACAATGTAATTTTATTTTGACTATAAACAATGAACAGTACAAAATTAAAAAAGACCTCAAAATAAAATTAGAATGTTAAACTTTTCAACTACTACTTTTGCTTATATTTCAAAACAGTATTTTGCTACCTCTATTCCACACCTAGAACATCTCAACCTCCTCCCCAAAGATGAGGCAGCCGATCCCAACCCCTTGTTGCAGGTTGAACTTCCCCCAATTTTCCTTTAGATCTTTAAGGTAATCGTCATACTCTGTATCATTTTTTCTCAAATTTCAGATTTAGAGATTCTAATTAATAGATCTAAAGATAATGACTGGGCAAGATGAGTTGAACAGCCTATGGCCATCAAAATGCAAAATCAAATTACTTAATGATGTGCAAGCTGATGAGGTGAGATGTCACTTTGTCTGCCTCGTCAGCATTAAACTTAACCAAATCTTGATGGGATCTGTGAATAGTCTATTTCTCATTGAGAGGGACTAAAGTTGCATTCGTAAACATTTTCATTTCCTTATTTTGAAGTACTTTAAACATAGCCAGAATGCAAATTTACATGCAAGTGTTGTGCGTAGAATATTCAAAGTTACATGCAGGTGTTTAACATTACGATCCATACAAATGTTCAACAAACAGGCAGCACTCTGAAATTTGTGATACTCTTAATTCTCACCAATATACTCACTATTCATTTCCAGAAGTAGGACATATGAATGAGAACGACCATTTTCTGCCTTTTGTTTGAACAATACAACCTTGATTAAGAAAAACCATCAGAAGAGGGGCTCTGGCCAACTTTTCCCTTTTGCTTAAGAATCTTGATTAAGCCTCGAAGGATTACCCTGAATTTGCAATGAGCCCTCCGCTCTGAAAAATTGTTTCTCCAACAAAATGGATACGTCCAAAACCAGAGACAGTAAGCTAATACAATTAAAAAAGATATATCCTTATAGACAATGTGGAGACTCTCTAAACACATTATCAATTTTACGCCACTAGATGAACTATGAGAAATCACCCAACACCCACTATGAGTTCCTTAAGTTAGGAATTGTTTAAGTTCTGAAAAAGCTCCGGAAGATGGGCATTAGTCAGCTTGGTCCTCTTAGTGATTTCACTCTTCTTCTTCTTAGGTTTAGGTTTGGTTGAAATGCCTTCCATTTGTGCTGCACTCCTCCTCTTTGCAGTGTTAGTAGCAGGCTTCATTCCATTTTTTTGGAGATCCCTTTCTATATCAATCATATCCCGTGGCAATTCAATCCCACGAAAAAGCTGTTTTAGGTCATCATCCACCTTAATGGGGACTTTAGGATCATTAGGGTAGGCAATGTCTTCCTGTGAATCAAAGTTGGACAGCAGCCAAATCTCCCTCGCAGCTTTCAAAGCCTATAAACTGAAAGCTTTATGAGATCTTATTTCAATGAAAAACCAATTATATAACTAAATTTTGACTATTCACCACCTCTAAAAAACATCACCGCGTACCACAGCAAGTCATTGGAGTACATAGATGTTGCAGATTAAGGAATTCGTTCACTTTTTCAACAAAAAACATACGAAAACAGTTCACATTGCATAATATATATTTCAGCGTCCAGTAAAACTCTAAGCAGCAGAAACACAAAAAGTATGATCTTTCAGTGAAGGAGACACATCTACAACTGTCAAAACCAAGCTACATCTGGGACTGTCAAGGAGAGACTAATTCTCTAGGGAGAGTTAGGCATATATCTATGATTAATTTCACCAATATTTCAGAAAAACAAATGACAAGAAATTAATAAAATCAATTAAAACAAATAATTTACCTGTAAGTCCTCCATCACAGTTGGGTACGAATCCTTTAGATCAATAACAGCAATGCCCTCTGGAAATTTGCGTATCAGGAAAAGCAGCTCTTTTTTGTCCCTAAGGGCATGTTTCGACTATAGACCAAAGGCAATGTAATAAGTTATGAACCAAAATAGTGGTATAAGGTAAGAGGAAGTTATTGTCAAAGTGAACAAAATTGAACACATGAAGGTTTGCATATATGCAAGAATAAAAGTTACCTTGTAAGAGAATCTTTCTCCATCAAATCTTACTTTTGGATTTTTCCTCATACTGTCAAAAACATCTTTGTTAGCTTTCATGTCCACATAGCATGCTTCATTTATTTGATCCAATGTTAAAGCCTGCCGAGTCTGTTAAGCAAACACAAGAACAAGCACAAAGTTAATATCCATGACAACTTGTGCATACCCGTCAACCTTCAAGAGAGGAGGGGGATTCGCTGAAAAGGTGTTTAATCAGAATGATCATCGGCCACAACATAGCTTACAGATGACTAACATAAAAAAATATTTATATATCATGTACAGCAAGAAGCACTGCCGATATTTTACTGAACAGTAATGTGATTTTGATATTAAGCTTTTATAAATTATAACCAAGGACTGTTGATGTTAAAGTGAAAGCCGCTTCTGATAATCATAAGATGTAAAGGGACTATATATTTGCATGAAAAGAGGTAAATTCTCCAATATCCGTTGATGATTTTTATTAATACCAAGTTAATGGTTGATTCCTACGACGAAACGAAATGACCAAAGGTGATCCATAGAATTAGTCCTATTGAAAATTATTGGGTACAAGAAACAATTCCAGTATAGGTCCCTCTTGTGATAAGAGGAATTGCCAGCGTTGACATCACATATAACTTATATACAACTTCAGTTTCTTCTCCAAGGTGTAAAAAGACTATATCGTGACTGTAATATCAAAGCCACAACTTAAGTAATATTTTAATGAAATTTTCTTCAAAACTAAGATGACATCACGGCTACAATTTAAAGCCTCACTCTGCTTTAAATCCAATTTTAACCTAAGTAGCACTAAAACTTCACATTGAAAACATGTTATAGTCCGACATCGACATGACACACATGGTTACATTCAATCACTTCCATTATCTTAAACTAATACTAGTGTCAACGTGTCAGTTTGATGTTTGAATGCAATTTCATGCAAAACTAAGATCACAATGCGGCCACAGTTTAAAACATTATTCTTCTTTGCTTTATATCCAATTTTAACCTAAGTAGCACCGACACATCAAATTGAAAACATGTCAAGTGTCCAAAATCGTCATGACACACTTGGTTACATTCGATCACTTCCATTATTTTCAACTATTACTGGTGTCAATGTGTCAGTATCATGTTTGGTGTCAGGGTTTCATAGCTATAAGTGTTCTACTCAAAGATGAAAAAACAGTACCCCAAGGTATTCATCCAACTTCATTCACAAAAATAGTATTAATATGTTGGTGTTTTATGATGATCATATATATTAGGTCAGTACCTCATAAAGGATAGCAATAACACGCTTCATTTGAGCTCCAACAGGTGCTTTGCGTATACTGTTAATGACTTGAAGTCTCTCCGTATCAGATGAGAATTTGACAGGAACAGGAGGGTTTGACGCAGATACAGACGAAGCCTTGCTCGCTGCTATGCTCGATAGTGTTGTTTGACATTTCTCTTGCTGTTTTTTGAATCTATCTAGCTTCCCTTGCAACGCCATCTGATTGATATTCAAAAAATCAATCAATCCTAGGGTTTCACTTTTATAGAAGCCAAATCAACTAAGCAACGAACACAGACAACAATAACAAATATTTATATATTGAAATTCTCTTTGTTTGGATAATTTAAACCTAATTATCGATCCAATTTTGAAAACAGGTTCAAACAAAATCTACCAAATAGGTGAAATTTGATTTTCGTAAATCGTAAGTTGCAAATTGGCAACCATGAAAAGGTATGTTAGAATATAATTGAAAGGTACGAGCACATATCCAAACCTAACAAGTAATCGGAAGAATATGTATTGCGAATTGAATTTGAGAGATAAGAAGAAAGATAACCGTGTGAGTCCGTCACAGATTTTTCTCCTCCGTAATCAAATGAAGAACACGAAGTTTTTCCAGTGCTATTAATAATTCACCAAATTAGTCCGCTGACTAAATGGGCCGGGCCTAGCGAACCGGGTCGGTCGGCTCTATTTGAGTGTGTGGAATTACTTTGTGAGGAAAATATATATATATATATTCAGGTAAAACATTTTTTCTTAACAATTTTTTTTTGGGTAAAGATTTTTTATTAACACATTACCGTACCCTAAAACATTTACGTGACTCGTTTCAATCAACTACATATTTAAATTTATATATATATATATATATATATATATATATAATGTATCTCTAAATATCTGTAAAAAATAATTCATTGATATCACATAATGAAAGATTATCCAATACAATATGCAGTAACCTCATTAAATAAGTTGATTATTTGATAAGGTCATGTTTATTGAATTTTCATATTTTAAGTATTATTTGGTGTATATTAATGATTATGTATTATGTGTGGTTGTTGTAAGATTTTAAGGATAAAAAGATAATTTAGTTTTAAAATATATGTTTGTCTCTTTTTTCTCTTTGTGAATTAAATATGTATGTAAAAGTAAAATATGTCTCATCTATTCCATTCAATCCAACACACTATTAAATTGTATATCTAAATTTATGTGTATGTTTTTTTTTTATCATTTTGGTTCGACCTATTTGTTTGGGTCAAACATAACGATTATTTTATGTAAAATTTAAGAAAAATAAAAAAATTTATTTTGTAAGTACACGGATTTATGAAACACAATAGTTTTGTATAGAGATTACATTTGGAGGATAAAATAATTATATTTTGTCTTATATGTATTCATTTTAAAAGTTTATTTTTAAAACATACTTGTTTTGTCCTATAATAATTGAGATATTTGATCAGTTCACATGTATTAAAAAAAATATATAAATTAAAAAAAGATAACACTATTTTTATCAAATTATCTTTGTTAGATATTAGTGAATTATTAGTATCATAAATAATATATCTAAACTATGAAAGATTGAAACGGCGATAATCTTTAAATAATAAAATTAGACTCTCAATCTTAATTATGTCAAGTACTCTACGACTTATCATATGACACCCCATAAAAAGGGGAACATTGGTTAGATATTTGGGTATTGTCTTGCTAATCTACAACTCAATCACTTTATTAACTTAATCATTGGAGTATTATTATACTTATTGTATATAGCACACTTACAAAGAAATTAATCAGAAAAGAACATGATCAACAAGATACAAGTTTATTGTAGTTTGGATTTTAGATAGAACAATATGATACCCTGCAAAGAATCACTGTATAAAATTACTTTGATAATATTTTTAGATACATGTAAATTCCAAATTTTCAACTATTTATTCAATGCCTTATTTTATTTATATCTCTTTTTATTACATTATCAATTTATTATATTTATCATATTACTCTTTTGATTTCTTTATCTCTATTAAAGTGTGATACCTTATGAGAAATTCACCAAACATTTTTCTTATGGATGATAAATACTACAACAATGGTCAAACTCATGCACAATGAAAACAATAGTTCTAGCCAATTCACCACAAGAGGTCACATATTCCCTCCACACGACCCTAGCTTTTAGAGTTTGTTCTAAAAGACAGGACGGAAGGAAATTGATCATAGTAACACATTTGTACCATTTGTTTACCATCATAGATAGCGCCAAAATGCAATGTCTAAAATTTAAATCATATGATTTCTTTAAATATGGACAAATCCACGTCCACCTAATTGTGCCTCACTAATTTTTTTTTTATTAATTAGCAATTGTTGTATTCATTTAAAAAAATCACATCCAGTTAATTCGTGAAAAATAATAATAATTTAATGGTAACTTGTTAGTGATATATGCATATAGTCTTCGTCCACGCCAAGAAAGCACTTCTATGATCATATTCATTGAATTGAAAGCTTCAACCCCTATGGAGATTGCTATAGCCCAATGTAGGGCCACATTATTCTTCTTAATGTATATATTATATATGATAAATACATATCGTTGAATAATGCTAGTGTGATAATGATGGTACCAACAGGTCCATAACCACTTCGAAACGAGACTCTACTTGTTGACCGACCATGTGCATCCTATAGTAGTTAAATCAAGTTTGACAAGTAATAGAAAATTATACTTAATATCTCACATTACATTTTACATAAATTACTTATTTATTTTATCATTTTTTAAATAATTTTTTTACTCTACTAATTTAAGATCTAAAAATTTTTAAAAGAAATTTATTGAACACAACTATGTTTCAAAAATTATGAATTTTGTGTACCATAACTTTTTTTTCAAAACACACTTATATTTTAGAAATTAAAAAAAAAATCAGAACATAAATATGTTTTAGAAATTCAAACTTTATATATCAGAAAATATTTTTTAAGTTTTCTTAAACAGATTTATATGTGTTTTGAAAAATTTGAAAAAAAGTTTCCAGTGCACAATTGTATTTTTTAATTTTAAAATTTGTGTCTTAAAGTTTTTATCAAGTTTTTTGAAATGCAAATTTTTTTAGAAATCTCAAAATTTGTATTAAGAAAAATTTGTTTTTAGTTTTTCGAAACTTTTTTTAAGTTTTTTGAAAAACAAACGTATACCATAAAATATAAAATTTGATTTTTTTTAAATGGGTAAAATTAAATTTTTATTAGAATATGAATGTATAGGGTAAAATTTTTCAAGTACTATAGTCTTAGTTCTTGACAAAATATAAATGAAAGTGTTTTGATATATTGTTTTTTAAATAAAAAAATTAATTGTTATTTTTATAAATCAAAAAATTATTTATTGATTTTTATATTTTAGAAAATAATATTTCATAAAAAAAAGTTCATTTGATTTTTTGTAAGTATTATACTATTTTTTTATATATTATAAAAAAAAACACTTTAATATTCACCATTATAAATAATAAAAATTTATAAAAAAAAATAAATAAATTTTATTTTGCTAACACTTTTAATAAATAACATTTATTTATTATAATTTTTTAAATAATAAAAAGTAATTTAAAAAAAACTTAATTAGTTATTAATTTAAAAATTAAATGTACCATAATGTCAAATTGATTTTTCGGTCTTGATTCATATGTTTGATAAAACTTACCGAGCTTAAAATTGGAATGGTGAATGCAAGGTTACACCAAACTCAGCTATAGCTTAAATATGCATTTATATTTTAATGATACATGTTGCGCGTGCAAAAATAAAAAATGAGAAAAAGATAATGTACTATAGTGTAAATAAATTTTATATAAACTTTTGATTTTATTTAAATTTTAAAATTAAACTTTAATAATTTAATTTAATAGTAAAAAAAATAAGTAATTAATCCGACAAACTAAACTTTAAAAAAAGACAAATATAAATTCTTTTATAAATCTTCAATAAACCTTAAAAATCTTTTCACTCACCATAAAACTTTTTTACAACTTTTTACCTATACATGTTTATTAAACACATAATGATTTTGTGAGGAAAAAGAGTAACATGGACACTTTACCAAAAGAAAAACAAAGGGATATTGGATATGAATCAAACGTAAGATTCAACGAATAAACTATAAAAAGTAGCAGCCGGGTTACGTCTTGTGTAAGCCTTTGACAAAATATTATTTCTCTACATAGAATAATGAATAATATATTAAGTAATTTGAAGTATTTGGGTAACAAAAAATAATATTATTTCAATAAATTCTAATTTTTACTTTTTGGTCATCGCTTATCAAAATTAGGAGTTGTATTTTTATTGATATTAGGAGTTGTGAGGTGGATGGATTGGTTTGAGTGGAGAAGTATAGAGTATTTATTGTTAAAGAGTTATATTCATATTTTTGTAAAATGACTTACTCACTTGAGGTGTTTTGTTATATAAATTATTATTACTTGTCTTATTCCAACACAATTTTTAACACAAATATGGAAAATCATATTAAACAACACAATAATGAATAACAACACAATAATGAATAACAACAAAATATTAGTAAGTCAAATTTTTATTATGCTCCCATTTATAAGACAAAAAGTAAAAAATATCAATATATATTCATTTATTGTTCTAACTTTTGTATTATTATTTCATGTATACTATTATAAAAAATTGTGAGACATTGATTATCCACTAATAATATTAGAAAGATAAATATTTTAAACAATAAATATGCCTAACTTTTTCTTATAAATAGGATAAAAAAGTTCTTCATAAATTATTTTATTTTTAAGATTAGAGGGAGTACTATCAATTACATCAAAAAATAAGTTTAAGGCCTAATATTATTTGAGACCCAAGGTGATTGCTTTACTTGCAAGTTGCAACCCCTTGGATCGGCCATGACTATATGCGAGTAATATATTGAGTGTATAAAATTCTAATTTTTACCATTATTGTAGAAATATAATGTGATGTGATCTTATTAGAAGAAAAAACATGCTACTTTTTATCATATATTCAGAATGATGTGCATCTTTTATTTTATTTTTATCAATTTCATCTTAAATCTTAGTAACAAAGACATATTAACCTCCAATCATAAACATAATGAAAAAAGCTTCATTACATACACACAACAAAAACACACTATTATCATGATCACAAATGAAGTTTTAGCAAAAAAACTTCATCTTATTTGAAGGGATCCACGAGTGATCACATACACAATTCAATACACATTGGTTTGATTTAAAGGCATCTCTATATGAGGAGCACCAAGAGGACAAAAAACAACCTTATAATTAGAGCCAGCTGGGCAAGTGAAAGTGCTTGTTGGGTCATCTTGAGGGTAACTATAAGCATCGTGACATCTATCTTTAAAAAACCTTGAGAAATAAGTTGGCCCACAACTTCCTTGCCCATTAGTGCAACAATATTCATTTGTTTTATAAACGGTACAAGGGTTGTTACAACCACCTTGAGTCCTCAATTCGTTAGGGCATTGTCCGTTAATATCGGCCGTACAACTGATTTTGTGACATCCACCGTTAAGAGGGAAGAAGTCCATTGGGATGTTGAAACCATCAACGAGTGAAATGTCGTAGAAATCTAGATTTCCATATTGATTTAATGCATATTCAGCCAATGTGTTTGGTGGGACACCCCAACCAGTGCATTGAAGTCCACCAGTGCAATCACCTGTTTGACAGCGGCCACGACCTCTGCCATCAAAGTTGCAACCAGTACGACCCCAAATACGAGCCATTGAAGTGCCAGGGTTAACCCAAAGATTCCATGTTTGACCGCGGTCAAGGCGACGACCACCACCGGGACTAGCCGCTGCCCAAACGGTGTAAGGACAATTGTTGACTATCTCAAAATTGGCTGCTTGTGAGGGAGTGAGGATGAAGAGAAGGGAGCATAGTGTGATTGTGAGGATTGATAAGAAACTCATTTTTTCGGGTTTTGTTGGTCAAGTGACTTTGTTTGGATAACAGATGAAATGAAAGCATGCTAGTTGAGGTTTATATAGAAAAAAATTGAGTAAGGATCGGTCACCAGCCATCGCATTTGGACAATTATGATTAGTATTATTTTTTTCGCTTGACTTTTCACTAGTGTTCAATGATGGATTGTAGTTTATAATCATATCTAAGATACACACTTGGCATATTATGTTGTAATATTATGATTTAAAATAATCTATTTATATATATTATCTCAATGGTGTATAGTGATTAAATTATTATATATAAATCTTGGTGGTGAGTTTTTATTTTTTTCAATATCCCTTTTTTTTTTAAATCTAAAATTTGAATCCATTTTTTTCCCTGCAAACTATATTAAAAAAATATGAAAAATATCCTTTAAAAAATTAATTAATTAAAATATAATAAAGTTAATCTATTAATCTATTTTTTTTCCAAACTAATCTATTTTTTAAACTAACCCTCACAGTAACTTGTTTAACGAAAATAAAAGTACTATTATTAAATTCTAAATTAATTGAAAGATATTTTGGAAATGATATTATCAAATAGAGTAAAGTTAGTTATAATTTCTGAGTTTTTTTGCTCATATTTAAGATAAATAATATTATTTTAGAACAATGAATTCAATATTATTATTATTTTTGCCAATGTCTTCTTTTTAAATAGCAAAAGAAGATATATTATTAAAGGGGAGTACACATGTATGCACAAGTACTGCCTGCTACTTCAATATATCCATATACATGCATGGAACACCAAACATGGAGGAAATTGGGAAGAGGAGAGACATTGCTATATATATATATATACTCAAAAACGATTTCTATTTTTTAATAACTTTTTCATTTAGTAATTTACTTAGTTTTGTAATAACTTTTTCATTTTTTAATTTTTATTTCTCATCATATTACCCATCAAATTACCTATTATTATCTTTCCAATATTTTCTCTACTCTTAGGTGCCGTGCGAGAATAAACAACAAAACAAGTGTATCTAACATTAATAATGAAAAGGTCTGGCGGCTATTTGCCTAACTAGCTCACCTCCCTAACGAAGATAGTATCAAAAAGAGATAATATGACCTGGTCACTTTAACTTATAAATTAACCATAAAAAGTTTTATGTAGTTTAGTATTAACAATTTAGCTTTGTAACTTATAATCATTAGAGTTATTTTGATTAATAATTTTTTCTTTCACTGTTTTTTAAAAAAAGTAATTTTTTTAATTATTGTACTGTACTTTAAGACTTTTCTTTTCACGGAATTAGGATTCTCAGTTTCTCACGTTAAAAAAACATGAAAAAGTAATGTGGAAAATCTTGTCTCTTAAAATATAAAGAGTGGGGGATTTTAGAATTTGAAGAAAAAAATTGGTTAAAAATTCAGATGTAAAACTTTAGAAAACATGAAATACAAAAAACCGAGAGGATACTCTTTGTTGGATATATAGCACTATAATAATTATTGAACTTTCTTAACTATATAAAAATATAATAAAAAGAAAAAGAAACATGTATTATTGGGGTAAATTATGATTTTATGTTGATGTTCAATGACCAAGTATCTTACGGTTATTTTTAAATTATGTTTAATTGTAGTTTTGATCCTTTAATTTTAGTTGAATTACGAAAATAATCATTCCATTTTATTTCTCTTTAGTTTTGGTCTCAAATAGAATTTTGTTCTAAAATTTAATAAAATGTCATTTTTCTGGGCTTACTTAAGCTACGTTTTAAGATATCGTGGTGTAATAATTGCACTTGAGACATATGATCATAAATGGTGTGGTGTGACTTAAAAAAATGATATTTCTTCAACTTTTGAACCAAAATTTTATTTGAGAGATCAAAAGTGAAAAGAAATAAAATGAGAGAATTATTTTCGTCATTCAACTAAAATAGGTGGACATAAACTGCAATTAAACAAATTTTAAATTATTATAGTTATAAAATGGGCTTGGATAGATAACATTAATTATGTGTTTTTTTTTTTATTGTTCGTCATTTTGATATAACGGTTTAGTATATATTTTGTTGTTCTGTACTATTAAATTAAGTGTTATGAATTTATTTACATATATATCTTTTTATTTTAACGATTTTGAATTGTACTGTTTTTAACAGTGTAATTTTTATCAATTTAAATAAATAAAAATCATTTTTTAAAAAGAAAAAAATTACAATTTCTTCAATTAAATACTACACATGCATGTTACTTATTAAATAATATTATGTTTGATTCTCACCATCAACATAATTCTAACAATTATTAAGTCCTATATACTCAAGAACCTGATATCAACCAAATAACTCCCAAATGATTCTGCTAGACTTCCTATAGCTTGCAAGTTGCTGCATTAGCTTTTCATTCGAAGTGCATCCACCTTTTATTAGGGATTACAATTAACTATCTATTTCATTGGATCGTACTTGTCAATAATCTAAGCTGCTAAACATGTACACTCTTATTATACAAACAAATGAGATTATATTTGTAACTGCATATTGCTACTTTATTATTTAAGAACACCACTACTTTATTATGAATCATTGATTCTTCAAGTAATAAACATCAATTAATCAATTGTTATATCATAATCAGAATTTACTTATACATATCTCACTTATTTTAAGACCATAGCACATCAATATAAATGTGCAAAGGACTCCCCTAAGACGACCCTTTTATTTGATGATAGATACCTATATATCATATCAAAGTATACAATAAGAATCACGAAATTAAAACAATAAAAGAGAAAGAAAAAAAAAAAGAAACTAATTTAAGGACAAAAGACAATATCATAATTAGTTCCCCCCATACAAGTGAATGTGCTAGTTGCATCATCTTTAGGGTAACTATATGTATAAGGACACCTATCTTTGAAGAACTTAGAATAAGTAGTTGGAGAACACGTGGCAGAACCAGAGGTACAACAATATTCAGTTGTATTAAACTTAGTACAAGGATTGTTGCATCCACCCAGAACTTTTAGTTGAGTAGGACACTCTTCGTTTATATTGGCGCTACAATTAACGCTTCCACAAGCGTTAATAGACGGCGTCAATTGAATTGGAATGTTAAAACCTTCGACAAGCGAAATATCGTAGAAATCGAGGTCGTTATACATGTTCAAAGAAATTTCTACAACTGTATTTGGTGGTGTACCAAATGTTGTACATTCAAGAGTATTGTTACAATCACCCGTTTGGCACTTTCCAATACCAAAATTGTCGAAAGTGCAATTGGTTCGACCCCATATTCTTGCATTGTGTGTACCATTGGTCATGTTCATGTTCCATGATTCTCCGGGGTTAAGCCTTATGCCGCCGCCGGGAACGGCGGCGGGCCATATGGTGTAGTTGCATTTGTTAGTGATGTTGAATTTGCCGGCTTGTGCTGTCGCGATGGAGCTTATGGCGATGAAAAGGAAGATGGAGAGATTTTTTTTCATGATGATGGACATTTTTTTATGGAGAGTTGAAGAAAAATGTATGAGAGGTAGGTTTTATATATAAAGTACTTATAATAATTATTTGGTTTGATTCGTTCAGCATGAATATGTTGAAAAAGAAAAATGTTGTTTGTTTTTGAAAATTCATATGTATAGGTTATGACATAGAAGACAAGTCAAGTTGTTTAATATAATTACCTAACATTTGTAGAAACGTAATAGTATATAGTGGCTTAGCAAAATTGGTCACGTTAATTAAAGCAGGTTTGAGCCGTGATTGTGGAAAGCTGGTTAATTAACTAATTTTTCCTGCCTCCATTGGTTAAAAAGTTCAACTTTTTTTTTTTGGACGACCGAAAAAAAATTCAACTTTTTTTATTTTCATTACATGGTGTAAGTAGAAATAAATAAGTAAAGAAAATAAAGAGAATTATGTAATAAATATAATATATCGATGATATGAAAAGAGAGATAAAAAAAAATATATTAAATGAATGTAGAAAAAATGAGATATATTTTGCAAAAGGCGATGAGAAGGAAGAAAATTGCATGGCTTTACCCAACCAAAAAAAAAAGATATTAAGAGAGAATTTATGACTTTTCTTCCGACCACGTCACAACAAATGAATGTGAAGGACATACTAGTACTTGTAATAATCAAATAGGAGGAACAACCATGGCAAACTAGTTTTAACATGTTGTAAGATTTTTTATTTTTGACTAATTAACAGGTTATAAGATATAGCATATAACTAACACAATAATAAAATATAATAAATGTGTTTTTAAGAATTAAGAATATAAAAAAGTTATAGTCTACATTCTATTTAGTCAAAAAATAAAATAAAAATAGTCTACATTCTACACGCGTATATCAATTAGACAAGAAAGTTACTTTGAATCACTTTAAATTTACAAACTATCCAATTGATGCTATGATTTATATCCAAATTATGAATTATTTTATGTCCCATTTCGCATGAATAATTGGCAAATATTAATAATAATCAAGAATTAATAGTTTTGGAAACATGTAAATTTAAAGTAGGTATAAACGAAATTGGAATTGATGCAGTAAAAATACGAAAAAACTTAAAAGTCAGAAGTCACATTTGAATTTTGGGCACGTAGAGAGCTGAAAGATGGAAAACGAACGCTAAAAACTTGAATAAAATAAAAGTCAAATGGTTGGGTAAAATATGGGCAAAAGTCTTGAATCTTATCTTAAATAAAATCTTCGAGTTTCTTCCATCGTGATCTTTTAGTAATAGGGTAGGTGAATAATAATGCCTTTAAGTTTTCATGTCTTATTCGCTTCCCTTGCGTGTAAATGAAATATGTAGTAAAATGCAAAATTGCACTTATTTTTCCTCCTCCTTCCTCGTTCTTTTTTTTTTTTCTTCTCTCCATATGTGTTATTTCAGAAAAATACTTTTGAAAAATAACAATGCCACTGATTAAAATTACTGGGTTGAGTCGCGGACTAGGTCGCTTTCTTTAAGACGTTTCGAGGCACTGCCTAAATTGTGCAAGGCAGACTATCAACCACGAAGTCCCCAAGATAAAACAGCCTAGTTACTCTGTAACGGAATTCTACTGCACTGTAGAAAACCGATGTAGAATTACACCCTCTATATGACAGTCGAATGACTGACACTCGTAATATAGCACTAAGGCTACTCAAGAAATTAGAAGAAGAAGAAGAAGAAGAAGAAGAAGAAGAAGAAGAAGAAGAAGAAGAAGAAGAAGAAGAAGAAGAAGAAGAAGAAGAAGAAGAAGAAGAAGAAGAAGAAGAAGAAGAAGAAGAAGAAGAAGAAGAAGAAGAAGAAGAAGAAGAAGAAGAAGAAGAAGAAGAAGAAGAAGAAGAAGAAGAAGAAGAAGAAGAAGAAGAAGAAGAAGAAGAAGAAGAAGAAGAAGAAGAAGAAGAAGAAGAAGAAGAAGAAGAAGAAGAAGAAAATAGGGGGAGAAGTGAAAAAAGCCTCAAATACATAGAACTTTTGGTGTACCTTTCCAATTGAGGTGAACTCTCTATTTATAGAGGAGTTCAACAACTGGAACTGAGAAAATGGGGGGATACATGAAGCACGAAGTCCATCAGCTGGCTACTAGAAGAGTGCCTCAGAAATAGGAAACGTGATTTGACTAGGCTTCTTGACCGGGCAACAAATAAAACGTGGGAAAGACTCAGCTTTAGGGTTTTGATCGGGCAATGGAGCCGAGCCTCCAGCTCTGCAGCCGAGCCTGCCTCTGGACCGAGCCTGCTCCTCTGGACTCGAGCCTGTTGATCTGGACCCGAGCCTATTGGTTTGGACTCGAGCATCCTGGTCTGGACCCGAGCCTGCTGGCCTGGACCAGAGCCTGCTTGCCTGGACCCGAGCCTACTGGCCTGGACCCGAGCCTGCTTGCTTGGACCCGAGCCTGTTGGCCTGGTTCCGAGCTTGCTGGTCTAATCCCGAGCCTGCTGGTCTGGACCCGAGCCTACTGGTCTGGACCCGAGCCTGTTGGTCTGGACCCGACCCTGGTGGTCTGGACCCGTGCCTGCTG
>JBBPBR010000002.1:1810273-1824543 GCA_037974775.1 Cicer pinnatifidum
TGGACCCGAGCCTGTTGCTATGGACCCGAGCCTATTGGTCTGGACCCGAGCCTGCAGGTCTGGACCCGAGCCTGCTGGTCTGGACCCGAGCCTGTAGGTCTGGACCCGAGCGTGCTGCTCTGGACCCGATCCTGCTGCTCTGGACCTAAGCCTTCTGGTCTGGACCCGAGCCTACTGGCTTGGACCCGAGCCTGCTGGCCTGGACCCGAGCTTGCTGGTTTGGACCCGAGTCTGCTCGTCTGGACTCGAGCCGACTGCTCTGGACCTGAGCTTGTTGCTCTTGACCCTGCTGCTATAGAGCCGAGCCTGCTTCTCTGGTGTCGAGCCTTACATTTCTCACCCTTGTTGGTCTGACCAACCAAATTGAGCATACATGTCCCAAACACTTTCAGAGTCTTGCAATTATTCGAGCACACCACTAAAATCGTTCTTAATGATTGCCATGGATTTTCAGAGTCTTGCCACCTGCTGCTCTGGCGCCGAGCTTGCTGCTCTGGCGCCGAGCTTGTTGCTCTGGCGCCGAGCCTGCTCCTCATGAGCCTGTTCTAGAGCTATGTTTTTAGAACTATGTTATGGGGTTTGTGTTTTTCTGTGGAAGCTATGCAAGGAAAACTGACCTGTAGTTGAAATTTAAACTCTTGATTTTTCAAAAAGTTTTGGGAAATTACACGAGAAAAAAAATATAGGTTGCATTCAATTTGATTTCTGAATATAATTTTCTATTGAAGGGAACAATTTGGAAAATTTTCTGGCATATAGTTCTTCTATTTGTGTTGGTGAAAGTATAAACAAAACCAGAATTACTTTGTTTAAATTTTTTTGAATGCTATGATTTGGACATCTGGACCCTATGCAGATATACTAATTCTAAATATCTAGAGGTTCTTCCAAATGTTAATAAGCTTTGATACAATTGTTTTCCTCATCTAAGGATATGAATTTGCCAAGCATTTTCAGAGTCTTGCCACCTCCGTTTATTTAGGAATAAGACTTCTTTTTTGTGCTCCCAAATCACAGGAGTTGTGCCCCAAAAAAAGAATTGGTCTTCCCTTATAAGGATGTAGCCGCTATGTATTCCCGCTGCACTTCCATGACAACATTGCTGGCAAGGACCTGCAAATTGTGACATGATGGTTAGTGTATGTTGTGCGGCGGTTCTGTGGGTGGTGGTGGATCAATAATTGATCGAGCCCAGTTACTCATGTGAAACATAGTCATTATTGTGCTGAACCTAGTTTCCTTTGCCAGTAACGTCACACCATCAACCACATGTGGTTAACATTCGGTGGGAGCATGGTCGACCGACCTGCAGCTGGGATCTCTATTGTTATTGGCTTGTTGCAAGAAATTTATGATCTGACAGTTTCGATGATGAGTAAACTACAAAGGCTGGTTGGTCCAGTCACCTCGCTTTGACTTTTTATCGCTCTTTGTCATTCCGACCAGAATTCAACGAGCATTCGTTGTTCCTTTTTTATTTTGTCAACTGAATGCTTAAGAAATCAATGGCTGATTCCATCTCTTGCTGGTCTTTTTGCTCCAAAGCTGCAAGTTCCTGAAACGTCCTACCACCATTGTTGAACCAGTTTTTTATTAGTTTTTCAATGGGCTTGTTTAATTTAACTATATTTAATTTAACTTTCCTTTGCCATCATTATTGACATCAATTGTAATGCTTTCCAAAATTTCCTTAATATTCTATCTATATGTTAAGACGTTAAGTGTTCTATTAGCTGCTATTACTGAATTTTTGCAATTTTCCTAATGATAATCAAAATTGAATTTAGTAATTTACTAGCACTATCAAGAGTTTGTTATTTCCTGTATATTTTCCTTATTTTAAATATATGTTGTCTTTTTTCATGTGCCTTGCTATTGAAACAACCAGTGTTATGTTGGGAACATTATAATAATGTTTTTTGTGATATTGCCATTTACAAAAAAATAAGAGGCTTGTGGCCCATTCTGCTCAGCAAAAGCAAGAAAAAGAAGAGGAAGAAGAGAAATTAATGTTGCAAAAGGCTAAAGAGCTTGATGCATTTGATCAACAAAATCACGGTGCTGTGCCACAATACAGTGATAGAAATTATAGCCATGATAAAAATGGTTTCCATGGGGCAAACAGTAGGCATGGCAACGGGGCGGGGCGGGGGCGGATTTCTATAAAGATAAAATTATATTTTTTTAATATTTTAAAAAATATTAAATATATTTAATATATATATATATATATATGTATATAAAATTTAAAAATTGCAATAATATTACTTGCGGGGCGGATGCGGGGGCGGGTGCGAGGTGACCTTCACACTATCACTGTCCTAAGGGCTTCCTCCTCATACGAAGTGACCTTCACATTGTTTCCATGGGGCGTGTAAAGAGAGACATTTGGTGAATTTGGAGAAGGGAGGTATAGGTTTTGCTGGTCACGATGAACATCTTGAAGCCAAAGATTTCAAGCAATTGGGAAGTGGTTATGGTTTGGGGCTGGTTAGACCTGCAATGAAGACTTAAACCCGTATTGACGATGATACTTAATTCATATGAAGAAAAATATGCATCAAACTTCTCGCCGTGAAGTTATCTTGTTTATGTGTTGCACTCATCTTTATTGTCTAATGATGTATTTTATTACTCGTATTTATACATTTTCATTTTCAGCTACAGTATAATTGTAGTATCATCTACCAGATTCATTGTGTTTTTACTAGTTTTAAATTAGTACTAGATAGACAGCTATACTTTATTTTATTTTTATGTATATTGATAGCTATAAAATGTTGAATGATATAAGTTTTCCATCTTTTTTCGGTTATACGAATAATTTTTTCCATCTTTGCTCAGTTGCATAAATAATAATAACGTTGATATTTATTTAATTGCATATAATTGAAATATTGGTTTGAACATGGTCACATGAAGAGAAATGGGTTCCAATACTAGTATATCCCTCATGGCTCTGATGAATTATGAAATTTTATTATTCTCCGGTAGCCATAATCTTTTTAAATATTTTTTACTTCCCCATTTAGTTTATGTTTTCTCTGTCTTAGCATAATATCAATGATATGTTGGACCAATAATGGAACCAACAGGAAAAAGATATCTAATGTTAAGAAAGAAAAAAAAAAATGAGAATTGTGAGTGAGGGAGAGTGATATATTTTAAAATTAAGCAATTTTGCATCTTCTATCATTTATTTTAAAATATTTCATTTTTTTTTTCTTCTCTTATATTTTTAAATTAAAAAATTAATGATAAAAAATATATTAAATAGTATGATATACAGTCTTATAAACCCTTATGATTATTATAAAAAACCAGCTTATGATATTATGAAAAAATTAAAAATTTAATTAATGTCGTATAAATATGAGACTAATTAATCTATCTAAATAATTTTACATAATTTAATTGTATCTCATATAATTTAAAATATATCACTTTATAATTTAAAATATGTAATATCAATTATCGTTAATTAAATAAATTGTTGATATTATATGCATATATATGACTAATGACATCTAACCGTAATATTAACTATCAATTTATTCACTTTATTGAAATAATTACTTTAATTGATTCAAATTCATATAAAACTAGATATGAAGTTCCTCAATAAATTTTAAAAGCTTTTTTTCTTTTCTTCAAATTATCTCAAAATCTTCCGAAATTCATATTAATGGACTAATTTGAATGTGTATTTTACATGTCTCAATTTATCAATTCAATTTGTAAACTACATGTTTTTGATGACAACAAAACCACCGACTATGGACAATGCAACAAGATCAAAAAGAAGATCCATAAGCTTCATAATAAGCTTCAAATTAAAACCATAGATGATAATGTAAAGGTATATGATACTCACCAATACTTCAAGTACATGAGAACAAGTCACATTTATGCATGCATTTAAAATAGTTTCAAAAGTCCAAAACACATTAACAAAGCAGTTGAAAATCAGATTTTTGACTAAGTACATAAGTGTATTCGAATACACCATGTTGTATTCGAATACAACTTAAGTCAGAGGCAAAAATTTAAATGTTGTATTCGACTACAACAATGTGTAGTCGAATACACTTCAAGTCAGTGGCCAAAATTGCTATATGTGTATTCGACTACACATATCTATAGTCGAATACAAGCTAAGTCAGAGGCTAAAATTCACTAATCTGTATTCGACTACACCAATGTGTATTCGAATACAAGATGTAAAATTTGAATTTTTTAAACGTTACAAAGACTTGTATTCGAATACACATATGCTGTATTCGAATACACCTGGAGACATTACAATTTTTCAGATCTGGGATGTCTCTAGAACATTGTAATTTTTCATCAAACCTCTTGGATCAATGGCCACGAATCTGAAGGGATGTTTTATGAAGTATAAATACCCCATAACTTCAGATCAAATAAAAAAAACGATCCTTGAATCAATTCATTGAACAACTTTGAACAAAATTCTGAATTTTCTAAGTACTTGCATTAGATTTTCATATCATTTCAAAAGGTTCTCAAGTACTTGAATTGCTATTGAGTTGTTTATCAATATACCACATATTAGTCTCATTCAAACCTGATTGTATCATTTGTATTAATTAGTTTAATCTAAGATAGTGGTGTTCTATCTTAGAAGTATTGTTAGAAGTTTTGTAGCAAGAATCCCAGGGTGGGAGTTGTACTTTTCTAACAAGTATTGAATTAATCTCTTGTGGTGTGCAAGAGGACTGGACGTACCCTTGGTTATAAGGGGAACCAGGATAAATCTTAAAGTGTCATTTACTTACTGCTGTTATTATTAAGCCTTGTTCTTAAATTCACAAAATCCAACTATCATAACAAAAAACAGGAAAATCTACCTACACCTATTTCGAAACTTTGGATAAATATAACATTTTTTTAGTATAATTTTTTTAATCATTTAATTATTTTTTTTAAACTTTGAATGAATGTAAAACATATGAAATCTATTTTTTTCAAAAATTTAAAAAAGTTTAAAATATTGGATGAATATAAAACTTTCAAAATGTAATTTTTCTAAAAGTTTATTTATTCATTTTTTTTTAAAATTTTGGATGGATGTGAAATTTTTGAAATGCAATTTTTCAAAAATTGAATAAATGTAAAACTTTATAAATGCAATTTTTCCAAAAATTTTAAAAATAAAATAAAATTTTGGATAAATATAAAACTTCCAAAATGTAATTTTTTTCAAAATTTTTGATAAATGTGAAACTTTTGAATGCAACTTTTTCACAAGTTTAAAAAAAAATTTAAAACTTTAGATGGATATAATATTTCTGAAAAGCAATTTTCATTTTCTTTTTGAAAAAATTTCAAAAATTTGATAAAATGGGAAACTTTCAAAATACAGTTTTTTCATATTTTTTTTTTTAAAATTGAAATTATGGAAGCTGGTTAATAATTTTAAAAAAAAAATTATCAAATAATAGGAACTAATATTATATTTTTGTGTTTTGGAGGTGAGAGATACAGGTGTGGGGGGTGGGAGGTAGAGATCTCCTAATTCGACCCAAATAAAAGGCCTATAATAGAGGGTTATAATACAAAATGTGGGTTATCTCCTTGAGATACTGAGGCCCAAAGATACAACATCTTCAATCTCCGTTACTGCTTGACTCGTTGAATAATTAAATAATAATAATAGTAATGACAAGAAAAGTGCAATGCAAGCCGTTAAATTCTTATAAAAATAAAAATAAAAAAACGGCAGTCTCTCTCTATTTGGTTTAGCTTCCAACACAAGCTGCACACCTTAGTCAAAGGCCGTTTAAAACCACTCCAAAACAAACCGCTAGTGTCTTCTTCATTTCCACACTACTCTCTATTTTCTATCTCTTTTTCATTCGCTCATTATCAAGTAAGTACAACCATATTATATTCCACACTTGATCATCATCTACTTCATATTTTTCTCACTTGTTTTTCATTTTCCGTAACGCATATATGCTAATAACTTAATTACGCTCTTATATCTACCACTTCAAGTTGAATCAATTATCATCTTAATCTAAAATCTAAATTAGATAAAACCTCGTCTCGGTAATTTTTATTTCTATTATATGTTGTTTTGTTCGCAATGTGATAATTATTTATGCGCTAAATGTTTTGATTTTGAAAAGAAGAATCATGTTCGAAGTCAAAAATAAGCTCAAGGATATTGAATTTGATTCACCTCATCGAGATTTGCTTCATTTATGTCTTTCTTCGCCTAATTGCAATAGCAACACTTGTCTTCTCGAAGCAACCTCTGTTACAGGGTAAGCGACTCTATTTGAATTTTAATTGAATACTTTTTAATGATCTTACAAAATTTAATTTGTTGCGTTATTGCTTAGTAACAATTTTGATTTGATAGGAGAATAAAAGCTCAAGTTAGTTCGACTAAGGAATGTTGGATAGAGGAAGAGGTTGGTTGCTTTAATTCAAATTTGATTTATTGTGGAAGTTGCCATTTTTATTTTTATACTTTTATTTTAACTTTTGTGGTTTTTCCTATGTTAGCTTACAATTTACAGTGTTAACAATCTCTGACTTTGCAATCATGGAAAACAGGATAACCTTTTGATTGAGACTGTGAAGAAGCACGGTGGAAGCAACCGGAAAAATATAGGTGGAAATGGTAGTATCAGTATGAGTATCAATTTGAACTATTAGAACAATTTGTAAATGTCTATTTTTATATGAACTTATCTCAACTTATCTTGGCTAAAGTAACATGCTAAGCTTAGCTGCATTTTGGGTTATACTGCAATGTTTAGATATAAGCAATATAATGTTGTACTTCTTGATGAAATATAGCTTAGTTAGGTGTTGTTCGTGATATTATTTGTCATATTTTTAGATTTTTATTTTATTTTCTGTATTGACTTTTTGATTCCCATTTCTTATTCAAGCTAATTTAGTTGTTAACTGGTCTCTTACAGCTGAATACCTCCATGGGGGAACCGACAACCAATGCTTGCATCGCTGGCAAAAGGGTTCCAATCCAGATATAGTAAAGAGATCATGGACAAAGGAGGTATAAACTAGTTTTAAATTTTCAACGTGCTAATTTGTGTGTGTTGAAATTCTGATGGTGATTGGCTGATTGCTATATCCTTATCCACTTACGTTTTCAGGAGGATGAGTCCCTAATTGAACTAGTAAGAAAGTACGGTTTCAAGAGATGGTCTTTTATTGCAAAGTTCATGCCCGGTCGTATTGGAAAGCAATGTCGAGAGAGGTAGGTAGTAATAGACCTTAGTAAGTGCCAAAATGGCAAGAGAGGAAAGCATACTATGAATTCGTCTTTTTTTTTTTTTTTTTTTTTTTAAGTTATTCCTCTGACCCAATGACAACTTCTGTATGCTTCTATTCACAAACAATGTTCTGTAGCCCTTTGTTGTTGGATTTCTATGCTTTGAATCAAATTTGTTATCTTCTATGCATATGTTAGATAACCTCAGTTGGTGTATCGATGTTATGTTTTGCAGATCATTATAGTCTATACCTATGTTTCTTATAACTATAAAATATGTTGCCAGAAGATGAACTACAAGTTAATCATTTCAGGTGGCATAATCATCTTGATCCAGCTATAAAAAAGGATGCATGGACAGAGGAGGAGGAATCAAAACTTGCTCTCTTTCACCAAATATATGGAAGTAGATGGTCAGAAATTGCAAGGTTTCTTCCTGGAAGGTACTTATCTGATACTGTTATCAGGCTTTTTGAACTCCACTCTAAAATTTATGCTTCAATACTTGTATTTCTAAAGCAGCTACGTATCTTCATATATATAATGAACCATGATATTTATTTGTATCATTTGGATAAGCTAGGAGTGACAATGCTATAAAAAATCATTGGAACTGCTCAATGAAGAAGAAGTCATCTACATCACCTATTAGGTGTGATGATAATGTTTCCACTTCCAGTTATTGCTCTTCTGTAATAAAGCCAGCGCATGATTTGTTTAAAGCTGTGGATCAGAGTTCTCCCAAGCAAAGTCACTGGTTGAAGCACAATGCTGATAACTTTCCAACAAAAATGATTATTCAAAGTTCTTCCGTAGAGGAACTTTGCTCTGAAAAAAACAGTTTTGATTTGGCAACTCCTACTAGGGCCTCGGGACAAGGTGAAAGAAGATTGGTTAATTTACCAAATGAGACGGAAACAGTTTCATGTTGCAAAGACCATGCCAACCTTTTCTTCCCAGTTAAACATATGAACTCTTTGGATAATTCGTTGGATATGCCCGCTACAAATATGGACTGTTTCTCTCTTGCCACTCAAGTTAAATCTCCCAAACGGCAAAAGGTTTCTTTTTCAGATTCAAAATTTATTGCTAGTAATGAATCTGACAGTTTCCATTTGAGCTACTCAAAATTGGCTAGTCATGAGAAGAAAGGTCAAGTAGGAAGGGAAAACAGTAACAAAATCATCAGTGGGCCAGATAGAGCAGATGTCACAAGCAGTGAATATGATGACTACTTTGGTGTTCCCCCTTCATCTGTACCCAAGGTGAGCCCGGAATATGTACTAAGAAGCTTAGCAATGACCTATGAGAACATTCCTTCTATAATTAGGAAAAGAACTTGCAAGAAGGCATTTAGTGCTGCTAATTGTGGCAAGTCCCTAACACCTTCGAGAATTGTCGACTCAACTCATGAAGTAGGATGTGTAATTGGCTTAGATAATTTAAAACTCAACCAATGATTTGTTCCATTCCTTCCTAGACATGGCATGGTGGAACTATGCTTGTAAATATTGGGCAAAATTAAAGGATATGGATATCCTTTAACTTAATTTAAAGGTGTTTAGTTGGTCTTTTATATATGTTTTTCTTTTTGAATTAGTCTTTTTTACCTTTAATTTAAAAATGTTTATATCCAATTATGTTACTGCTTTGTATTTGTACACATAATCATTGAATGATATTTCTTCTAGAATGAAATATAAAAAATTAGTTTATATTTTTGGAATGAATGAAATTAGTTTATATGCAAAAATTAACAATTTATCTCTTATTTAATTTAATGATAATATCTCTAATATTCTTCATTTAATTTTACCTTTTATAGTTCGAATTATTCAATGTAATCATGGAGAGTAATTTAGAGAATATATTTAAATTTTTATTTAGATTGAATGGTCAACTACCTTTCTTAATATATATGCACATATGATACTAGTAAATTTTTGTTTATAATTCATCAAGAATGTTTAGCCACTCAACACTACAAATAGATTTGACAACAATAAGGTCAAGATCTTAGATAAAAATTAGACTTAAACTTGTTACCTCTTAAGACACATCAAAATACAATTTTGTCTTTTATAAAAGCTTTTATAAAAGCTTTAACTTTTTTAACTTCTCATTTTTTCACTCCTATTTTCAAAATATTCGAAAGTTTTCAAAGTTTCTAAATAATAATTTCCAAATTTTTTGAAACTTTCGAACAATTCGAAATTTCCGAAATAGAAAATTTCAGAATTTTCGAAACTTTCAAACAATTCAAAACTTAGAAAATAGAAAATTTCAGAATTTTTTAAACTTTCAAACAATTCAAAAATTTCGAAATAGGAAAATTTTGAAACTTTTCATATTTAAATTTTTTTGAAATTTTCCATATTTAAAAACTTTCTAAATTTTCGAAATGTAATCTTTATTTCAAAAATTTGAAACTTCTGAAACTATCAATTTTAAAATTTATTACAAATGATTAAAAGGATAAAATTATATTTTCATAAATCTTAAAAGGGTGAGAGATTTATCTATGGGATGCATGATATAATCCTCTAAAATTATAAACAATCATGTTAGTTTTTGACAAGTAGAGTATTATAATAGTCATTCAAGATAAGAGACAAAATAATAATAAATTTTCATATCATTCCTGAATTCAGTGTTTGACGAACTAATATGATTTGATAAGTTAATACATGACAAGTTTAAAATTTAAATTTAAATATAATAAAATATAAAAATAAGAATATATATTTAAAAATAATATTAAAACAATGTTTTTTGTTATTGTCTTCTACTTATTTCTCTTAAATAGGACCAGAGATATTACATCTAAGGAATTGAAAAACATAACAACTTATACCTCAATACAACTTCAATATATTGGCCAATGCACTTTCACTAAAACCATCACGTGCGTAGGCAGAGTAGCTTCCTCCAAAATCAATTTTAGATGCTCGAATATCTTGTGCAAATTAGCTATAAATCTAAACTTATTTGATGATTAAAAACATATCTATTTATTGTTTATAGTTTTATAAGATGACAATTAAATCTATATTCCGTTATCGCCCTAACTACAAATAGAATTAATTGTAATAAGTACAAGGTTTAATACGAGGTAGGATGTTATTGAGACTAATTAATATATAATTAACTTGTAAAAAATTTTAATGTATAATTAAGAAACATAAATTTTTTACTCAAATAATTTATTTATTTTCACTAAAAATAATTATTTATTAAAAACGATTTATTATATATTCTAAAATAAATTTAAAATAAAAAATGATATTTTTTTTAAATAAATTTTTTTTAGAACTAAATAAATATTTATATTTAATGGAACTCGAATCTTATTCCACATATTTAAAATATGCATTTTTATAGTTAGATCAAACAATTAAAATTTAAAATAATTTGTTATATATATATATATATATATTAATAGATATACAAGTATTAATATATTAGAAATTAATAAATTATGTTAGTGTTATGAATTTAGACCTTTAATGTCTATTGACTCATCAACTGAGTTGTCTATTTTATTTTAAGTAAATGTTAACAAATGTGCATGGGATGTACCATAATTATAATATTATTAAAATTTTAAAATATAAATATATTTAAAATAATTTTTAGAAATTTTATAAAATAAATAAATTAACATAAATATATTTAAAAATTAAATTAATTAAATAAAGATACACTTAAAAATCAAAATGAGTAACAAAATATTTTTTTCTTTATAAAGAATAAAAAATAACGATATTTTTTATAAAAAAATAAAACCATTTTTAACTTATAATTTTCCCTGAATAATTTTTCTTATCCATCCAGCTGACATGACATTGCAATTTGCAGCTAGAACTAGAAGGAAATTACGAAAGTGCATGATGTGGGCCTCTATCATCACAAACATTAGGATTTAGGAACACGTGTAAATCAGAAAGTGCATGATAACGTTGGAAAAAATTAAAAGGCAATAGAAAAACTAATATGAGGAGGAAAAACATTATAGAAAAAATAAAAAAATAATAAATATAAAGAAAGGAAGGATAAGGAAGGTTCTGGAAAAGTGGATCCCTAAGCCAACGGCTGAAAGCCTTATTCGGACAAATCAGCGGCTGGATCAAAGTTCCGCCGAGTAACAAGTCACATCTCTTATCTCTCCACCTTTCCTTCTAGCGCATTCTATTGTTCTTCTTCTACATTTCTGTGGGCCCCACCTGTATTTCACTTTTTTATTTTCTTCTTCTCATTTCCTTTTCAATTCTCCATCCCACGGACACACACGCTCCTTTTTATTCCAATCTTATCCCTCTCTTTAAATTTTTTAAATGTCTCCTTCGAAACTTCTAGAAACTATAAACAAACGCAAACCCATCCTTTTCTCAACCGCCGTTGCCGGTGGTTCCTCCTTCCAACTCTATTTCTTGTTTCCCGTTTAGCACGTTAGGAAATTTCACTCTTTCCGAATAACGCACTCCATCTCTATCAAGGTAACCAAATCATAACGCAATTCATTATTATTCCTTTATTAACATCATAGTTTTATTTTTATCTTTGACCGTATTTAATTTATTTATACTTTGAGGATATAATAAACCTAGCTAGAAAAGCATATAGGTAGACACAAGGTTCTTTGTTTGTTGTATTCTTTTTCTTCGTAGATGTAATTTAAATGGTTGACGAATTGAAAATAGTTAACATTAGGAGACAGTTATGAATTAGGCACAAAAAGTAGAGTTGTTAGACACAGATCTGAAAACGAAGTTGATGGCACCGTTACCGGTGGAGCAAACAGGTGAATCAGCGACGACGGACTCACAGAGATCAATTCCGACGCCGTTTCTGACAAAAACGTACCAACTCGTTGATGATCCCTCCGCAGATGATTTAATTTCATGGAATGAAGATGGCACAAGCTTCATAGTTTGGAAACCCGCTGAATTCGCTCGAGATTTGCTTCCAAAGTATTTCAAACACAATAATTTCTCCAGTTTCGTTCGTCAACTCAACACATATGTAACTCACTATCTTTATCTTCCTTAAATAATTAATCGATTAATTTTTAATTAATTTCGTTTTTCTTTTTTCTTTTTCTAGGATTTTCTCAGCGGTTAAACGGTTAATAATATTGTGTTTCATTTGTAGGGATTTCGAAAAGTTGTACCTGACCGTTGGGAATTTGCGAATGACGGTTTCCGGCGAGGTGAGAAAAATCTACTTCGCGACATACAGCGGCGGAAAATATCACCGACGGCAGGAACGTCCATGGCGACGGCGGTAGCCGTGGCTAATACTGTAACGGTTGCTGTAGCGGCACCTGTTACTCCAACAACTTCCGGCGACGAACAGGTAGTTTCATCGAACTCATCTCCGATTATGGCGCACAATAGTACTACAGTGCACCTTAGCACAAGTTGCACCACTGCGCCTGAGCTATTAGAAGAGAATGAAAGGCTTAGAAAAGAGAATATGCAACTGAGTAACGAGTTGAGTCAATTGAAAGGTCTTTGTAATAATATACTTTCTATGATGACAAACTATGCTTCTGGTTTTAGTCGTCAATTAGAATCTTCTACTAGTGCCGCAACGGCACGAGGTGTGATTGTAACAGAAGGAAAAGCGTTGGATCTTTTACCTGCGAGGAATGTTTTATCTGTTGGTGGTGGTGCAACGACGGCGAATTTGGCGGAAACGGAGGTTCCTAAGCTGTTTGGGGTTTCGATTGGACTTAAAAGATGTAGGACTGAGAGTGAGACTGATCCGGAGAGAGAGGAAAGGGAACAGAATCAAATGCTGACGAAAGCACAATCCTCGCAGGAACGTGATCGAGAATCCGATGTGAAATCTGAACCGCTGGATGGTGACGACTCGGATGATCAAGAGCATCGTTGGCATTTGATGAAATAGTGGCTAAGGCAGTGTTTGGATTTGGATTAAGCTGTGACTCAAGAAATGCTACTCTACACACAAGTTTGAACATGGCAAACACGAAGCAATACAGTATTGTTACTGTGACGTGTCACTGCCATCTACACTGTGCTTCTGCCATTGGTCATGGACGTGGTTTGAAATTGAAATTCCATGTTGTATATGTACGTATATATATATCGCTTCGCTTGTTGTTCCTAATTTAATTTCCTGTTGGGCGAAGAGTTTGTTGAAGGCTTAAAGCCATGTTTTGTTGAGCAAAAATGATGCAAAAAGAAAGTGAATCTTGTCGAAAGCAATGCTTTTATAAACCAAGATTTTAACACATGCAAATCGATTAACTAAGTCAATGGCAATATTCGCGTTGCCTTTTTTGGGTACGCTTGTGGGATACATGTTTAAATAAATACATGGAGATTTATGTGTTTCATACGATATAATTCTCAAAAGTATTAGGATGTCCCCACCCTTTTGACAAGAATTTAATCTATATATGTGTGTGTATGGTGTATAATTTTTTTTATCATAATTTCAAAAATTATCGTCATCTATTGACAATGTTAATTTTTTACACAAAGTATATGATATTTAAATTTTTTGACCAAATTTGATAATAAGGAAATTATATCATCCTATTGAAGTGTAAAGTAAAAAAGTTAAAGAGATATTACTATAACAAACAAAAAAGGTATTGTGATGCATTATTTTGAGTTGTTAATTAATTATTGACATTATTAATTTTATTCTTTAAAGTGACTAGCTCATTTTAGATGAGTTAGAGAAGAGCTTGTAACTATTAGATGAGTTAGAGAACAGATGTTAATGTTAGAACTTATAGTTAATATCAAATGAACTAGTTTATGGTTAAAAAATTTATAACATATAACTAATGACAAATGAACTAGTTTATAGTTAAAAAATTTATAACATATAACTAATAGCGAATACGTTAATTAGTGGTTGATAAAATATAAAATGTTGTAAAAAGAGTATTAATTAAAAATAAGATCTTTACTAGTACACTAATCCTAAGTATAAGATCTTATATATAAAATTATGGAAA
>JBBPBR010000002.1:1837847-1863371 GCA_037974775.1 Cicer pinnatifidum
GATAATTGTCATCAAAATAAGAGATTGTTTGATTAATTATTTAATTAGTCAATTGTAGATTGACAATGAACAATTATTAGAGATTATTATTAATTAAATTATAGTTAATTAGTATTAAACACTGAATTATGTGTTAGACTTTTGTTACTTAATAGACTATGATGAGTTGAATCGTTTTATCAATGTCTCTCTACCTTATTGATTTATCTATTTAATCGTTGTCCCATTAGAAGGTTTCTAACTACGAAATCCTAATTCTAAAATGCTATAGGACAACTATAGTAATTCATATCTCATTTTTATTATTTCATTTAAATATTAAAGGTACGTTGTTTATGTTATAACTTGTATCAACTAATTTTTTCATTGTAAGTAAATTAAATAAGCGAGTTAAAAATTAATTAATTAATTTTATATTAATTTAACAATAGATAATTAAATTTGCATGTATTTTATTTTTTAATAAAAGACGATTTAATATGTAATTTAAAATTTATAGAATATTAAAAAAAACTAAAATAAAAGAATATTTGTCATAAAGTAAGAGCAAGTTATGTAAAAAAAAAACATAAAATAAAAAAATATATAAATAAAACTACCCAAATTCCAAACTAAGCATTTGAAATTTTGTGCTAGTTGCCTGATATTGATCAATCGCATCAGTATTGCAACTAATCCAAAACCGCAATTTGGTAGATTAAAAGGCGGAAGCACACAAATCAACCCGACCGTTATAGTGTTACTCGGTCCTTTTATTTTCTAAACTAGCTTTCATCAAACATTATGGTTACCGTCGCCCTCCCTTTTCTTTGACGTGTGGATAAATTGGAACCATCTCAAACTCCACCCCTCCATCTCTCTCCAAGCGCCAAACCAAGGTCTCCGTTATCGGCGCAGGAAATGTAGGAATGGCTATCGTTCAGACCATCCTCACTCAGGACCTCACCGACGAGCTCGTCATCATCGACAACAAACCCAACAAACTCTGCGGCTAGATGGTCGACCTTCAGCGCGGGGCTGCCTTTCTCCCCCGCCTTAAGATCAACTAATCTGTTGAATAATCCGTTACGCCGGGTGCGATCTTTGTTTTGTTACTGCCGGCGCACGACAGATCGCCAGTGAGTTAAGGCTGAACCTCCTTTAGGAACCTCGCTCTATTCAAGGAAATCATACCTCGTTACTCGCCGCATACAGTTCTCCTCATCGTCACCTACATCGCATGGAAGCTCTCCGGGTTCCCATTCAATCAGATTATCGGGTTGAATACCAACTTCGACTCTTCTCGCTTCAGTTTCCTCATTGCTGATCACCTTGAAGCCAATGCTCAGGATGTTCAAGGTCATTCTCATTTTATTTTTATTATTATTTTCGTGAAGTGTTTTTTTTTGTTGAGGAAGATTTGAAATTAAATAAAGTAGTAAATTATAATATTTTTGAGGATCTTTTGAAATGAATTTGACACTTTGGCTCTATTTTTTAAAATTAAGTTAAAAGCTTGACTTATATCTAAAAATCTAATATCTTGATATTTGATATCATCGTCTATCAGCTGGCTTTAGCCTATCGCCGGATAGCCTATCGCCGGATAGCCTATCGCCGGATAGCCTATCGCCGGATAGCCTATCGCCGGATAGCCTATCGCCGGATAGCCTATCGCCTGATAGCCTATCGCCTGATAGCCTATCGCCTGATAGCCTATCGCCTGATAGCCTATCGCCTGATAGCCTATCGCCTGATAGCCTATCGCCTGATAGCCTATCGCCTGATAGCCTATCGCCTGATAGCCTATCGCCTGATAGCCTATCGCCTGATAGCCTATCGCCTGATAGCCTATCGCCTGATAGCCTATCGCCTGATAGCCTATCGCCTTGAAATATTAATACAAATAATGTGTAGTAGGATATGTAAACACAAATAAACGAACTTCATCATATATTCTCTATTTGTGTTTTTTTTTCTTTACTCTTTTGAAGCAGTGTCGCTAATCTACGATATTCATATCTTATTATTTTGTTGGTCTTGTTAGGGATGATACTAAAGTGGAAAATGGTATTAAACTTTGTTTTAGATTCTTGCCAACGTCAAGAGGAAGGTTATGAGCAAGATCTCTTGCAAATGATACTTGGTGGTGTGGCAAGAATTCAATCTTACAAGACAGGTTTGTTGTAGATAACTGCAGAACTCTATTCTTTGCTGGACATGAAACTACTGCAATTATGGTTTGGTTATTGAACCTGGTCAGGGAGTAGTTCTTAATATGGCTAGAATTTAAACAATAATGTAACTAAATGAGACATATTATGACCAGAGTTAGAGGCTGCCTTACTCCAATATTGTTGTGAATTGGAGAACCAATTTGGATTGCTTTCTCAAATTTAAGAGTGTTTCCGTCATATTGAATTGTGTAGCAGATTCCTTAAAAAGAATGTGTAACAGATAAACATGAATTGTGTGATTTTTTAAATGGGTTGCAAGTGCCAAGTGGCGTCATTCTCATAACTAAATCTAATAGGTCTGAATATAGTTCTCTAATTCATTAATGAAAAAACATATTGTCAGCAAAACAACTTTTTTGTTATTATTAGTTACATGTGTAAATGCATCTTCTTTAAATCTAAAATTGTGTTTGGCCAAAAGTTTAAGTTTGTGACAAAATGATATCTCCTATTTCTGGTCATCTCCATTGTTGTTGTAAAGCTCCCCACAGTGGTTCGGATCACAACCATTTACCAGTCTTCTATTTCTGTCTTATTTGTGGTTTGCCACTCAATTTGTCCGCCAGTACTTTTTCTGTATGTGATAACCTGCATTTTTAACTGCCACTTGTCTCCCTTAAACAGCATAACATGTTCAGGATTCTGCAATTCTCTTTAATGAGACAGTTGTTACTCTGTTGAGAACCAACATCATTCTCTGTATTAGCTCTTCAAAGGACGGACGTTGTTCTGGATCACTGTTCTCATTTAACACAGTAAACTTTTCAGTTTGAGTTAGAAGAAATCTATCATACAAAAAAACTGCAGGGGTGAATGAGTATACACAATAGAAGCACCTTTGCCAGCAGCCATTTATGATTGATGCTACATGGGGATCAAGCCCATCAGGCAGGTCCAGTCTTCTATCCATAAAGCCTACTACTCCAACAACCTTTCAAATGAAATAGGAAATTACAAGTTGCTCAGTTATCTTCATACTAAGGTGAAGAATGATACTTAATCACAATTCTATACATATAATCACTACACATAACCTTTGATTAATTAGCTGTTAAGCATATTTAACTAACTGTTTGTATATATTTAACCTCTTAACAATATATAGTTAATCATAATTTCAGCCACCTTCTTTTAATACTGGTGGTTAAGTAATTCTAATTATTGATTAAATAGGTTATAAGTATGAAGTTTGGTAATAGTGTGTAATCAAAGTGATATGAGATGATGCATGTGAAAGATATAAGCTTGATTCCATGTGCAGTTAGACCATAGTAGAAAGCAAAGACAAATGTCCGACGTGCATATGCACACTTATGCGCATGTATGTGAGAATGTGACAGAAAAACCTGTAAGAAATTCAAATTTTCCCATGGAATAGATTGAGTCATTATTTCCCAAAGGACGACACCATAACTGAACACATCAGACCTGCATAAACGAATAAACGAGAAGTCACTACAAAGGAACTCAAAAGTTTCAATCAAAATTACCAATTTAATATGATCTAGTCACTACTTAGAAGTACAAAATAATTTCCCAAGTCTGGTTTCTTAATACCAGACAAAGTAGGACAATGATTGAAAAAACATCCATTTAGAAATTTCTCATCAAATAAATACCATGTTGTAAAACCTTATATCAAGGTTTTACGGTGGCAGTCGTGATAAAATTTGTGGAGAATTGCAAACAAATATGAGTGCTCTGATCACGGTTGAAACAAGTTATTGTGATTGATTGATTCCTCGATACCATTATGAGTTATGACAGGTTAAAAAATAGTTAAAGAAAACGGCAATTTGGAAAATTATAAGGAATGATCCTCAAAGTTTTACAATCTCTACCAACTTTTCTGAAAATTTTATGAATATTTTCCAGACGGAACACAAAATTTAAGTCTCAGCTCCACATAATTACTTTTCATTTGAAGGTTCATTGCGGAGGACTTCAGGGGCCATCCACTGAGGCTGCATTTTGACAGCAAAATAGGCATGTTAGAAAGAAGCAATCAAATTAAAATAACATAAAACGGTACAAATATTTTAGTGATACTAGCTGTTCAAGTCAGACATTTTGTATATCAAAAAGAGTATAAGTGAGTGTTGTAATTACAGTGCCTCTCCCGGATTTGGTAGTCAGTAAAGTTGCATCCTTCAACCTCGACAGGCCAAAGTCTCCAACCTGAGGAAAAAAACTCATTTACAACTGATAGGTATTCAGTCTTCCTGAGCTTACTGAATGCATTTTCAAGTAATCATTACCTTGACAGTCCAATTTTTATCAACTAGCAGGTTGGAAGACTTTAGGTCTCTATGCACAATTGGTGGATTTCTGTGATGAAGATAATTCATTCCTCTAGCCTACAAAAAACAACAATGTGATTCATAAGATTGCAAAAATAAACACTAGAACTTGCCGTGTGTGCATGTGTGTGTGTGAGAGAGAGGAAACTCACAACATCAAGAGCCATTTTAAGACGCCTTCTGATGTCTAATTTTTTATTGTTCTTGTGAAGTGTTTTGAAAAGGCTTCCCCTACCATGCCAAAAAAAAAATTATCAACACAAGAAGGTTCCCAATAATTTCTTTAGAAAAAGAAAGTTGATTGGATATTTTGTGCACACAGTGGACAAGAAATTCATATTCACTAGATGCATGGTATTTTATGTGCATCTAGCTTAAGCATAACTCTTTTAGCAGTTAATATAACAAGCTATAAGATAAAGTTGTCCTAAATCTTACCTAGGCAATAACTCTGTCACAATGGCAAGCTTTTCCTGTGAATATATCGCTCCCATGAAAAGCAATACATGAGGGTGTCTCAATCTTTTCATTATATCAATCTGAAGTAAAAAAATAACAAAAGTTTTAGGGATCAGCTGTTTTTTAAGCCAATAATAAAAATAAAGATACCTCTTTTTTGTAGTCTCGTAAAGTCTCCTCTGTGTATCCATTCCCAAAGTAAAGCTTGATGGCAACATCCTGATAAAAAGAAAATAAGTTTTCAGGCAAATGGCAAGTCAATACTCCTAATAAGACAATTGAAGATTGCAAAAGGCAAAAAAGCTTATATTATGATAATCACACCCAAGCACAAGATGTGCAAGAGTGGAGAAAATACAAGCTAAAAAAACTTAAGAGTGAAGAATATATTAAGGTTATACCGATGCATTCCAAATTCCATGATAAACAACAGCATAAGAACCTGTAAGATAAAGTAAAACATAAGAAAGACATAGATAAGATCTACCTGACTATTTTAAGAAACATTTTTGTCCTACCTCAAGTTCTTGAAGCAATTATTTTCCACAACTTTTGTTATCGAATTCTCCCTGAAGTAAGAGATTAAGTTTACTCGGCATAAGGGATTTTAGGCTATTAAGAGAAAAACAATTGATGATTGATGTCCAACATTATTTTTGAGACCATTACTTAATCAAGACGTATTATCACCTTCCATTTATAACTTAGTAGACATATTCATTAGATAAACATCATCGAAGTATAAAAACAACAAAGTATTCAAGCCTTTTTCCACTAGACAGGGTTGGCTACATGGTTCAACAATCATACTATCGAGGCATGTATTAAATCTATAGATAAACTATTTATCTCTAAATCTCTGTTAGTGGTTTTTCCTATAGTTTTTCTTGGTCTCCCTCTATCTCTAACTCTTGAAACCAAGCAATCTAGCATACTTAAAAATAAAAACAATCTAGCATTTCAACTCCTCATCATAAAGGACTCATAAAATGCACAATAAAAATAATTACCTTTCCCAATCTCCTCTCTTAATTGAAGGTCTTCCCAATGGATTCCGCACTTTGCAATAGAGTTTGATTCACTATTCCCTTTTCTTGATGAACTCTCACGGCTAACAACTATACTCTCCTTTGAGCACGGCAATGGCAGCCCTTCTTGCCGCATTTGCACTTCATCTTCTATCACCATATTTGTAGCTTCTGGCTCCAATGTCAGCCTAATCTTGAAAAAAGGGTCTTGATGAAAGGAAGAACCAAAACATTCACAACAGTCCTTTGAGAAAGGTTTAGCATAACTATCTTTGAAAACACTAGAAGTTCTATGTGCAGAAATTTTTGCATCTGCTTTATTGATAGCAAATAAAGAATTACATTGTTGGAGATTTTCATCTTTATCTGCTCCATTTGAATTGTCCTGGAGCGAAGTTAATGCAACTGAACCTCCAGATAAACCATTTTCATTATTCACTCTATAACTTCTTGAATTATCATAAATACTACTAGTATCCCTCCTACATTTTCCACTTCCCCCGATTTGAAGCTTAGCAAGGACTTTAGCTGCCTGAAATGATTTAACCATCCATAAGATCATAAATCAGAACTGCACCAAACAGGCTCAAACTTCCAACTTAAAAAAATTTCAGATAAAGTGTCACTAACAAACCAAAACATATACAGACACATGTATGACTACAGTTTTTCAGTTTCCTGGTATTGTCTTATTACATGAAATCGTCTATTAGAGTAACCAATGAAAGGAAAAGTACAAGATTTATTTACAATTTTAGAAGGTTGGCTAAATTCATTAGTAGACTCATCCTTCTTGCTGGTGTCTCGGACAGTTGTGTTTTCTTTATGGTGACTTCGGGAATGACATTTGGTTTCCTGAAATTAAAAATCAGGGACAAAACCTCTTGAAATATTGACATACTAAAATAGCTACTGAAATGATACATCTTGAAGCTGCACAGAACATACATAAATGCTACTGTTCCCTAGTTTTTCATCATCTGCATCTATTGAAGTGTTCTTGGAATCAGTGTCGTCAGTATGCCGGAGAGGGAGAAACTTTGATGCCTGGGAGATATAAAAAAACTATAATTTCAGCAAATGATTGGATGAAATCCAAATAGAAAAGAACAAGAATGAAAGAAAGAAAAAAGTCAAGAGCAGTAGTGATGAAACTTGTGAGAACCAGATTGGAAACGGATGATGCAATCCGCGGCACTGGTGCAATCAACGGGCGTGGAGGCCACTGAATCCTTTTGAATCTTTGTGCTCCAGGTTGGCCATTCCCTCAAGATTGGCAAGTTCTTCGATTGTCGAAATTCTTATTAGAGTTAAATACAGCTCCATCACTAGAAACACTGATAACACCAATGAGCTCACCATCCTCATAAAGAGGAGTTTTTGTTACCATTGTCATCATTATTTCACCAGACCTCTTCTTGAAAGGAAACTGCCCAGACCATGGCACTCCTGTAATCACCCGTTCTAGAATTTTTCGTAGGGGCACATAATATTCCTCAGAAACTAGGAAATCAGCTATTCTTTGTCCAATGATTTCATAGTCCTTCCATCCATACAGAGTTTCCGCTGAATCATTCCTGAAATAAAAAATTTCGTTTGTCTCAAAAGCAAACAGGAAGCTTAACAAAAAACAGTTGTGATTCTCATTAAAGTAATTATGGAAAGTTGAAACACAAAAAATAGTGAAATCTTAATTGAGATAGGAATTGATTGGCAATGAATTAGATAGTGTATGGCAGAAGTAAGTCTTGTATTCATTTTAGAGCTGAATTTTGGCTATCTCTACTAGCTTAATATTTCTGATGAAACTGAACTTCTATATATATATATATATATATATATATATATATATATATATATATATATATATATATATATATATGTTTATTTGTGATTTTTATTACACGGGAGATTGAATTGATTGTATTTTGTACTAGTACTAATTGTTCGAGAGGAGTTAAGTTTCAAGTTGATTAAAAATGAGCTAAATGCTCGATATATAAGGGTGGTGAGTCATATATGTATTCCCTTAAGATTTTGGATTAAGATATAATTTCAAGGTAGTAAAAACCTTATCAAGTGACAACATCACTTATGAGATATTTGAGAGATCTTGTTGAAATAGCTCATGACTTCTCCATTATTTCAAGCTTATTTCCATATATTTTCTATAATATCTTATGAAAACAATTTTACTAAATTTTTATAAAAATAAATTATATATAAACACTTACAAAATTATGCAATAAACACTTAATTAAGTTGTTAACAAGAAATTAAAACTTTTGGAGGAACGAAAAGAAGAAAAAAGAAGAAGAAGTCACACAGACACGGAATAAAATAATGATATGTATATTTTGTTATTACCAGTAAATAATCTCGCCGGAGGAAACTCTATGGACATAAACGGCGTGTCCCATGAATTTCAAAATGCTTGCATAAGGACTTAGAGAGAAGAAGAAACCAGAAAGGAATTCACCATCTGTTGAATTTGCGATGATTTCGTCATTGTCTTTGACCGCGCGCTTTTTCTCCTGCAGCAATTCATCAAACTGCTTCTCCAGCTTGGCTTGTTTCTCCTCCAAGCTCCGACATCGATTCACCAGAAATTGAAACGCACTATTTTCACTCTTCTCGCCGCCCATTGAAGTCGCCGGAGTTTTTCTTTTTCTGTGGAGATCAATGCACGTGTACTAATACTACTTGTTGTTGTTCTTGTTAGTTTAGTTTATTACTTCAACTTCCCCACTTGCTTCTTCTGCACTGCAGTGCACATATTAATTTTTCTTTTTATTTTAATTTTTTAATTGTTTTTGCCATTGCGTTTATGGCTTATTGTAAAGGCTATTAGCCACGTGTATAATGGCGGCCGGGGAAGCTACATGCTGCAGACAGGTAGTAGAGAGCTGCTGGAAGAAACAACCAATCGCGTCTCTCTAAACAGTGCCGTGTTTTCAGAACCTCGGGACTTGCTTGACCGCTATTGGCCGATTAGAAAATCGAAATGCCATTCAAGAATTGGTCTTACTTACGGTATTTATTTTTTTAATTTAATGCAACCTTGAAGAAAAATATTTTACTGTGACAATCATTACCTAAATTGGTTTAATTTTTTTATTATTATAATTTAAATCCTTGAAATAAATACATTCATATAATTAATTTTTCGTCAATGAAGGGAACAATCTTACATCAATGACAAAATTAACCAAGAGATATAAATGGTCCTCAGAATATTGTGAACTAAGTGGTTGTCTTTCAAGTTTCTATTTATAAATCAAAGATAGTTTTAATATCTCTTTAAATTCTTTCAATATAATATAGGATATGCTTAATTGGTTAGTTATTCAAAGAAAATAAAGGACATGGATAAAAAATAATTAACTAAATGTTCTCTCTCTCTGGCCATTTTTTTCCCTCGAGTGCGGAAGATTGAAAATGTAACCGCTCATTTCCTTCAGTGAGTGGGCCTTTCAAACTGCCTCCGTTCTGTTTTGCATGCACCATCTCTGTTTCGAGAAGTTAGAAAACAACTGAATACTTGAAAAAAAGTAACCGCCAAAAAATGACATTACCGTTCCAGTCTCATAGCACCCTAATCATCTTCTTCTTAGTTTATTCCTTTCTTACATTGCATGTCGCCGGAATTCAAATCATCTCCAAATCAAAGCTCGAGAAATGCGAGAAGAATTCAAACTCCGACGATCTCAACTGCACTACCAAAATCGTAGTCAGCATGGCTGTTCCCAGTGGCTCGGTAAATCATGTTTACTTTGTTCCTTTTATAAGTAAATTAATCAACCTTGCTACTAAATTGTTATTGCGTTTGTTGTTTAATAATGATGATTTTTATTATAGAGTGGAGGAGAGGCGTCGATTGTTGCAGAATTGGTGGAGGTGGAAGAAAATTCAACCACAAAAATGCAGACATTGCGGATTCCACCGGTTATAACGGTCAACAAAACTGCTGCTTATGCAGTGTATGAATTGACATACATTAGAGTATGATGCTTCTTGATCTTGTTTAACTTTCCTTTTAACTACTCATTTTTTATTTATTTATAATTTTAGGGTTTTTGCGTTCAGAATGACACAAAGCAAGTATATGATACTTCTGCCATTGTAATTAATTTTTGGATTATCTGATCTGATAAATGATAACAATAATGACAATTTTTTTTTTGAGAAATTTGAAATGTACTGTTTAATTATGGTTTTGGATGATTCTACTTACAAGCAAATGGCTGCAAGAGGATTGCTGTTTTTGTTGTTTGATTCTTTAGATTGAAGTTTTAGCGACTTCTCTGTAGGATGTTCCTTATAAGCCAGAAGAGTATTATGTTCAGACACGAAAATGTGAGCCAGATGCTGGTGCAAATATTGTGAAGATATGCGAGAGGTGAAGCATATTTTATTACTGTTTTCCTATATCAACTAGAGTCTACGAAACCGATTTCACTGCTTAGTTTCTGGTACCTGTGTTGCAGACTGCGAGATGAAGATGGTCATATCATCGAGAATACTCAGGTGGCCTTTTCTTTCACATTCGATTTTCTTTATAAATTTGTAGTTTCGATGAAAAAATAGCATGTGGTTGGGTATCATTTATGATTTTTTAAAATATTAGCCAAGGCATTAGACCATAAAGAGTGATCATGAGACATTTTCACCTAAACCCTTAAAACATTAAACATATTAATCTAGTCTCTTGAGTTCCCAACAACATCATTTTATGATTTTCATTTTAAATTAAACACTATAGTCAGGTTACTGCAGGCGAACACCTACATTTTACAGACTTACTTGAGTCTTTACTTTGCAAGTAGTTTACTTTATATTTATTTAAGTAATTATTCAGTTGTGAAGCAATCTTCATTTCGTTCTTTGCCTTCATATGATGATATTGATAAAAGATATATTGTTGTTTTCTGAATCACGACATTTTAAAATATCACCCTTGAATAAGATTGTTAGTTGATCTTAGTTGTCATTTACAATTTCTGTGCTAGGAGCTATGATGTTAAATTTAAAAAACATTTCTCATCTAGAAGAACTTTTGTGCTCGATTTTCTTCTATTTTTCTGTCATTTTACCTTCCACTTCTGACTAACGTTTAACATCTCTTTTTTGCCTTTAATTTAGCCAATATGTTGCCCATGTGGACCCCAGCGGCGGATGCCTTCATCATGTGGAAACTTCTGTAAGTTCTTTGTTGTCAATGTTTTTAACTTCTTACAGATTTACACAGATCTAACAGTTTTGGGCGACATCGTTTAACTAGTTGACAAATTGACAAAAGGAAAGGCCAACACTGCACACTGTGTGCGCTTTCCAGGTGATTGGTAAGCTTCCATCCTTCTTATTTCAATTGTGATTGATTTGGGAAATCCTGGTTGATATATGGTTTTGAATGGATTTGTTTGGAGTTGGTATTGTTTGTGTGTTAGACTTGTGGATTTTTAAAGGAACATATCAAAACCATGTTTATATTGAACCTTTCATATACACAGAACACCATCTAAACCTTGTTTTCTAACTTGTCAAAAAATTTGTTCAAAATTCTGTGTATGAATAATTTAAAATATTTCGCCTTGTAGAAGCGATAACTTTGAGATGGACGGACTTAAAGAGTTTGAGTAGTAGTGATGTATATGCCCGTACCATATTTTTATTTATTAATCATCTTGGTTAAGTACAAGTTTTATATAATTAGCACAACTTCAACTCTATGACACTCACAATGTTCTCCCACAAATTATAACTCAATCTACAAATGCTTTTTTTTTTTTATATTAAATACCCTAATAATCTAGCAGAGTTTTATGAAATAGCTTTGTGACTCTTGGTAATAGTATAGTGTTGTTTTTAAGTTTTAACTGTATTCACCATTTACCTCTGAAATTTGCAAAAGTGAAAGTGACTTCATTGTTTGACACCAGTTGGAACTCATATTCCCTCTTCTCTCACTCTTTATAAATAATTTCAGGTTTCATGTTTTTGGCATTGGGCAGCGAACACTGGGATTTAGTGTTCGGATACAGGTGAAGAGTGGAACTAAAGTTTCGGTATGTAATTGTTGGTCTCTTAGTGAAATTGTATGAGATTTAAATGTGTCATTTATTTTCTGTCATACGAAGACATATACTGTACACCCATTGTTAAATGGTACACCAATACACCATATGTTATGGCCGTTAAATTGGTTACATTACATCGTCGCCTGATACCCATATTTTTATCACTTGGGATCACCTTTGGATCAACAACACTTGTTTTAATATATTTTTTCTTCTAAGTTTGAATGAAGATTAGCCTGAGTCCTTGGTCCTTCCCTTTCTCTTTTCTCCATTCATTTGCTAAACTAAGAATAGCATGTTTGTTTTTCTCCATTTGTATATCAAAGAAAACAAGCAGTTTTGTCCTAGAAGATATCTTACACTTACAATTTTCATCATTGAAAAAGCACATATTTCTTTTCCATTTCTTGTGTATAACAGAAGTTTGTCCATCCAAAATATTTCTGGCAGGAAGTGGTTGTGGGTCCTGAAAAAAGAACAGTGACATCTGATGATAAATTTTTGAAGGTTAATCTTATAGGAGATTTTGTTGGTTATACAAATATACCAAATTTTGAGGATTTCTATCTTGTTGTTCCAAGGCAGGTACGCTTCATATACTGATATACGATAAATGACCTCTATTGACTATTTGACTTAAATTAAATTATAAATCTGTCTCATTGTTTTGCTAGTCTGAACAATTGATACCGATTTTGTTACTTATGCTTTTTTTATACATGGATCACACTAATTAGCAATGATCAACTTTTACATGTTTTGGCATTATTCACTCAACTTTTACAAGCTTAAGCAAAATATTTAGAGATTTTTCTTTTGGCAGGGTGACCTTGGTCAACCACATGACTTAGGGAGAAACATTTCTATGTGGATGCTGCTTGAGAGGGTCAGATTTACTTTAGATGGTATTGAATGTAACAAAATTGGTATCAGTTATGAAGCTTTCAGTGGACAACCAAACTTTTGCTCTTCACCCTTTTGGAGTTGCTTGCATAATCAATTGTGGAATTTTTGGGAGGTTGGTACTGCAACAATTTTTTTTTTCCTTAACTTTTGTTTTGATTTCATTTTATTCCCTTTTTGCAGCTGTATGTATTTCATAGGTGGTAGAATATTTCTTTAGTTGTATACTTGTCTTTCCTTTCTATGTGTGGACCATTTGATCCAAAATCTTCATTAGTTACTAGGATCATCGGATGCATTGGGTTGAAAAATTTAAACTAAGTTTTATATCAAACTTGCTTTTAGAGTAAAAACATCCGAACGTAAGTAATCTCACTTCAAACTCGATTGTAACTAAATCAGTTTAGAAAATCAATTTCATTCAAATCACTTGTGTCATATGTTCACTCAAAACTCGGATTACGTCTCTAACACCTGACATTGGGCTTTTACGCACAAAAATAACAATGACTTTAAGAGATGTACATTTACACCAATAACCATAAATTTTTTTGTTTAAAATCTTATTGCTTAATGCTTATATTAATCGGTTGTTGACTGAAACTTTATATCCAGTTTTCTTGTAATTGAAAATTTGAAAGAAACTTTTTGTCATTAACAGGCTGACCTGAATCGAATAAGTAGGAATCAGGTGCCACTCTATGGTTTGGAAGGAAGGTTTGAAAGGATAAATGAGCATCCAGTTATGTCACAAGGATTGTATGTTTTATTTGATATGGTGTCTTCTATTACTATTAGAAACGAATTTTTATTTTATTTGTTTGCAGAATGCTGGGAGTTTCTCTTTTTCCATTGGAATAACGGAGGTTCTTAATACAAATATTGTGATAGAATTAAGTGCCAATGATGTAGACTATGTTTATCAAAGGTACTATTCTATTATTTCCTTGGTAAGGGTATTATTTGGAAACAATGGGGTTCTATTATATGTCATGGTTATGGATCTGCCATGGCCATCATCCTCATCACCACTGCTACTACATAGTCTACACATGTTTCTAAACACTATATGTTAGGTTCCTTGATAGAACTCAATAGCGAAAGGGAATTATTCGTCCCTGATTTTTATTGATTGAAAGAAAATGATATAGAAGAGCAGATACACTCCTACAATTGTAAAACCACTCAATTTCTAATTTTGCCAAAGATCCATTCAAAGGGGTGGGAACCTTTATTTGTAGGCTGATTATACAAGGGATATGATCCAAGAGCACTACCTAACAACTAACTATAAAAAAGTAATTACGAACAACCTAACCATAAAACAGAAACATCATTATTTCGTATTGTTTTTCCTGTGATAAACCAGAAAAGTTTTATTCCTATTTACATCTTCATTATTCCTATCACTAGTTGCTAAAGTTGGCATTCATTTGTGATATTTCATTTGAAAACCTGATGTGTGAACTTGTTTGGTTAGCTTGAACAAGATTGTAGGCTGACAAAAAAACAAAATGACATTTTTGTTCACTTTGGTTTTCTTCATTTTTTTCTATCTTCAATAATATTACAAAATATCACATTGGTTTCAATTTTGTCCACTTTATTTCGTTATTTTTACTTTAAGGAAAACAAGGTGAAAACAAAATGATATTTTGGTAGTTACTAGTCAAAATAGAAAATGAAAATAGAATGTTTTCTCAAATTGAACGAACTCTAAGATATGATGTTAAGATGAATTGTTCTGTTGGGGGTTATTTTCTTTCACTTTCATTTTTTAAATAAGAAGTCAGGACTACCAATAATGAAGTGCACATACTGAAGTTCCTGGCCAGAAATAGAAATACAAATCTTGAAAATAAGATGGTATTTACAAAGAATAGTATGAAAAAATGATGGTGGAATGTTTCTGTAATACAGCCTATTTTGTTTTTTAAGGACCTGGGAATGACTTTTGATTTGGTATGATGTCCACCAGACTTAGTATATGTTTGGCACTGCATTGATACTTTTTTTCTCGTGGTAGATGCTTTCACCGTGATGTTTCAAAAGCTTCCAATTGGGTATTCTATTAACCGTGTTACTGTGTGGTGATCACCAAATTCACCGCAAAAACAAACATAGCCTTATCTTCTTTATAATAAAGCTTTTGAAAATCAGTTTAACAAGTTTTCTTTTCTCTAGGAGCCCAGGAAAGATCATAAGTGTAAGCGTCCCTACATTTGAAGCCCTTACTCAATTTGGAGTTGCTACAATCACAACTAAGAATACTGGTGAAGTGGAAGCATCATATAGTTTGACGGTATTCTGATTCTCAACCTCTCCATCATAGTACTTACATTCTTTGTATATTTAGTTAAGTTCTATGTTGTGCTGCATGGCATCTATTTTTGCTACCCAGTTCTACTCTTACTTGGACAATGGAACCTTGATTTTTTTATTTTTTATTTTAAATTCGATATCAGATATGCATGATTTTAATATCTATTGTTGTTACAAAAAATTTCAGGACTAAACATGAAATATAGTTATTTTCTTCCTTGCACACCTGTAAGATTCAGGATAAAAATGTTAGTTTAAATTATCTCTAGTCAGTTAGTTGAACTGACTGCATCACATACGAAGGAAAATAACAAATGAAATGCATGTTCAGATTGGTTATGTTTAATTATGTACAATATTTACTTCAAAATATTTGAAGCTTGCTTGTGTTGTGTTGCAGTTTAATTGCTCCAAGGATATCACCCTGATGGAGGTACTATGCTGAAATATTTGTTCAACTTCAGCATATTGTTTTTAGCCCTTCCAGTTATAATTTCACTGGTCTTCAAGTTTAGGTATTTAAATTTTATTGAACATTGATCAGGAGCAATATTTAATCATGAAGCCAAATGAGATTACGACCCGATCATTCAAAATCTACCCAAACACTGATCAAGCTTCCAAATATTCCTGTGCAGGTAAAGCTGAAACTTAAGATTAATGCATTCTTATTTGTTACACATATAAAGAACATATTGATGTTTACATTATGCCTATTTTTGGGTGTTTTAATGAAGCCATATTGAAGGACTCTGATTATAGTGAAGTTGATAGAGCTGAGTGTCAATTTACTACTACTGGAACTGTTCTTGACAATGGAACACAGGTTTGTTCCTTCCTGAGTACTGGTCTAGAAATGTTAAGTGTTTATTATCCTAGGCCAAGAAAACAACAGTAATGTTTGATCGATGTTGACCCACACAGTAGTAGAAGGCTTTGGTTATTGCATTCTCTTATTACATGAAACTTACTCAAAGCAATCTACTATTGTTGTGGTGTTTTTTAAAATCTTTAATGGATCAAGTTATGAGAAAAAGATTTTTCCCCTTCTAAAATAAGCATGGGACTTGCTGTAGGTGTATAGGTGAATTCTGCACCAAAAATACTTATATGCTCAAGGAATCAGTTAGGGTTCATTCTTACATGAAATGTGATCAATAATGCATGGACTTGATGTAACTAAAAGCCTGACTTGATGTTATGACAACTGTAATAAAACCATACCATTATGTGGATCACCAAAACCATTGATTGTTGCAGGGTATGCCTTTTCAACCACCAGAGACCGGTATAAATGGTTTCTTTGATTCTATTGAAAGCATGTGGAATAAACTATGGACTGGCTTTATAGAATTTATTACCGGAAAATCTTGCAGGTATCATTTTCTACTCTACAGATTTTGCCACTGGAATTCTAGAATGTATGTGGACACCTTGAATGTTGTATGCTACCAACGGCTGTGGGCACCTTGAATGCTGTATATTTTTCATGGAAACTATCTTTGGATTACTTTGCATTATTTTGAGCATAAAGGGAAAGGGTGGAGTATTTTGTGCAAAAACTATTATTTCCTAAGTAACCAAGTATAATCAACCAATAGTAACCAAGTAACCAAGTATAAACTATTACAGGGTGTAGTCTGTAACTGAATGATACAAAAAGTTTGTATACTTGGTGATTTATATATTTTGTTATAACTTTCCTAAGTAACCAAGTATAAACAACCAATAAATAGAAGCAGGCTGTTGGTAGATCAATAACCATATATATATTTCCTTACTTGACCATAACCTTTGTCTAGTGTTAACTCATTTGTCTGGAAATTATCTGATCAAATCCTTCCCTATCCCTCGGTTTGGGCTGGTGCACAGACAGAAATGCTCTCGATTTTTTGACTTCAAGTGTCACATACAATATGTATGCTTGAGCTGGATAATGCTGTTTGGTCTGTTTTTGGCAATTTTTCCGACAGGTATGGCTTCTATTTGATGTATATTAATATACTTACAATTTGTAAATTAAGCAGAATACATCGGCATAAATACTGTTCTTTGAATTGTAGTGCTTGTGCTATTATGGCTTTTGCACATGAAAGGTCTATTTGATCCTCTTTATGACTGGTGGGACGATACTTTTGGTGCTGATGAGCAGTTCATCATGAACAAACATAAATTCAAAATTGACGAGGGACACCACCATAATCGTGACAACAAGCATTATAAACAAGAACTCGGGCACCCTGACCTTCATGCTCCAAGTAGGCGAAAGACCAGTTATGAGCACAATCACAAGCACAAACATTCTGAAAGGAATTCTGATTACTTTGATCATTTACACCGTGTTCAGAATGATATGCACAAGCATAGACATAAAAAACATATAGATATTTTGCAGCATATTGATGATAACAATCCTGCACATCACAAGCACATAAAGGAACAACGCCCTTCAACGGGACTGATCAAAGAGCCAAAGCATGATAAAGTAAGGCGAGCAAATTATGACAAACACAAACAAGTTTTGGTATATGATCCTGGTGCTTAGTAGAGAAAGCTGCAGCCTGACTTTATAATTCAATGCCGTCAGTGATCTCTTAGAAAGTGCAATGTTTTAGTCTTTTAGAGCAACTTTTTATCTACTTTATAGAATCATAGGTACATCCTTTATCTTTGCTTTGTTTCCACTAGTCTTCGTTCTCTGTTTCTGTTCCTTTCCAATTGGGTGTGGAGGGCAAGAATTGAGGAATGAAACTTATTGAACAGTGGATTTAGATTGTAACATTGTTGTCACGTGGTATATATTTGTATAGTAAATATGTAATATGTAATCTGAAACATTTACACTCTTACAAAGTGAAACTTCCCTTCCCCTCCCTAACTGCCTTCGTAAGGCATACATGTTTTATACACAACCCTAACCTCCCTCTAGCCCTTTCCCCTCCGGTAGTATTGTATCTTGAAGAAAATTTAGTGGAACCACGATTTTTAAGTGGCTTTAAACTAAGAGGCCGTGATGGTTACTTTTGTGGCTTTCGTAACAAAACTGTTGCACTGTGCCTGTTGAAAATGTCATGATTGAGAAGATATCAAGTTTAAATTTCTACCATGAGTCTTTCTTGCAGGTTTTGGCATCTAATTTGTAATTGTATATTCTGGTTCATGCTTCCTTTGATGAGTTTGATCTTTCTTTGTGATCTGGACGTGAAAGCCATTTGGAAACTGTAAACCAGGAGTTCGAACAATATTCCCTCCTTTGATAGGTTGCCACCTGAATTATTTAGACGTTAACGAGGGTACTTTGTGTTCCAAATTAAATCAAGGCTTTAAAGATGGTAAGTTCAATTTAAAGTCACTTTTCATAATCTTATTACCTATACTTTGTTACCAAGCTATGAAGAAAAACAGCCATCTGAACCTTAGCGAAGTCTGTCCCAACACAAAATCTCATGCCTCCACCAAAAGCCATGAAATGTTTGGTGGCACCATTCAGTTCCATTCCCTGTAGGCCATTTCTTTTTGGGTCACTTAATTGTAAAAGAAGAGAGATGATAGACTAGAATCTAAGTTACTTAAATATTTATAGTATACTTGCTAAAGCAGCTAACTACATTACTTTTTTAGATTCTTTGAAGCAGCTCGGAGACGATGGAAAATTTTGAAAAGAAAATGAGAAAATTTTAAACGCACCTCCCATCTAGATGGGTTGAAAGCAACAGGATCCTGATATTTCGCTGGGTTCAAATGTACAGCTGGGGGACACACCATGATTGCCCACCCTGCTGGTATGGTATACCCTGCACGTGTTCATTATTGTAGACCAAATGAGGTAATGTCAAATACAGTGTGCTTTTTCGTGTCTTAACTTAAACTTCAAGGTACGGATGCACTGGAACATTGAAACTTGAAATTTTGTATTATTAAAATTCGAGCCTTCAAATAAATTTTGTTAAATAATTGAAGTTTCCATGTATAGTAGTCCAATAATTGGTAGTATACATCGTAGTAATCAAATTCTGTATCTTTTGAATTATATGAATGATAGTACTAATATGATCTAATCAGCAATCACATACCCTTAAAATTAACTTCCCTTATTGCCTTCCGGAAGATTCCTGGAACTATATTTGCGAGTCTGGCGGTTTCAGTTATGAGCTGTGCAAATCGCCATTGAATTTCAAATAAGATAATTTAACGATAAAAATTGTCCCTCGTTAGAAATGAAGGGAAACAAATTAACCAACCTGAAATGTAAATGTCATTGATTTGTATTCTTGCCACGTTACTCCGGAGTTAGGATTTTTACGTCGTTTGAGGATGGCTTCATGTTCTTCCTAAAGGACACAGTACCGAGAGCATTAATTTTAGTACAGTGGAAGTCAAAATGAAGGCCGCGTAAAGGCATAAAAAATAATTCTTAGATTAACTTTTTTTAATTTAAAAAATACTTTTCTTGATTTCCTTATGCAATTTTTACATATGTTTAAGAAAAATAGTATATTTAATGTGTTTATTTGTATATAAAGATTTCTAAAATACCTTTCTTTTTATTTTATAGATGTAATTAATTCTGACTTGTTATTTTTTAAGATACTTGTACTATTAATTTTATTTTGATACAACGAAAAATAAAGATGACAACTAAGGAATCAAATGATGGAAAATTATCCATCTACAATCATACAATCATCATTTGATTAGTAGAAAGTGTATATTTTTTGAAATAATAAATAAATAAATAAATAAATTTAGTAATTTCAAACTTATATTTATTGACAATTATTTTTAAATGTTACAGTTAGAGAGGGAGGTAGTATTTTTGACGTACTTGTAATTGGTTGAGCACTGAGGGATTGTCTGAGAGTAATTTGATGGCATAAGTAAGAGCCAGAGAAGTGGTTTCAAAGCTTGCAAAGAGGAGAACAAACATGAGGTCCAGAGCGATTGCTTCAGTTAGGAGTGTTCCTTCTTTCCTAAGTTCTTCAATAACATAGTCAAAGAAATCCTTCTGTTGTTTCCTAGGCATTTCCCTTCTTTCTTGCAGCATGTTCTTCAGCATCTTCATTGCCCTTTTCCTACCCTGAAAAGCAAAATAATTAACGCTGTTTTCTCAATCAAAACAAAATACACTTTGTGTGATAGTAAAGAAGGGTCATTAATTCCATGTTAAATGGCTCCGAAAACCATTGGAGTTATGGTCATTCTTCTAGAAAGACATTTTTTTTCCTTTTGATTGGCCTAATACTAGCTGTGTTGCTTCCTTATAAAGGAATTATTCATGAAATAATTCAATAAATTGTAGCATTGGACACTTCAATTTGAAAACCTATTTGGTGTCCAACACGTGTCGGGGACATATATGATTAGATTAAATTACTTTCATTTTCTCAAATTATTTTCATACTACTTGTCAATGTCAAAATTATGTGTGAGGTCTGTTTCTATGTTTGATGGTGGATAAAGGACTTGCCTGCAAACATTTGTGATAAGCTGTTCCTGGAACGTCCAAAGGGAATGAGATTAGTCCTTGTATAAATGCAACAAAGTTCTCCCTTAAGTTCTCTGAGGATTTGGTTGAATCATAACTGATGAGTTTTTTTGCGGTCAAATCAAATATCATCTGAATGGGTAGTATATAACAAACAAAGGTTTAGACATGGAATGGAAAAAGGAAATAAGAGAGGAAAGAAAAATAGTTAGTGTAACAATTTTACCCTTGCCGTTGCTTCCTTCAGCTCAACACAGTCCTCCTGACAAGACAACTGTTGTAATGTTGTGCAGGCTGCCTCTTCAACCTCTGATAGCATCTTTTTAAGGCTTTCAGGACCAAACAAATTGAGCACCATGTTCTTAAGGTACTTATACATAAACCCATGTAAGGAACCTACATTTTGTTTCCCAAATATCTCTGTGAATGTATCTGGGTACCAACTCTGGAATATTTTCCCTTCCTGTTGGAATATGAAGTAATTAAGATCAGGGTCTGTGGACACCACAACTGGTCTTCCAACCAAGCTGGTCTTGAAGATTGGTCCATACCTGAAAAAGTACAAAACAAACTATGATATAATTCCTTAACCAAGTGAAAACATATCATCATATAACTTCTTAATTTAAGTGATTGGACTTAAGTGGTTAATGACAAATTGTTCAGAAAAAACCCGAGTTTGAATTTTCGTTGGAACAATTCTTGGCCATACTTACCTTTCGGCTAAATTCCGAATTATCGGAGTTTCTTTTTCATAGGAACCGAAGGGTTAAAAGCAAAAAAAACTATGTGTACTGTCTAAATAAAAGAAAGATTAAAACTTGCATTGGTGACTTGAAATACTTTTATACCTTTTCATTCTCTGCTTGATGAATGGAGGAATATCACAAGAAGTGTTGGGGGAGAAGAACTGGAGGGTCTCACCCAGAAGGGGCAAACCCATTGAACCTGGTGGTAGTTTACCATTGCAACTAGGATTTCTCCATCTATAAACCCAATGTGTAATGCATATAATAACCAATGCCCCAAGACATAGAACCCACATTTTGTTTTTCTTCTAAAAAAAGAATGAAACTCTTTTTAAAATATATAGAAAGGTAATAGATAGATTAAAAGAGTGTGAAGTGCTGAAAATGAAGGAAGGAGGGAAGAATATAAAGGAGTAGACAGTGCTGATGGCATGTATATCAGCATATCAGAATATGTTCTTAAATAGGCAGGCCACTTATTAGAACCACTTGAAGAAAATAATATTAATTTTGGATTTCCTATATAGTTTTTCGTGATGATTGTTAAAAGAGCTGTACTAGTAGTTGGAGATAGAATAGAATAATTGGAATTATATCTGTCTATAAACCACTCAATGTTTTGTCAACGGCATACATATATGATGTGTTCAATAGCTAGCCTTGCATTAATGATATTATTATGAATCTTAATTACTTGGATGCTTCCTCTTCCCCACGTCTTCTTTCTTTTGAAGGAAACATTATTTTATTTTCTTTTCTTTTTCATTAAAGTGTCCCTATAATATACTACAAAACTGAAATAAGAAGCACGAGGCAGGTGTATATAGCAGTTTTTAAGGAGATTTTGCGGGCATTTCCTAGATTTGTCTGACCAAATTAAGCATCTCAACTAAATCTACCTATGGATATCATTGAATGCTTCAAGTCTTAAACTTGTTATCCTTTGTCCAACTTGAAATCTTTCCAATATCTGTACTAAATTCTCAATCTGTGTTCCTTCATTCGTTTTTATGTTCAGGAAGATCTTTTCATAGATCTTTTATCTATCTCTGCAAATCATAATGGATATATAATTAATAATATCATCCTAACAAAAATTTTCATGTCTTAAATCTCAACATATACGTCATTGATGATTCATTTTGTACATTGGAGAGTTCTAGAAGTGCATCCTACTATACTTTGTTGTCCTTTATTTATTTTTTCCTTGGTGACAAAGTTTATAGCATTTAATGCTATAATCTAGCTATAGGTCAAAAGACTTGAAAAGAAAAGAAGCTAATAATATACATAGCTATTTTATCTGATAGAAGAGTCTACTTATTGAGCACCACCCAATCTGGCCATTGAGCCACGTACTTGACCAAATTGCAGCAATTACCATGATATAGGTAGGTCACTGTGAATTAGTATATGCCACATTAACCTGTAATCTAATCAATTACATCAACAACTATGTAACAGATTTGCAACAAAATTATAACAAAGTGTAATATATTTCCCCAAATGTTGCAACATCTAATTTATAAACAGTCCAGCTTGTAATAGATTTTGAGACACTTCAACACTTGAAGAGACGCTATTTAGTGTAATCAACATAAACTCTTGGTAAGTAAGAATTCTAATGTATTATAGTATTACTATTTTATTTTGTAAGTTTTTACATATGAATAATGAAAGACAACACATTTTTATATGATATCACTGGCAACTCGATCACCAAAACTTTATTAAAAAAATCCGATCTATCAATTATCATTTTCTTTTTTATGAGGAGTTGACCTATTAATATTAAAATAAAATGGTTGTATAAGGGGATGATGGTATTTATATGTAGTATACGATTGAACCCCGTTTTTATCCTATAGTTCTCTAATATCCTAATTATTAACACAGTTACGAGGTTATGTAGTCATGTACATGTTTCTCTAATAATTATTCCATCTCTCACTATCTACTCGCTTTTGTTGTAAAGATTTTATTCGAAAATGTATGATTTTCTAATAACATGAGAAATTCTAATGTTTTTGTGGGAATTGAGGTCCCACCTGTCTGAATGTAAAATGGCACAAAATCTTGTGGTGCATAAGCAAATGATGCCATGGGTTCATTTTTATTATAATTATGAATATGAATATTTGGGGATTGATTTATCAATATGCAATCCAGTATATACTCAGAATTTGGAAATTCAAAGATCGCCTCCACAAATATTTGTAATTATTTGAATAAAAACATAAAATTGAAAAAAATATTGAGGGAAACTTAAAATTGTTATAGGAATAATTTCGGATAAAAAATTGATTTTTATTGAAGATTAAAAAAAATACATTTATTGAGTTTGATAATTACGCACAACGTGCTAATATAAATAATTTTATACAAATATACAATTATAATTCAAAAACTTTATATGTGAAATACTTAATAGGGGGCAGAATCAACAAAAGCTTAAATTCTTCCTTTTATTCAAATCTTACTTTTTGTAATTTTGTAAATGGGTGTTTTATAATTAAATGTTTTTTAAAAATATTGTAATGTGTTTTAATAAATTAGAATAATTAAAAAAATATAATTAGTTCATAAATTACTTCACATCATCAATTTTAGGACTAAAATTTTGAGAAACTGAACTGGACAAAAATAAAATAAATGACTAATTATATGATTCTCTTAAAATAAAATAAATGGTTAAAATTATAAATAAATCTAAAATAAATGGAAAAAAAACTTGTGAGCACTAAACCAATAAAAAAAAATTGAGAATTCAACTGACATTTAATAACACTTTTGTAATTTAGATATATTTACATACTATAATGATATTGTTTGACAAATTAAAAACCAAAACGAAAATCAATTTCCAAAAATTACATTTTTGGATAAGGATAATGAGATTTAAACATGACCAACCTCTAAACCGATAAAGATATTTGAAATGTCATTGAAGCCAAAGGCTCACATTATGATAATTTGTCAAAATTAAAGTAAAGTAAAATATTAATACTCATTATCTAAAATTTTTAGGATATTTATCAGTAAAATTCTTAAAGAGGTTACTATCTATATCATCTAATATTTTAACCGGACCATTGATTAAACTGTAGAAGCTTCTGGGTCATGATTTGATCATTGATTAATAGATAACTAATTAAATAAAAAATTATTATAAAAAATTGGTTGAACCTTAATTAGTAGTGGTATAAATGAGATTGACCAGCCAACAATTGACCCGTTCTCAGTTCAATAATATTGATATTATTATTGTAAAAATATTTTACATAATCATTTAATAATATATTAAATCCGCATTTATAAATTTAAAAACATATGACCTTTTATAAATAAGGTGACAACAAATTTTTTTATACTTAAATAACTAAAGTTTGTTCAACTTATAAGGAATGAAATTCGATTTTTTTATATTTTTATTTTTATAAAAATATGTACTATTTATCGCTATAAATAACTCGATTTTGAGAGGAAAAAAAACGTGCAATTTTATCGGTTTGACAACATAAAAATAAAACGTGCAACTTTATCGGTTTAACGTAATGTCAATTCGTTAGTAAACATTTCTCCTTAAGTAACATATTATATAAACATATTTCTTAATAAGTTCTCAAATAAACATATTATATAAACATATTATGGAAGTTAGGAAACATGAAAAAGTTCTCAAATGACAATGATCAAATAATTTTAAATAAAAAGTAATATATGATAAGTAACATGTTAATATTTGAAAATTAAGATGTTTTAATACTATTAAATTAAATTATCAATAGTTGAATAACATATTATCTATGAATAAGTTTGATTATATTTTAAATTTAATACCACCAAATTTTTATGTTTTATTATTTAGATATATTTTGAAATAATATTTTTTTGTTATTATTTTAATTAAAATTTTAATTTTAATTATAAAAACAAATAATTAATTATTAGGGTCAAAATTAAATAAATAAATGTAGCAAAATTT
>JBBPBR010000002.1:1880479-1894630 GCA_037974775.1 Cicer pinnatifidum
ATATATTTCATTCTAAAAAGAGTATCGACCGAATGTTTTTTTAATTTGTTATTTAATGATTAATAATGATATTACTTATTTTACTTAATAAATTAATTTGTCCTTTTTAGAAAAGCTAAATCTAAATAGATATATATATTTGTTTTAAAAACAATAAATTTTTTTAAAAATAAAGTTTAATAAGTTAAATGAAATTTAAAATAAAAGTCTTGTTAACAAGTATCCTGAAAATATTTGTTAACAAATAAAAAATAAAAGAAATTCATATGAAAAAAAAAACGTTTAAATTTTCAACTAATTGAAAACACAAATTTCAAATTATTTTGAAGTATTTTTTTCTATTTTTAATTTCTTAACAATTAAAAAAATTACTTATATGATCGTAATATTTCAAGCACAAAGTTTAGATTTATACACATAAAAAAATATATTATTTAATTTTTTACCGACATGGTATTGATTCAACATAAATTTTAACCATAAAAAAGGCGAAACTCAACTTAAGAACAGTAAGTCAAGCTGCCATATTCATAATTGGTCCAATCCCAATAAAAAGTAAAAACCATCGTGTAAACTCAATTCTGCCTCTTCATTCTGATACACCACCCAAAATCCACACGTTCTTCATGCTGATGCTGATGCTGATATTGTTTTGACACTTTCATTTAAACCAATTTTAAGGTTACATCATTCAACAGTCCACAATTTTTAAGTACAACTTGTAATTAGTTATTAATTTAACGCCTTTTTAAACTCATTAGTTCCTACCTTCAAACAGTTGAATTAGGTTCATATTTCTACTTATTTTGATCGTAAGAGTATATATTACGTGCAATTCTAGTGGTCTCAAAATAAATATGCAAAAATTAAAGAATTTCAAAGCACACACGCTTAGTCTAAACTAAAGAACCAAAAAATGGGTCGGTCATAAAAAGACGCTTGAAATTGAATGAGAAAAAAAAAAACATGCACTTGAATTGTTTGATACTATTACTCTGTCAACTCTATCTATTTTGATTACCATCAGTGGCCGTCCCTGATACTCCAAATTCCACATAAATCCAATAATATTAAAATTCAACAACAAAGCTTTCTCTCCTTTTTAAAGCCCCTCTCGTTGCTACACAAAGAAAATATCACAAGATTTTGTTTGTGTGTTTATTTATTAACACAAAAACACACACTCTCCTTCTCTGTCCCTTGTTCTGTCTTATATGCTGTTTTCATCATGTGCCAGTTATCATCAACCTCTGTCTCCACTTTGTGTGAAAACAATAAGAACCAGCCAAATATATCCAAAACCAAATTACACAAAACTTTACCTGACATGTTTACTCCATTGATCCCCATATCACCAACATTCAAACAACAACGAAAAAAATCCAATTTTTCTTTGGCTCTCAATGAAGCAAAATACATAGCAAACATAGCATTACCTATGGTTTTAACTGGTTTATTACTTTATTCTCGTTCCATTATTTCAATGTTGTTCCTTGGTCGTGTTGGTGAACTTGCTTTAGCTGGTGGGTCACTTGCAATTGGTTTTGCAAACATCACTGGTTACTCTATTCTCTCTGGTCTTGCCATGGGAATGGAACCTATTTGTGGTCAAGCTTTTGGTGCCAAAAGATTCAAACTTCTTGGCTTAACGATGCAGAGAACAACGATTCTTCTTCTTGTAACTTCAATTTTCATTTCATTCTTATGGCTTCACATGAAAAAGATTTTGATTTTTTGTGGTCAACAAGAAGATATAGCAAACGTTGCTCAAAGTTACATTCTTTATTCTCTTCCTGATCTTATAGCACAATCTTTGTTACACCCTTTAAGAATCTATCTACGAAGCCAATCCATAACACTTCCTCTTACATATAGTGCTACTCTTTCAATTCTTCTACATGTTCCTATAAACTATTACCTTGTTTCTGTGTTAAAGTTAGGAATAAAAGGCATTGCTTTAGGCGCTGTTTGGACAAATTTCAACCTCGTAGTTTCATTGATTATCTATATTTGGGTTTCTGGAACACACAAGAAAACATGGCCTGGTTTTTCATCAGCTTGTTTCAAAAGATGGAAAACTCTTTTGAATTTGGCAATTCCAAGCTGCATTTCGGTTTGTCTTGAATGGTGGTGGTACGAAATCATGATTTTACTTTGTGGGCTATTGATTAATCCTCAAGCAACTGTTGCATCAATGGGGATTTTGATTCAAACAACTGCATTGATATACATTTTTCCTTCTTCTTTGAGTTTCGGTGTTTCGACAAGAGTTGGGAATGAACTTGGTGCTGAAAATCCAGAAAGAGCAAAACTTGCAGCACTAATTGGACTATGTTTCAGTTTCTTTTTAGGATTCTCTGCTTTGTTTTTTGCTATTTCGGTTCGAAACATTTGGGCTTCTATGTTCACAAATGATGTTGAAATAATAGCTTTAACTTCAATGGTGTTACCTATTATTGGATTTTGTGAGCTTGGAAATTGTCCACAAACAACGGTTTGTGGTGTTTTGAGGGGTACAGCGAGACCAAAGTTGGGTGCAAATATCAATTTGGGTTGTTTTTATCTTGTAGGAATGCCAGTTGCTGTTTGGTTGAGTTTCTTTGCAGGGTTTGATTTCAAAGGTTTGTGGTTTGGTCTTTTGGCTGCTCAAGGTTCGTGTATGTTGACTATGTTGTTTGTTTTGTTTCGAACAAATTGGGAATGTCAAGTACAAAGAGCTAAGGAGCTTACATCATCAGATCCAAGTGAAGAAGAAAAAGTTGAAGAAGAAGAAGAAGATAAATTCTTTGTTGTGAGTTCATGTGACACAAAATTGTGCTCTGATTCATTAGTTTGATAATGAAGGATTAATTCTTTAATATTTTACATTGAGGGTTTAAATGATGATAAAATTCATTCTTTTTAGATGTACTCATTTTTTTTATATTGTAAACTAATTTGAGGATTAGATTTGAGGCTATAAGGATTTTTTTGTTGTTGTTAAATTAGCATGTATGCATATATTTGAATGAAGACTAAAGATGAATCAACTTTGGTGATTTGAAAAACAAATACATAACTATTCTCTCTGTTTCTTTTTTTTTTTTATATATTATTCCTTCTATTTTTATTTATAAAAACAGAAAAGTTAATAATAATATTATTTATCCCTATAATATAGTCTCAATCTGATTTTAATATCTATAATTTTTTTATATAAAAAAAAATCAATCTCTACAATTTTATGATTGTCCACTTTTAGTTTTTGGTTTATAATTGTAAATTGTAACATAAATAAAATTAAAAAGTAAGGACATGAGTGTTGTTCTCCCTTCTCCTCATCTTCCCTTTCACCTCTTCCTCCATAGCCAAACACTAACCCTTCAGCCAACCTCTTCTTCTAGTTTTTAAGTTTTATTTACAATGTAAGTTTGCCACATCATCAATTTTGAAAGAATAAATTTAACTAAAGGACATATATAAAATCAAATTTAGTCTATATTACAAAGATCAAAAGTCCTATTTATCTGAAACAAAACATAAATTTACAAATATCAACAAACACAATTAAATGAGTTAATGTTAATATTGTTCCTCTAAAACACCCTCAACATTCACTAAATGAAATGCATTTGCACAAAAAATGATGAGTTCTAGATAAAATTGTTTTTTTTTTTAATATAAATATAAGCTATTTTTATAAAGCATTTTTGTATATCTTATGAAAATTAGTTTATGAAAATATTGTAAGTTATTTTAATAAGTTCATTCAAATACACTCACCAATGTTTGTGAGTAAAGATAAATATTTATAAAAATAATTTTTTGATCATCTTACGTGTATTTATAATGTGATTCACAATGAGTATTTATAGGTCGAAAAAGTCTAACTCCTATTAATCATGATCGAGTCAATAAACAATAATATTTTAAGTATCATTATTTAACTCAACTTATGTGGTTGTGTGTGAGTGGTAACAACTTAATGCTTTGCCTTGCATTCCACATTATGTGACCAAATTTTTTTTTTTTTGCTTGTTCGATCTTCTCCTCACTTTTTATATTACTTCTTGAAAAACAGTGTTTTATGTTTTTTCCCTTATTTTTCTATTCATTTAATTCTTAAATATTTTAAAAAGTGGAGAATTTACTATTGAATTGTTTGCCAACATAGAATTTAAGTTATCTTTAGCGTACAAATTTGTTAAATAAATCTTAATACAATTTAGAAAATTTCAACCTCATCTATCTCAACTTTCTTTTTATTCACTTGTTATCATCTAGTTGCTATATATTTATCTCGACTCATATTTGGTTGTTTTTATTTCTTGACTATCAACTTAAAATTCTTAAAGTGTAAACAAATGCACAATTATCTATCTTATAAAATTCATTATTATATATTATATTAAATTAATCCAAAAACACTTGAATGAGATGATAATGGTAGATATATGTTTTACTTTTTAGATCAATGTACATATTGGATCAATACTATAATTTTTTGAAAGTTTATTTTCTCACCGTAAGTCTTTTAAAAAATTCTAAATTTTATTTAAATTGGGTAATCCAAAAGTGTATTATAAATGTCTAGATTAACCAACTCGTAAATATATTTTCTGTTTATTAAAAATATTAAGAGGGAGAGAAATGTCACGTCCGTGTTTTAAAAGAAAAAAAAAATAAATATAATAATAATAATTAAATAATAATAATAATAAAACCAAACCTATTTTTCTTCCACCTCATTTTTCCTTCTTTTTCTCTCTCTCCCTCTTTCTCCACAGAACATTCCCCTCCCCCCATTTTTGTTTCTTTTTTTTTCTTTCTTTCTTTTCTTTCTTCTCCTTGATTCTTTTCTCTCATTACTACCCAAACCATCAACCATTAACAAATGAATGTAACACCTTCACAACCATTGAAAAATGTTCTTGGTTAGTATTTGGAGTTAGGGTTTGTGCTCTAGAGAAAAGGGTACCCATCTCATGAGAGTTGTTGATTGAGACTCATTGAGGTAAATACACAACCCTAATCCTAATATGAATTCATAGAAAAATGTAGATTTGAGTAAAAATCTTATTTTTGTGCTTAGGGTACATTTAAATGATTTTTAGGTTTTCCCAGAGCTAGTTAAACTTTAAAATCATTTTTCTAAAGTCTTGGAAATATTCTTGATGCTCAGATTTGTCCGCTGAGATCCTGCCGGCTAGTTTGAGAGTTGTTGGAGAGCAAAGTTAGACGATTCTCCATAACTGTGAGTTGACGACGATCATCGTCATATATTTTTATACTGCTATTATTATTATTATACTTGTTTTCTATATTAAAGTATTTATTGAAAATTTTGGGAAACACAACCTTTGAATTTTTATCTCGATTTCGTTAATTATTTGATTTAACGGTCATTGTTATATAATATGTTATTATTCTGATTTACGTATGAGTTACATTATTTAAATCTTGAATTGTTACGCGATTGAGTATGTTTTTCATGATTTACGATGAAATGATTTTTAATACGTGTTTTGAGAAATCGGTGTTATAATTATTAAATCGTTAACTGCGTTAGGTGCACCTAGTTACCACGTGTCGATTAGGGAGAGTTAACCGTTAGATGGAGCCGCCCCTACGAGAGAGGTCATCTGTAGGAGGAGAGGGCTATCAACGTGATGTAGCTCTCTAATTGATATGTGATGATGCGTGGCGGGATTGAGAGGAGAGGGCCATCCGTTAGATGGAGCCGCCCCTAAGGGAAAGGCCACCTTAGGAGGAGAGGGCTATCAATGAGATAAAGCCGCCCCTCGATTCTAAAAATTTGTATTGTTACTTGTTTGATTTTTATGATGATTTTAAGGGTGTTCATTTTGATTTCGTATTGTTATTCACTATATTTGATTAATATTTCTATCAAGCGATTTAACAATTATTCGTGCCTTTTGTGTTTCCCTTCCAATTGATGGTGGTTGTTGTCTCCTCACTAAGTCTTTGTGACTTACCCTATATGTTGCTTATTTTTTTTCAGATTCGCAAGCAGCTGAGTAGGAATCAATTATTTGATTCAAGTCTCAACATACTTTTTTTTTTGGTAGGCCTCTTTGATCGAGGACCATTTTTGTAACAGTTGTTGAGTCTATGTAATTTGCAGCTATTTTGGAGTCTAGAAAGTCTATTTAGTTTTGGGAAGTGTATTAAACAATTTGATTATGTTATGTGAATTATGACTGGATTGAAAGCTGAACAGGGATTTCAAAATTTGGAAATGTTGAATTTACAGAGGAGACTCTGTCGAAATTTCGAATGAAATTATGTGAAATTTTTTTGAAATGGTTAGAGAACGATTTAGTTATGAAATTGTTAAGTTAATTGATAGGCTTGTCAGGCTAGGAGTATAGCTTGTGCGCCGGTCACGACATTTAAATTTCGGGTCGTGACAAAGTTGGTATCAGAGCTCGGTCGTAGGTCCTAATAGCTGCAAACATAGGGTGATAATAGATTCTTGTTAGTAAATTGTGAACCCGGGCACAACTTACTTATAAGGGCTATTAGCACTCTATGAGAGTCTAAATTGTTGTCTGAATTTGTGTTTAAATTGATCATCACTATCTCTCCACAACTTCTTGTCGTCTTATTCAATCTTTGATCAATGTTCTTTAAATAGGTGAGAATGCCACCAAAGACTAGGAATCCTACTATAAGGGAAATTGTTGATGAGTCAATTTCCCAAGCTCAAGGCGCTCGTCAACGAGGTCGTGTTTCAGTTCGTGCTCGAAATAGGCGTAGAGCTAATGTTGGCGGACGTGGTTTGAATGCTAATGTTGAGGTACCTAAGAGGAGGCGCGGAAATCCAGCCATGGAAGAGTTTGCTGCTGGTTTGCAAGGATTTCAACAGGTTGTGCAACAACTTGTTGGGGTTGTCGTTGGACAACAACAAGAGGGTGATCAAAGACATGAAAATGTCAATGGTCAACAAGAGGTTAGACAAGCTGAGCATCAGACGACTAATGCAATGAGGGGTATTGAGGTTACTTTACCAGATTTCATGAAGCTTAAACCCCCTACTTTTTCTGGGTCCAATGCAACTGAGGATCCACAACAATTCATTGACAGTCTAGGGCGGCTTTGGAGAGCATTGGGTTGTTCTGAGGTAAGAGCAGTAGAATTGACATCATTTCAGCTAGTAGGCGTGGCACGTGATTGGTTTGATACAGTGTCACGTGGTAGACAAGTGGGGTCACTTCCATTAGCATGGAGAGAATTCTCTCAGTTGTTCATGGCTCGTTTTCTTCCAGAGAGTGTTAGAGATGGGTTAGCTTATGAGTTTGAGCGATTGGAGCAAACGGAGGGTATGACAGTTTCAGAGTATAGTGCTCGTTTCACACAGCTCTCTAGACATGCCCCTTATCCTATCACTGAAGAGATGCGTGTTAAGAGGTTCATTAGAGGGTTGAAGGATTATTTATTTAGATCTGTGGTTGGGTCTAATTGCTCTACTTTTGCTGAGGTTTTGAGTTTGGCCCTTCAGATCGAGCAACGACAGAAGGAAAAAGGATGCAATAGGCAAGATTCACGGAAGAAACAAAGCGTTGAAGGATCTTACAGTAGCTATTCGAATCATGGTGGTGGGTCTATGTTTGGTTATCAGGGGCAACAAAGACTCATGTCTCAAAGGGGTGGTCATAGTGGCCAGTCTTCTGGGACAGTGCAGATTCGTAGATCAGATTATGGAGCAGCATCACAATCCACTTTCCCTCAGAGACATTCTGGTGTTTCAGCTACACGATGTTCTACTTGTGGTAGGTTTCACTTCGGGAGTTGTTCTAGAGATGGTAATGCTAAGGTGTGCTACCAATGTGGCCAAATAGGTCACATTAGGAGGGATTGTCCTGTAGACACGACACATCCATCCTCTAGTTATGCATCAGCACCAACAACTTTGGCATCTCCTTAGACTCATTCTGCGTCTGTGCGTCAGAGTGGAAATTCTTATGTTAGAGGTTCCGGAACATTTCATCAGCGAGGTAGAGGAGTTGGTGGTAGAGGTCAGGTACCAGCAGGAAGAGGTCAGGCTCGAGTGTTTGCTTTGACTCGTCAGGATGCTCAGACATCCAATGCAGTAGTTATAGGTATACTTTCTATTTGTTCTAGAGATGCTCATGTTTTGTTTGATCCTGGAGCTACACATTCTTTTGTATCTGCGTGGTTTGCTACTCGACTTGGTAAATGTTCATCTTCTTTAGAAGAACCTTTAGTTGTAGCTACACCTGTTGGAGGAAATTTGCATGCTAAATCGGTGTATCGTTCTTGTGATGTAACTATTGATGGCAAGGTGTTGCCGGTAGATTTGGTAGTTATTGACTTGATAGATTTTGATGTGATTTTGGGTATGGATTGGTTGGCTTTGCATCATGCCACTTTGGATTGTCATAACAAAGTGGTGAAATTTGAGATACCAGGACAGTCAGTCTTCTCATTTCAAGGAACACATTGTTGGGTACCACATAATCAGATCTCAGCCTTGACTGCTAGCAAGTTAATGAGAAGAGGTTGTCAAGCGTACTTAGCCGTGGTAAGGGATACACAAGTGGCCGAAGAGAAATTAGAAAAAATTCCAATAGCATGTGAATTTACAGATGTTTTTCCTGAAGAACTTCCTGGATTACCACCGGATAGGGAGATTGAATTCTCTATCGACTTAGTTCCAAACACTCATCCTATATCCATACCTCCTTATCGTATGGCCCCAGCAGAACTTAAGGAGTTAAGGGAGCAACTTCAAGATCTTCTTGATAAGGGTTTTATTCGTCCAAGTTCTTCTCCTTGGGGAGCACCGGTATTATTTGTAAAGAAGAAAGATGGATCCATGCGGTTGTGTATAGACTATAGGCAGTTAAATAAAGTAACTGTAAAGAATAAATACCCTTTGCCACGCATTGATGAGTTGTTTGACCAACTTCAAGGAGCTCAATGTTTTTCTAAGATTGATTTGCGGTCGGGGTATCACCAGTTGAAGATTAAGAGGGATGACATAACGAAGACAGCTTTCCGCACACGTTATGGGCATTATGAATTTCTGGTTATGTCATTTGGGCTTACTAATGCCCCAGCAGCTTTTATGGATTTGATGAATCGCGTTTTTAAACCATTCTTGGATCAATTCGTGATTGTGTTTATTGATGATATCCTTGTTTATTCCAAGAGTAAAGAAGAACACGAGCGTCATTTAAGGTTGGTTTTGCAAACCTTAAGAGATAACCAATTATATGCCAAATTCTCGAAATGTCAATTTTGGCTGGATAGTGTGGCATTTTTAGGACATGTTGTGTCTAAGAATGGAATAAGTGTAGATCCAAGTAAGGTGGAAGCAGTCCAGAATTGGCCCAGACCTACCACAGTGAAGGAGATTCGGAGTTTTCTTGGTTTAGCTGGTTATTATCGATGTTTTGTGAAGGATTTCTCAAAGATTGCGTCTTCGTTGACTAGGTTGACGCAAAAGAAAGTTGAGTTCCGATGGACTGATGCATGTGAGGAAAGCTTTCAAAAATTGAAGGAGTACTTAACTTCAGCACCTATTTTGGCATTACCTGTAAGTGGTGAAAGTTATGCAGTTTATTGTGATGCTTCTAGAGTTGGCCTTGGTTGTGTGCTTATGCAACAAGGAAAGGTTATTGCCTATGCATCTAGACAACTCAAGAGGCATGAAGTGAACTATCCCACACATGATTTGGAAATGGCTGCAGTTATTTTTGCTCTTAAGATTTGGAGACACTATTTATATGGTGAGACTTGTGAGATTTATACCGATCATAAAAGTCTTAAGTATATCTTTCAGCAGCGAGACTTAAATTTAAGACAAAGAAGGTGGATGGAACTCTTGAAAGATTATGATTGCACAATCTTATACCACCCAGGGAAAGCAAATGTTGTTGCAGATACTTTGAGTAGAAAATCCATGGGCAGTCTTGCTCATATAGCAGAAGTCAAGAGGCCAATAGTTAAAGAATTTCAAGAAGTTGTCGAAAGTGGAATTCAATTTGAACTTGATCATTCGAGGCTATTTTTAGCCCACGTACAAATTCGTCCAACCATAGTTGATGACATCAAAGAAGCTCAGAGTCAAGACCCATACTTGGTGAATATGGTAAATAATGTTCAGAATGGTAAAATTTCAGACTTTTCAGTTGATTCTGATGGTGTGCTGAGGTTGAAGTCTCGGTTGTGTGTTCCAAATGTTGGCGACCTTAGGAGGAAAATTTTAGAGGAGGCTCATCATTCTTCTTACACTATTCACCCAGGTTCTAATAAGATGTATCAAGACTTGAGAGAATTGTATTGGTGGGAAGGGATGAAGAGAGACGTGGCAGATTTTGTCTCCAAGTGCTTAGTGTGTCAACAAGTAAAAGCTGAGCACCAAAAGCCTGCGGGGTTACTTCAACCTGTTGAGATACCTGAGTGGAAGTGGGAAGGCATCGCTATGGATTTTGTCACAGGATTACCACGAACCCAAAAGGGTTATGACTCAGTATGGGTGATTATAGATCGGTTGACCAAATGTGCACACTTTTTGCCTGTGAAGACTACTTATACTGCATCTCAATATGCTAGACTTTACTTAGATAAAATTGTCTCTTTGCATGGTGTACCGGTGTCTATTATTTCTGATCGTGGGGCTCAATTTACTGCTCAATTTTGGAAGTCGTTCCAAACTTCATTAGGAACTCGTTTGAAGCTTAGCACAGCTTTTCATCCCCAGACAGATGGTCAATCTGAAAGGACGATACAAATATTGGAAGATATGCTTCGTGCTTGTGTTCTAGATCTTGGAGGTAGTTGGGATCAGCATTTGCCTTTGATGGAATTTGCATACAATAATAGTTATCAATCCAGTATTCAGATGGCTCCATTCGAGGCTTTGTACGGAAGACGTTGTAGGTCTCCGATAGGATGGTTTGAAGTTGGTGAAGCTAAATTAGTCGGTCCAGAATTGGTTCAAGATGCCATTGAAAAAGTTAAATTAATTCGGGATCGTTTAGTGACAGCTCAAAGTAGGCAAAAATCTTATTCTGATAAGAGGCGTCGTCCCTTGGAGTTCTCGGTGGGAGAACATGTATTCCTACGTGTTTCACCAATGAAAGGAGTTTTACGATTTGGTAAGAAGGGGAAGCTAAGTGCAAGATTTATTGGACCATTTGAAATTTTAGAAAGAGTTGGACCAGTAGCGTATCGCTTGGCACTTCCACCGGATCTCTCGGGAGTTCATCCAGTTTTTCATATTTCGATGCTTCGGAAGTATCTTCATGACCCTTCTCATGTGATTAATCATGAAGAAGTACAGTTAGATGAGAGTCTATCATACGTTGAGCATCCGGTAGCTATATTAGACCGCCAAGTGAGACGTTTACGCTCAAAAGATATCGTTTCAGTAAAAGTCCTTTGGCGAGGCCCATCCGGTGAAGAAACTACTTGGGAACTCGAAGAAGTCATCCGTGCAAAGTACCCGCACTTATGTTGAAATTCAAGGTTAGCAGTGTTTATTAATTAAATAAAAAGTCAAATAAATTCGAGGACGAATTTTTATAAGGGGAGGAGATTGTCACGTCCGTGTTTTAAAAGAAAAAAAAAATAAATATAATAATAATAATAATAATTAAATAATAATAATAATAAAACCAAACCTATTTTTCTTCCACCTCATTTTTCCTTCTTTTTCTCTCTCTCCCTCTTTCTCCACAGAACATTCCCCTCCCCCCATTTTTGTTTCTTTTTTTTTCTTTCTTTCTTTTCTTTCTTCTCCTTGATTCTTTTCTCTCATTACTACCCAAACCATCAACCATTAACAAATGAATGTAACACCTTCACAACCATTGAAAAATGTTCTTGGTTAGTATTTGGAGTTAGGGTTTGTGCTCTAGAGAAAAGGGTACCCATCTCATGAGAGTTGTTGATTGAGACTCATTGAGGTAAATACACAACCCTAATCCTAATATGAATTCATAGAAAAATGTAGATTTGAGTAAAAATCTTATTTTTGTGCTTAGGGTACATTTAAATGATTTTTAGGTTTTCCCAGAGCTAGTTAAACTTTAAAATCATTTTTCTAAAGTCTTGGAAATATTCTTGATGCTCAGATTTGTCCGCTGAGATCCTGCCGGCTAGTTTGAGAGTTGTTGGAGAGCAAAGTTAGACGATTCTCCATAACTGTGAGTTGACGACGATCATCGTCATATATTTTTATACTGCTATTATTATTATTATACTTGTTTTCTATATTAAAGTATTTATTGAAAATTTTGGGAAACACAACCTTTGAATTTTTATCTCGATTTCGTTAATTATTTGATTTAACGGTCATTGTTATATAATATGTTATTATTCTGATTTACGTATGAGTTACATTATTTAAATCTTGAATTGTTACGCGATTGAGTATGTTTTTCATGATTTACGATGAAATGATTTTTAATACGTGTTTTGAGAAATCGGTGTTATAATTATTAAATCGTTAACTGCGTTAGGTGCACCTAGTTACCACGTGTCGATTAGGGAGAGTTAACCGTTAGATGGAGCCGCCCCTACGAGAGAGGTCATCTGTAGGAGGAGAGGGCTATCAACGTGATGTAGCTCTCTAATTGATATGTGATGATGCGTGGCGGGATTGAGAGGAGAGGGCCATCCGTTAGATGGAGCCGCCCCTAAGGGAAAGGCCACCTTAGGAGGAGAGGGCTATCAATGAGATAAAGCCGCCCCTCGATTCTAAAAATTTGTATTGTTACTTGTTTGATTTTTATGATGATTTTAAGGGTGTTCATTTTGATTTCGTATTGTTATTCACTATATTTGATTAATATTTCTATCAAGCGATTTAACAATTATTCGTGCCTTTTGTGTTTCCCTTCCAATTGATGGTGGTTGTTGTCTCCTCACTAAGTCTTTGTGACTTACCCTTTATGTTGCTTATTTTTTTTCAGATTCGCAAGCAGCTGAGTAGGAATCAATTATTTGATTCAAGTCTCAACATACTTTTTTTTTTTGGTAGGCCTCTTTGATCGAGGACCATTTTTGTAACAGTTGTTGAGTCTATGTAATTTGCAGCTATTTTGGAGTCTAGAAAGTCTATTTAGTTTTGGGAAGTGTATTAAACAATTTGATTATGTTATGTGAATTATGACTGGATTGAAAGCTGAACAGGGATTTCAAAATTTGGAAATGTTGAATTTACAGAGGAGACTCTGTCGAAATTTCGAATGAAATTATGTGTAATTTTTTTGAAATGGTTAGAGAACGATTTAGTTATGAAATTGTTAAGTTAATTGATAGGCTTGTCAGGCTAGGAGTATAGCTTGTGCGCCGGTCACGACATTTAAATTTCGGGTCGTGACAAGAAAAAACACCATAATTCTTCTATCATATTTTTATAATAGAATCATTATCATTTGCAATTAATATTTTTTCCTTCTTATATTCACCTTTTTGTCGAATGTCAATTATACTGTCCCGTTAAAACCAGTAATCAAATTATAAAATTTGATCAAAAGAAACAATGGGACTAATGACTTAGATAGGTATAATGTTAAGCTACTAAACTCTAGTAATTCAACTTTAGGCGAATGTTAATCCAATAATCCAACTCCTCTTTCCCCAATTTTCTCGAAGGTACTAGATAGTGGAATAAAATTTCTTTTAAGTTTCTACTTTGACTTTGAATGATCAATATACTAGAGAAATTAACGGCAATTATTCTAGAAACTCCCTCAATTCATTTGTTTTAGGTCAAACACAGGTATGTATGCAATCCAATGAAAATTTGCACCTAGTTATCATGTTTGGTTCTTCCACTTCAAAACAGTCAAACATTTATTGAATTCGAAACGAAATAACTATGAAAGCTGAGACTTCACAAAATAATGAACTTTTGACTTTATAATGTCTATAATCATAGAAACATCATATAAGACTTTTTTGTCACTGTCATTAAACTGTATATTTATATTATATTATATATTTTATTTAGTTCACTTATCTTTTTCGGTTACACCTAAATAAATCACCTGAATACATAATTTACATTAATTTAGTTGACATTTACATATGTAGTAAATTAAATTCGTATAGATTTAGTGATTTCAATTTACATAATCTATTTGTGCGTAAGTGGAGAAAAAAATAAAAACAAAA
>JBBPBR010000002.1:1894792-1905273 GCA_037974775.1 Cicer pinnatifidum
ATAGCAGTATTTTTTTTCTTAATTTTTTTTTCCAGTTTTCACTAAATTATTGACTAGTATTTCATCGACTAAAACTATATTTAGAAATGAGTAAATATTCAAATTTGTCTCTAATTTTTGGCACTTGCATCATTTTAATCATTCACTTTATTATAATTTCAAAATAGTCCCTCAAATTATCAAACGTTAATCAACTTAGTCTTTTCGTCACTCTCGATCAACTATTGGTGTTAATCTTGTTGATTTATCATGTTAAATGTCACCTATATGATATATTAGGGACTATTTTAAAATAATTTAAATAAATAATATTTACATTTAGTTTACAAGTTAAGATCTTTAATTCATTTCATATTCACTCTATTGGTTTACAAGTAAATCTTTATGATTTTGAATCATTAAACTCATTATCAGTTTTATGCTTATTACTTTTTCTATTTTAAGAGATGTTGCATTAGTTTTACTAATATTTTCTCTAATCTATCTCTTTCAATGTTTCCTTCTTTGACTGTAGTTGTGTACATATATTTCTGTAGCTTCCTCTTTTATATGTCTCCTCTCTTTTTCTTGAGTAATTTTGGAGTATTGGTTTGAACGTTTTGGGTCACAAACAAGTAATAATGAAAGATCGAATGTGTTACAATGCAACCTAGTCTTGTCTATACTTTACTAAATGGAATAAGAAATTGTATAGTTGTTGTAACACACTATGCAACCTATGAGATTATAGTTAAAATATTAGCTAACACAAAATAAAATGAAAAAGTAAAATAAAAAAACGAACTTAAGCAGCTAAGCTTTGTCTATACCACTTGTTGGGGAGGTTCGGGGGAGACTTAGACACCACATCTCAACTCAAAACCTTAAGACATTATTTTCTCAATTCCTAGTCAATGTGAGACTAACCACTCATAATTAAATTTCAACACCATAAACAAAAAGTGTATGAAAGGAACAAAAGAGTCTGAGAAGAAACAAATCAAAAAGAAACAAATCAAAAAGTTATGTGATGTGTTTATACCAAGTATGTTGAAAAATATACATTATTTTAAAATAATTTTCAATATTTCGTTTATGTGATATTTAAGGTGACAAATGTTTAGAATTTAGAAAGTAACAATATTGTGGCACTTGTTTGACCTAAGAATAACTTGGCTTATATCGACCGTAATCATTATTTTTATTGACACTTGTGATGCTTCAGACTTGGTCAAAATCAAATCAACAACGGTGACGTTACATTATGAAGAGTGCACCATGCTTTCCACTAAAGTTTTGTTTCGGACACCAACACACCAAAGTTAAGAACTTGGTGGTTGTAGAGAGTCTATGGATCAAGTTGATAGAAGTTAGGAATATATGGTCCCAAATTGTAAGGGTGGGTCACAACACTAAATAGAGACAGACCTAAATCAAACGTGTTTCTGTTTTCTTTCGACAAATGCTCTACCTGCCCAAAAACAAAACACCGGAAAATCTCGGAAGGGACATTCAAGTAGAGAAAATTGACTGAAAAATATTACTGAAAATGTGATTTTGAAAGTATTTTTTGCAATTGTAAATAAACATTAAGAGTGGATCGACAATCACCTTTACTTTCAACCTCCCCAAATAATGTGGGCCGAGGCAAATTAAACCATACTATACATGGTTGAGTCAGTTTGATGAGCTTTGAATTTGGCATTAAATTCTAACTTTGTCATGGATTTAAATTTTTTTTACCTCATACCCAACATTATACTCTTATTCTACATTTTAATAAAAAAAATTCTTTTTATTTAAAAAAAAAAAACTAAAAAAAACAACCACATCAAAAAGAAAAATAGAAATCCTATTTATCCTTATTTAGTCGGTAATGCATATTAAATTTATAAAAAAATTATATATCGAAAACTTAAACTTTAAATTTTTTGAAACACAAAATATTAAAAAGAATTCAAACTTTAGTTATTTTTATAACACATTTGTATTTTAAAATACTTTAATTATTATTTCTTAAACACATTTAAAAAATAAAAAATCATAAGTTACCAATAAACTTTTAAAAATATTGTTGGTAGAGTACTTAACTTTTAAAAAAAAAAATTGAGTACAGAAAAACTTATTTTAGTATTTTTTAGAACACAAATGTGTTTTTAAAAACTTCAAAGATTTTTAGAACACAAAAACAATTAAAAAAACTCAAATTTTAAGTTTTAAAAAATATATTTGTGTTTTAAAAAATTTATTTTAAGTGAAAATGTTGAAACTTAAAACCTTCATATTTAGATTTGTGAGATAAATCATATATAAGTCTCAACAACAGTGATCTACATAAAATTGGTGAAAGCCATAGGTGCTGATCCCAAAGATCACAAAATACTAATTTCTTGACAAGTGTAACTTGAGGGCAAAGAAAGTAACCTACTCTTTTTTCTAAAAAATATAATCAACTAAGTATTAGTTTAAAGACTTTTTACACTATTATTACACTATGAGAGTGTCAATCATAACCATGTATTTGATTTTAATCATAACTTATTCCAAAGTCATACATCCAAGTAATTGTAATTTGTCAATTTTATAAAACTTTATATGGTGATAATTTTTGAAAATTAATATCTTTAATTAAACTAAGTAAAACAAGTTTGCAACTGAAAGATGAAGGACGTTGGACTACACAACGCTGTTAAGATAGTTGCGATGTAATCACACACTATTGCATAGCTGAAGATGATTTCTTTTAAGATAAGATCAAAATAACCAAATTTTTTATGCTATTCATTTTTCAACACAACAGACTTGAATGAAGTTAAGAAATGGGCTCTGATAACATTCGATGATAACACTCAATGCAGATATATAAAGTAAGAGCTAGGTGTAGTTACAATGTGAGCAGACTAGCAATAGTTCAAATTGGAAAGCATTTCTCAATAGTGCTTTGTAGGAAAAACCCTAGACCACATTCAGAATTTAGGAGCACTCCAAACATTCTTAGTACAAGTCTATCATGAACATAAACTTCTTTGTAAAAGCATCAGTCTTTCCTTAGATCCATGAATTCACGATGAATACCACTGGCATTTAGGATAACAATTTCAACCTTATCCCCCTGTAAAAACATACATCCAAAGTAAGTTTAAAGCTTGTCCTAATGTAAAATGACAGTTATGTAAAAGGACATAAATTTTCTGCAATTGAAATAATCCTACATTCACACAGTCACGGGATTTCAACCGCATGATCTTAGTACGATGGCTCGTACTTCGACTTTGCAAAACAGGTCTTCAACACTAATAAGTCATAATGTGGATTTGATGTATATGTAAACAGACTTACGGTGTGAATGTGTGAATATGTGATGGCAGGCAATACATTTTCATATATATGTAAACAAACTTACAGTGTATATATCTCTCTCAGTTGCAGATGCAAAAACAGTTTTGACCAGATCAACTGCTTCTGCTTCAGACAGTGGAGTAACAGCATCCTGCAATAAATCATATTTTAATGTAGAGGTGTTACACAAACGGGATTTAGAGCATCAAATATTTCAAGAAAAACACCAATTCAAGAGCTTCACCTGGGCTGGTAAGAGGAGTGGGCTAGGGGACTTCAGTTGGTTATCAAGGAAAGGCATAATGAGTGTGGATCCAGAGCCCTGAGAGCTATATCCCACCCTCTCATAGGAACCAACAGCATCATATGTGAAGACACATCCCTTTCCTATTTCAAGTTGAAGTAGAAGTTTGAGCCAGCAAAAACAAAAATAGTAAATGAACAAGAATGGAAAGCTAGAAATAGTGGACCTTCGCTGTCAAGGCCGCCCAACACATTGAAGGAATAATAAGGAAAGAAGCGTTTGTAATAAAGTGTGTTTGAAAGCAACTGAGCCATTGCAGGGCAGCTCATTTGCTTGTTGTGTTGATGCTGATATGTCTGCATTCAGAATTGTTGACAAGGTAATATAAGAAAAGAGAGTCACGTAAGGTACATAACAATTGATGAGTCGAACACCACAATTTCACCAAATTTCTAACTAACATCTAACAACACAATTAATCACCTTATTTGCATTGATAAAAGACTAGAAGCTTATATAATTGATGCACTGCAGTTAGTATAATCAAATCTATCAACCACAACATTACAAAACATTATTGCATTCAATTATTCACTTTGAAACACGAATACTAACACTAGACACAACACTGAAACATCGACACCGATAATAATTTGAGAAAATGAATTTACTTGAATGTAATCATGATGTTGTGACGGACACCGACACGTGTCGGTGTTACATAGATTATTCACACATCTTAAAATGAACATTGAACTAATTCCGAGACATGTTATGTAGCAAATTAATATTTCCAATAAAATATACAGACAGAGGAAAGTTCATCTGCTAGACTAAACCTTGCCAGAGCACTTAGCCACTTTTACTTTCCGCCCAATCCTGCTTATCATATTTCTCAACACATTTTTCTTAACAATTTTGGATATACAATTATATGTGGAGAAAAGAACATAACTTGGTTTCAAAGATGATGATAATACAAATTACACAAAGGATGATAATTACGCAAAACAAAATAAAATTAGGAATATACGTTTCTATGAAGTTGGGGGGTAGCTTCTATATAGAAAAAGATGGCCAGGAGTTTGGGCAGGTGTGTAGAAACTTATAAAAACACTGCAAATGAGGGTTGACCAAAATAGTCGAATAATTATAAGTAAAAGGAGACCAAATAAAATTACAGTCCCAAATATTAAAATAAATATCGAGGTGATTAGTCAATCTCAAACCTTAAAACTTAATATATGACAATCATTATGTCATAATCGGTAGTATCAATTGATCAATGTAACTAACTCTAAACACCTATAAAAGACTAAGTTAAAGTTAAACTACTTACTAATGGTTACCATGGGCACCTTCTATAAATAAAAACCATCAATGCGAATATTAAACACTAGTTTTGTATAACTAAGTATATTGAGTTTAGTTTCTTACAAGAATATCTGAAAGCCAAATCAAAGGAACATTTATTTTAACCCTGGACTAGGTTTATTCTTCTGTATTATGTCACAAATAGAGAGGTAAAAAATAATTGCGAACTGCGCAAAGTTCTCCAAACTTCTAAATTTAACAAGAAAATATTTCCAAGAAGTAATCAACATAGTTAAGCATACACATCAAACAGAACAAGAACACAATCAAACAAAGAACAAAGTTTCTCACATGCTAAGTCATCATGAAAATGTTACAATCTAAATGGTACTATTAATTTTGCTGTTACAAGGATTGAGATTCTTAAGACTCACCAAATGCCTAGCAGACAAAACCTTCTGCAAAGCCTTCACATCAGCTTGAAAACCAGAAGACGCCATCACACATTTCTCAGCTCTGTCACCAAACAAAACACAAACCCCAAAAAAACCTAGTTTATTTAACTTAACATCCTTCAACAACAACATAAACACTACTAAAAAAGAGTGGCCTTTCTCTAATACTATGATAAATAAAATTAACACTACTCAAATTTTTGCAATAATACAACACCTAGTTTATTTACACTTCACATCCTTCAACAACAGCAACGTCATAAACACTACTAAAAAAAGTGTCCTATGTCTAATACTTTGATCAAGAAAATTAACGCCACTCAAAATTTTGCAATAATAATAATAATAAATTAAAAATAAATAAAAAAAATAAAAACAATTGGGATTCAGCAAAAAAAAAATAAAAAAGCAGTGTGTGATGAGAAATGAGAAATAACGTACAGATGAGAGATTTTGGAGTAGTCGCGAGTAAGGATGTTGTAACCGGTGGACATCCTCGTATCTGCTGCGATAACACAGTAATCCGATCCGGCAATTGCAACACAAGATCTACAAATAATAATAATAATAAATTAAAAAGATAATAATTGAAAAACAGTCGATTAAATAGAGAAGAGAAGAGAGAGTACCCTCCATTGTTGTCATACGGAGACCAATTAGCGTGTTGTTTAGTCATGGTAAATGAGACTGGAGAACAAAACACCGAAAACGTTAACAAGAAGAAGAATAAGAAGAAGAAGAACGGTGTCGTAGAGAAGAGGGTAGCTACAATGACTAATTTGGTTTTGTTTTGGGTTTTTCTTTCACAATTCATTTGGACTCAAACTTGCCGGCCCATATCCGTTCCATCGGGCTCATTTTTATTGGGCCCATCAGACGTTGCATATTTAATATCGGCTGCTTTGCACTAGTCTGATCTGATTCCCAATAAAAAATTGTCTTGGTACTATGTTTAGTTATACTTATACAGTAGAAAAATTGATTTCAAGTAAATTGATTTTATAAAATTATTTTAGTAAAATGCAAAGTGATTTTTATTTGGATATATTGACGTAAAAATGAATTAAAAAATAAATTTTAATTTAAAAATTATATTTGAATTCAAAAATTACAAATTATGTGACTTCAAGTTAAAATTAATTTTATAGGCAAACTTAATTTTACCTAAATTTTTTACCTTCAAAATTGATCTTAGATTCTCTAAATTTAACTTTTTAAACACAATCCAATAAAAACTCTGAAAAAAAAAAAAAACAAGTAATCTAAACTGTCCTCTACTTTAGTTGGGTACTTCTAACCAATGATAACAATAGAAAATAAATTGAGTGTTAATTATTGCTACAAATTAAAATTTCATCAATAATACATGGAATGTAATGAAGTGTATATAGCTTCAAATTGTCCCTTTCTTGTGTTTTTCCTTGTCATTAAAGTCAGATCAATTATCAGCACGGTGCCCCATAAGACTTTGGATTAATGTGTTTTTGTACATTATCCCACTATACATACTTTCTATCCTTTTCTTGATCCCTGAGATGCATTACAAAAGTGAAGGAGCTTCAAATTGATCAAGCATATCTGTCGTAAATAAATATTATTGTTGTTATACCTATTTTTATTAAAAAATAAAATTTTAAGGTGGCGGTGACTTCCTCTGTCGTAACTAAGATCTGTTTCAGCATCTGAAGGATTTCAGAAAGAGTTAAAATTGTTTATAAATACACAATTATAAATATTTTCATAAACTTTCAAGACCAATCAAGTCATCTTCAATTACTTAAGTCGTATCAAATTTACTAAAATATAATATAAGGCTAAAATGAATCGTTGGAATATCCAATAGCAGCAGCAATCATGTTTCCTTTGGTTTCTTCCGACAATCTAACCAAAGTATATGCCATATATCTATGATGTTTAAAACAACAAAATGATAATTTCAATTGAAGCCATTATCATAAAGACTGAACTATGTTTCTGATACCGATGTCCTGCAAGTAATAATTGGTGTACCATAGGAAATTAATTAGATTGCGTGCAGTTACTAGGTGTTCACATTACTGACCGTGTAGATTTGGTTTTCCGATTAATGTCATATAATTCAAGTTTTAAACATATTTAGATTTTGTAATTAAAATTTGATCTGTCCGATTTTGATCGGACAAGTCACAAACTAAGTGAATATGTGCAGAAAACAAGGATATCAAATCCAAGTCCATGCTACAGTAGTAATTTGGGTTACTAGTGGGTCTGTTTCATTTGTATTAATTTATACAAAGTGTGACAATTTCATGATTTTGAAATAAAAATAACTGAAAACAATTAAAAGTTTAATTAAATACTTTTCCCACACTAAAAAAGCAAAAGGTTAGGAGAAATAAAAAGCTAAACAATACCTCATGAGTCATAGAAGATTCTCAATTTGATAATTTCCTCCTCTCATGTGTAAACTAATTGTCCCCCAACATTATATGATATTTTAGATGCTATAATTTGTTTAGAAACAATAATAGCTAATTTTGAATCTGTGATCTCAGGACAACTCCATTGCTCATCAAGATGTAACACTTGGTGAAGAACAGAGTCGTACCCCTTATGGCCTTTTCCCCATCTTGTTTGATTAACCTGAGCATAAATCGGAAAATATAATAACATAATGGGTAAGTTTTGTCAAATGATTTTAAATAAAATAAAATAAAAAAAAATAGACTATAGGTGAATAATTGCATATGGTCAACAATGTCCACACAATTCATATCATCGTAAAGGGTATGGGTACAAAGGTTAACTACTTAGGAAACAAACCACCACCACATAAAACAAACATGAAACAACCACCACATAAGTTATACTCCACCCCACTTATTGTGAGAGCGACAGTACTTTTTAACAAAGTGGTGTTGAATCCAAAAATATCTAAATTTCAAAAACTGTTTTTTTATCCAAAGAGTAGTACTTTGCCGTTTACAGAATCACCACCAAAAATAAACAAATAAATAAAACACATTAAAAAAAAAAAAAAAAAAAAATTAAACAGCGTAAACTTGCGTATCAAATTGAAAAGTTCCAGAGTTGAACCTGAGTATCAAAAATGTCCATGTCAGCCCAATCATCACATGCATAATCTCTGATGGAATGAGGAGGTGTCATAGGAGGAGACATTAAAGGCTCATTGGCAATGTTCAAAAGCAAATCATGCATTTCTTCAGATTCTGATGTGGAAACTAATTGTTCAACATTCATAGTGATAGTACCTTCTTGTTGCATAGGCTTATTATCATTGTTGCTAGGATCTTCACTAACATACTGTTGATCACGCTGCTTGTTAATTTCATCTTCAGCTGCAATTAATTCAGCGGCTTTCATAGCTGCTTTTCTTATCTCCACCGCATCCTTCGATTCAGGCAAAGTTAACCGCCATGCTGAGTCAGCAAAGTTGAGACAAGCAGATGTTCCACGAAGAGCGAGTGAGGCAACGTCGTGTGCACGTGCAGCCATTTGAGGCGTTGGATATGTTCCAAGCCAAATCTTAGAGTTGATGGAGTTTGGAACACGCATCTCACAAACCCATTTGTTGTTGTCTCTAGCTCTTACTCCTCTGTAAACAGGGTGTCTTGTTTCTTTGAACACTCTTCTACCTGAACGCTTCTTTGGTCGTGTTGATGCTAATATAACTTCTTCGTCTGAGTGATATTTAACTTGTTTCTTATCATCAGTGGTTGTAATAGAACTTCGTTCTGAAAACGAAGAAGAAGTTCCAAGGTTACTCATAAAGTTTATATTTTGAGTGAGGTTGTTGAAATTTAAGTTGAAGTTGGAGTGAGTAAAGAGAAATAATGCGTAGTGTGGAGATTAAATTTATAGGGATTTATGGCATTTGGACGCGTGGATAGAGCGCGTGGTGTGCGTGAGGGGAACAAGAGGACAAAAGGCTACTATTTTAATCAGTGGGCCAGTAAAAAAGGAACCTAACGTGTTACCGGTTCTTTACTATATAAGTGTCATTTAAGATTCGAATGACAGAAAGATTTGTTACTTAAATTAGACAAACATGTTTGCACAAAAATGAAAATTACTAACAATATATATAAATAAATAAATAAATAAAAGAATTGATTCATTTAAACATTCAAAATTTTATATTGTTAATTAATTATTTTATATGACTAGTTGTTCTAACTAAAGATGCCAACATAATCCAAAGTCGTGGGTATCCACCAAAATATGCTTGATTTGAGTAAGAAATATCTATTTTAATTGAATGCCGATACATATGCGGGTTTTCTCAAAATTTAAATTTGAAGGCGGAAATAAGTTTGGGAGTGGTAATATTCACCCCGCACCTGAATCTGTCTCACAAATAATATTAATATAATTTTTAAATTTATAGTCATATATATATTGAATATACTTAATATTTTTTTAAATATTAAAAATTAAAATCTTATCTCTATAAAAAAAATGTATTTTATTATTGTCTAGTAATAATTATTTTATCATATTAAATATAAAATTTGTTATTTTTAAATTTATAATTTTATGTATATATGAATAGGTGCGAGTGTAGGTGGGAAAACTCAAATCCCGTTACGGGCGTGGATGAAGTCTAAATTTTACATCTGCTGTGAAACGACGACGGGTGCGAGTTTTCCTCGATTAGTCGAATACGGAGTGAAAGAGGCAAAATCAGCCGCCGCTCCACCCCATTGTCATGTCTCGTAACGTGCTTTTAAAATAAAACTTTTATTAACTGTTTATGAAAATTATATTCAGATAAATTTGTGTACAATTTTATAAAAAGTTAAATATTTTTTATTCTTTATAAAATTTTAAGTTTATAATTTTAATTTTTATAAAATAAAAATAAAATTTTTAGTTCAAAAAAATTATCATCTATATAATTTTAGTCTCTATTGTTAAATGAACGTATATTTTTTAATGATTTTTTTAAGCATATTTATACCAAAATAAAAAATTAGTACACAAAAAATAAGTTCAAAATTCAATTTTCATGTCTATATTTCCTTTATTTTTATCTTAAAGTTTTCACATACATTCATACTTAATTCATTTGAACTTAAAAAATTATAATTTCTGTGAAATTTTTTTTATAATGTTTTAAAATTATATTTTTTGTGAAATTTATAAAAACT
>JBBPBR010000002.1:1905943-1921379 GCA_037974775.1 Cicer pinnatifidum
TTTATCTCTTATTATAAGACTCACTTACAAATTTTATATATATTAAAAAAGTTATAATATTAAATTTGTCAAAAATATGTTCCCTTTTCAAAATTACCCTTAAAATATAATTATTTACTCCATCGTCCTCTGATTTCATATATAAGTATAAAATCTATCTCACATAGTGGGTTTCATTTAATTTCTATTAAAGGTGGTTAAAATTACTTATTGTTATGTGTAAGTTGTTAGGTTAGTTACATTAATTCCAGTATATAAAACTGTATCATACTCTAATTGTAACAACAATTCATCAAATAATCATTTCAAGTTAATTTTTCTCTTTCATGGACTCAACCATAATTCTTAATATGGTATCAGAGCTATAATAATTATTCTGTTATATTCTTTTTCTAAATTTTCTTTATCTTTTCTTCTTTATTTTGAATCTAAATTTGTGATTCTTCATTCTTTTGTTCAATTTGATTGTATAATATTTGTAGATTTAAGATTGAAAATGTTTTAGTGATATATTTCACTATAATTTCATTCTTTTTAGCCATTGTTGAATTTCTCTTTGTGCTTCTACCACATAGTAGTAAAATAATTATCACTTTCTTTGTTCTTTTACCCTATGGTATTAGATATTTTTCATTCTCTTTGTGCTTCCATCATATTATGGTTAAGCTTTGTTGGTCACATTTGACATTGGAAGATCCAAGCTTGGACTTCTTGATTTTATATTGGAGTGAGTGTCGTGGAGACACCGGAAGATTTTCAAGTTAGCCCAAAGTATGCTGATGACTTCGACGAGAGTTATGCACCTCGGCCGCTACCATTTTCTACATGAATTTTATCGTTTAGCCGATGTAATTACGACTTATATTCCTTTTCTTGTAATTTTCTTTCATTAGTTTCATTGTATTTTTCTTTTTCTTGTATTGTTCTTCTCAAGTTGGAAATATTGTTACATACTTCTAACTTGTGGGGGACTATTATAGGTAGTTAAAATTACTTATGGTTATGTGTAAGTTGTTAGGTTAGTTACATTAATTGCACTATATAAAAGTGCATTATACTCTAATTGTAACAACAATTCATCAAATAATCATTTCAAGTTTATTTTTCTTTTTAATTATTTTTCACTTTCTTAGACTCAACCATGATTTTTAATAATTTCTTCAAAGTAATAAAAGAAATTATTTAGTATTCTCTAAATTGCCTTTCATGTCAACTTGTTCTATGAAATAGAGTAATTGGAAAAACAAATTCAAATTAATAAAAGAATATTGTAGGAATAATATGATTAAATTTGAAAAAGTTAATTAACTTTTGCATATTTTTAATACTATAAATCTACACGTTTTTGCTGTTTATATATTTTTGAGATTGAATAAAATATAGTAAAATAGAGAGAGATTTCAAAAGAATATTTCATAAAGAAATTAGGTGAAATTTTTAAAAATAAATCTCAAAATTTGATCATATAATAAAGGAGAAAGGAAGTAAATTTTACTATAGTATATTTGATCCAAATTTAAATTAATATATTTGAATCAACGGAATCAATTTTTGTTCTACTTTTTTGAGTAGTATATATATAAGGTAGGAGGTAGTGTATACTATTACTAAGCGATTATGACCGCACAAATAATTTAAGGGTACAAATGTTTTTGTGGCTAGCATTGTCTCCCTACAAAAACAAAACATAAAAAAGAAGAGGTGTCTCCCACTAACGCTCCAAGCTTAAGATATTTATTTAAGACAATAACGAAGTAGAGTTTTTATTTATGGAAAAACTTTTGTTACCCATTTTTTGTTATAATTGTAACTAGTGTGAGTGAGACCTCTCGCTCCATGCACCAGACAATATCTACTAAACAAATATGGACGAAATTTAAGTTTTAATGATTATGCATAGAAAATATGAAGTTCTTTGACAGCTTTAAAGAATAATAAGTCATGATGATTTAAAAAAAAAACTAATTACTAAATTAAAACATAGGTAAAAATTAAATACAAATAAATTATAAGTAAAAATAATACATTGATTGATTGAGGTATCTCTACGATAATATTTACAGATTTATCAATCAATATTCTGACTAATTAAAAATTGTGATGTAAATATCATTACTCGATTAATTTTTTTGATCATATTTAAGATCTTGTCTGTCGTTGCTCACATAACATTTTCATAATTCATGGTAGATTATGTTGCATATGCATGTTCATTCACTCAATTTAGTATTTCCTAAAAAATAATCACTTGTGATTTATTTATTTTAAGCCAAAGAGAAGGGATGCATGTAAGATTTATGGGTCATATATATAATTAATTAATAAAGTGTGTTAGGGTAATTATATAATTAGCCAATAAATTAGGGGTCAAATAATATATAATAGTTTATGGCTAAAGAACATAATAATTATGAAAATTAATAGTGTAGATACCAGGCGGTTTCTAATTTAATGAGGGGCTGAATTAGTAATACTGCAATTTGAGATATACCTAAAAATAGTTATATATAGGGGTAGTGGTCCCCAAGACAAACACAACAAGACTATTCAGTTTCACAAAACCCTAAAAGAGAAAACTCTCTCGTTCTCTCTATCCCCATCAAGAGAGCAAAGTCTTCAGGGTGTTTTGCTAAGGAAGATCACCCAACCCATTGACTCTATCATCATCATCCCAGGATTTCATCAATGGCAATTCCCACAGGTACGCTTCCGTCATGTAATTGACATGATCGTTGAGCATAATGCTATTCAGGGTTTACCAACAATTGGTATCAGAGCCTTCCATGTTTAATTCATGATGAAATTCGGTTATTGTCCTTGTTTTAGGATTCAATTTGGGAATTTTGATATGATTGAAAAATTAGGGTTTGTAATTTGGAAATTTTGACAATTATAAATATTTTTTGATTTGATGATACTGTTTTGTTCAATCATATGAAATTTGTTTTTTGATTTTCTAGATGATGTGAAAATTTATAGTACATTATGAATGTATTTGAATGTGTGTCGTTTTCATTGCTGTGTTTGGTTTGACATAAACCCCTGCTTCTAGACTAGTAGACAGTGTTGTTGATGGCAGAAGGCCAAAAACCCGCGATATAAACATGCCATTACAGCCTATGTTGCCACCATGGTGGCTATCCAAAAAAAAAAAAAAAATTAAAATTCTGCCGCTGCCGCCATTTATCATCATTGGTTCTAGATGGCACTTTTCTGAAATTAATGATTACTTGATCTCATTGTTGTCAAATTTCCCTTGTAGCAGTGCCATGGCATGGCATGTTTTGTTTCAGCTGCCATAAGCCGCAATACCATGTTTATATGATGGTTTTTTTTTTTTTGGGGTCGCGGCCATTGATACTTTCCACAACTTGACATTTGATACTCGATTGAAATTTTTTTTTCGGTTTGGAGTATTTTGTGAAAATTTTCCTTTATGTGAGTAATTGACTGTGAGGGAGCCAATAATTTTAGGTAGAGTTTAACCTTTGGTACCGCAGTTCAAGCCCCCGACATAACATTTTGCAAAAAATTAAAATTAAAATTATCAAGCCCCCGATATAACATTTTGGGAAAAATTAAAATTAAAATTATTAATTTTTTTTATGATTACTATTTTTTGATAAAACAATAATTATCAAATACTAATGAAACACAGTTTGTATTAGTGAACAATATTTTTTTTAACCATTGTTTTATTTGGATATAATAAATATATGTTCAAGTCAAGTTTGACATTTTGAATGAGTTAATTGAAACTTGACGTCGCCAAAGTGACCTCTCTTGTCTAAATTGCTCGTGAAGAGTGTCAAATGGCTGTGTATATGTTTATTCATGCGGGTATTGACCGGCCCGAAGGAAGGTTAATATTTGGCAGAATTACATATACACCTGCGATGATAAATGTGTGACAATTATTTGGTATACATGTAAGCAGTAAATCGGCCCAAAGAAAGGTTTATTGTTTGACATGTCTTATTGTCAATATTTGACCGTTGCAACAAGAGTACCACTAGCAGTTGGTGTTACTGTCCAAAGACTTGACACCAATGGTGCACTGGGTATCTTGAGATGGGTTAAATTCCATGATTTGAACATATGTATTTATTTATTTATTGATTTATTTTCCTATAATGTGAGTTTCTAAGTTTCGTTCTTTATTTAATTTTCAGCATCTATTGCTTCCATATCTGCAAATTTGAGTTCTATTCCTGTCCTTAATGGGACAAATTTTAAGGAATGGGAAGAGAACATTCTGATTGTTCTTGGCTGCATGGATCTAGACCTTGCATTAAGAATTGATCGACCCCCTACTCCTAAGGACTCTAGCTCTTCTCAGGAAAAATTAGAGTATGAGAAATGGGATCGCTCAAATTGCATAAGTCTTATGATCATAAAGCGTGGCATTCCTGAGGTCTTTAGAGGTGTTGTCTCGGATGAGGTAGTTACAGCTAAAAAAATTCCTTGCTGAGATGGAAAAACGCTTTGAAAAAAGTGATAAGGCTGAAACAAGTTCTTTGCTTCAGAATTTAATTTCCATGAAGTATCAAGGCAAGGGAAATATAAGAGAGCACATTGTGATGATGTCCAACATTGCTTCTAAGCTTAAAGGACTAAAGCTTGAGTTGTCAGATGACTTACTCATTCATTTAGTATTGTTGTCTCTCCCTTCGCAATTCAGTCAGTTTAAGGTGACTTATATATAATTGTCAAAAGGAGAAATGGACTCTCAATGAGCTCATTTCATTATGTGTGCAAGAAGAGGACAGGCTGAAGCAAGATAGGACTGAAAGCGCTCACTTTACTAGCATCTCTAAAGTCAAGGGCAAAAGGAAAAGAATTGAGGAGCCCAAGAACAAAGCTGCTGCTAAGGGTCCAGAACAAAAGAAGCAGACTAAGGATAACAACTGCTTCTTCTGCAGGAGTTCTGGACACGTGAAGAAGGATTGTGCCAAATATCACGCTTGGCGTGTTAAGAAAGGTATGATTCTGTCTTTGGTTTGTTCTGAGGTTAATTTAGCTTCAGTACCTAGAAACACTTGGTGGTTAGACTCTGGTGCAACTACTAACATCAGTGTTTCAATGCAGGGTTGCCTGAACTTCCGAAAGCCTAATGATACTGAAAGATGCATCTATGTAGGAGATGGGAAGAAGGTAGAAGTTGAAGCCATAGGAAAATTTAGATTATTATTAAGTTCCGGTCATTATTTGATTTTAGAAGACACTTTTGTTGTACCGTCATTTAGACGGAATTTGGTCTCTATTTCTTATTTGGACAAATCAGGATATTATTGTTCATTCGGGAATAAAGAATTTACTTTGTCTTTAAATTCGAATGTTGTTGGAACCGGTTTACTTTCTGGTTATGATAATCTTTATTTGTTGGAAACTGTGGCTAACTATAATGAAACCTTGAGTGTGGAATCACGTGGTACTAAGCGAAAAATTGACAATTTCAATTCAGGAGTGCTCTGGCACAAGCGTCTAGGTCACATCTCTAAAAATAGAGTTGAACGACTTGTGTCAGATGGAATTTTAGATTCCATTGACTTCACAGACTTTAACGTTTGTGTAGCATGTATTAAAGAAAAACAGACTAAAGATAAGAAATTAGGCGCATATAGAGCTACAGACGTCTTAGAATTGATACATACGGATATTTGTGGGCCATTTCCAACTCCTTCTTGGAATGGTCAACAATATTTTATATCATTCATAGACGATTATTCTAGATATGCCTACCTTTACCTAATTCACGAAAAGTCCCAATCAATAGACGTGTTCAAATCCTTTAAGGCAGAAGTTGAGAATCAACTTAATAAGAGAATTAAAAAGGTCAAATCTGATCGTGGTGGTGAATACTACGGCATATATGACGGTTCAGGTGAACAACGTCCGGGACCATTTGCCAAGTACCTAGAGGAATGTGGAATCGTCCCACAATACACTATGCCGGGGTCACCCAACATGAATGGTGTAGCTGAAAGACGAAACAGGACTCTTAAGGATATGGTAAGGAGTATGATTTGTCATTCCACTTTGCCAGAGTCACTCTCGGGAGAGGCATTAAAAACAGCAGCATACATTCTTAATAGAGTACCAACTAAGGCAGCGACTAAAACACCTTATGAGCTTTGGATTGGGCGTAAGCCTAGCCTTAAGCACCTTCATGTTTGGGGATGTCCAGCTGAGGCAAGGCCTTATAGGCCGAATGAAAAGAAATTTGAACCCCGAACAATTAGCAGCTATTTTATAGGGTACTCAGAAAAATCAAGGGGCTATAAATTTTATGATCCTAATTTGAGAACAATTTTTGAGACGGGAACGACGACGTTCTTTGAGGATATTGAGTTTGGGTGAAAGATTAAGGTTAAAGATTTTGTCTTTGAGGAAGAATCGGTAACAATTCCAGAACTGATTCTTCCACCAGTTGACTTTCCCATTATTGAACAAACTCAAGATGATCTGGTTGTTCAGGAAGAACAAAATCCAGATCAAATTCAAGATCCTCAAGAACAAGTGCCTCAAGAGCCAGCTGCATTGCGGAGATCCACTAGAGAAAGGAAAAATGTTATTTCAGATGATTATGTAGTATTTATCAATGAGGTAGAGGAAAATGTTGGCATGACGGAAGACGACCCGATCAACTTTCGTCAAGCCATGCAAGATTCCCATTCAGATAAGTGGATCGAAGCAATGAATGAGGAGTATAAGTCTATGCAAGACAATTCAGTTTGGGAACTTATCCCATTACCTGAAGGAGTGAAACCCATTGGTTGCAAATGGATTTTTAAAACAAAGCGGGATTCCAATGGTAATGTGGAGAGATATAAGGCACGTCTTGTAGCTAAGGGTTATACTCAAAAGGAAGGGATTGATTATAAAGAGACTTTCTCTCCGGTTTCATCAAAGGACTCTTTAAGAATAATCATGGCTCTTGTTGCTCACTTTAATTTGGAGCTTCATCAAATGGATGTAAAAACAGCTTTTCTCAACGGCGACATTGATGAGACGATCTATATGGTGCAGCCAGAAAACTTTGTGTTGGGAGACCCAAAGAATATGGTGTGCAAACTAAGAAAATTCATTTATGGGCTAAAACAAGCTTCTCGTCAATGGTACCATAAATTTCACCAAGTAATTCTCTCATTTGGTTTTGAGATGAATACAATTGATGATTGTGTGTATCACAAGTTTAGTAGGAGCAGACATATTTTCTTGGTCTTGTATGTTGACGACATACTGCTTGCCACTAACGATATAGGCATGTTGCACGAAACTAAGAAATTTCTATCAAAGCATTTTGAGATGAAAGATCTTGGTGACGCCTCTTTTGTATTAGGAATTCAGATACATCGAGACAGATCTCGAGGTATTCTTGGATTGTCACAAAAGAGCTATATCGATAAGGTTCTCAAAAGGTTTGGGTTACAGGATTGCAAACCAGGGGACACCCCAGTTGCTAAGGGAGACAAGTTTAGTCTCAAACAGTGCCCTAAGGGAAGTTTGGAAATTCAAGAAATGCAAAAGATCCCTTATGCTTCAGTTGTAGGGAGTCTTATGTATGCCCAAGTATGTACGCGTCCAGACATAGCGTTCATAGTAGGGATTTTAGGCAGATATTTAAGCAATCCAGGTCTTGACCATTGGAAAGCAGCCAAGAGGGTCATGAGATATTTGAAGAGAACAAGAAACTACATGCTCACATATAGGAAGTCAGACCAGTTAGAGATCATTGGCTACTTTGACTCAGATTTTGCGGGATGCCAAGACAGCTTAAGATCAACTTCAGGCTATGTCTTTTTGTTAGCTGGTGGAGCAGTTTTTTGGCATAGTGCCAAGCAAGGTCTTACTGCTTCATCAACCATGGCAGCAGAATTCGTAGCAATTCATGAGGCATCTGACCAGGGCATTTGGCTGAGAAATTTTGTCACGGGGCTGCAAATAGTTGAAGGGATTGAAAGACCACTCAAGTTGTACTGTGGCAATAGATCAGCAGTCCTATATTCTAACAATAATAGGAGCTCAACCAAGTCAAAGCACATTGACATTAAGTTCCTAGTTGTCAAAGAGAAGGTACAAAGTGGACAGATATCCATAGAACACTTAAGGACAAAATCCATGATTGCGGATCCGCTCACTAAAGGTATACCACTCAAGGTCTTTCATGAGCATACTGCTCACATGAGTGTACTACAGTTTGAGGGATCTTGATTTTAGTGGGAGTTTCGTCCATTATGTAATTTATGTTCTATGTTTAATTGTAAAAAACAAATACATTGTATTTGGATTTTCTGATCAGAAATAAAGTTTAAAATATTCAGTTTTTGTTACTTTATACATTTAAGTTATGGTATGATCTCGTTCGGTAAAGTAGGACCAGTTGAAAATTGACATGCATTGACCAACTTCATGTAATTTTCATGCTACACTTTTCATAATGGGTCTATGTCATTTAGTTGTGTCAGTGCGGGTGATCATTGATGGGTTTAGTTATGCTTATTATGACGAAAGCCTCTTTGGTTCCATGTGCTGATACGATTAATGGACGGGACAATTTGGATTAGACTCAAGGTAATTATAATGACATTTTTGACGTCATAAAGTCTAACACACTCCTAAGGATACATGTGTGACCAGTGGGAGATTGTAAGATTTATGGGTCACATATGTAATTAATTAATAAAGTGTGTTTGGGTCATTATATAATTAGCCAATAAACTAGGGGTCAAATAATATATAATAGTTTATGGCTAAAGAGCATAATAATTATGAAAATTAATAGTGTAGATACCAGGCGGTTTCTAATTTAATGAGGGGCTGAATTAGTAATACTGCAATTTGGGATATAACTAAAAATAGTTATATATAGGGGTAGTGGTCCCCAAGGCAAACACAACAAGACTATTCAGTTTCACAAAACCCTAAAAGAGAAAACTCTCTGGTTCTCTCTATCCCCATCAAGAGAGCAAAGTCTTCAGGGTGTTTTGCTGAGGAAGATCACCCAACCCATTGGCTCTATCATCATCATCTCAGGATTTCATCAATGACAATTCCCACATGTACGCTTCCGCCTTTGGTTATTCATCATGTAATTGGCATGGATCGTTGAGCATAATGCTATTCAGGATTTACCAACAATGCAAAGGCATCATAACGATAGAAGACATCACAAATCACAAATATGTTGACATCTCAACTCCCACTAATCAAATGCAACATCTCTAAAATTTAATTAAAAAAAAAAAATGAAGTAGAAGAGACTAGACCAAAACTCATGGTAACAATCTATAAAGATAGTACACCATTACCTCATTAAAAATTTACCAAGAAAATTCAATAAAATAAAACCATGATAAATGACAAAATATTGTATTGTTTGACATAACAGCTACAAATGTTTAGTCAAATCTATAATTGGGTAGACTTACTCTATTCTGATTTAATTCATCTAAATTATTAAAATGATGTATTTTGTCTGCAAAATGGCTGTGTTCCCTGAAAATATGATAAAATCTAAAAACTATAGTTGAAGCAAATAAACATACAATTATTCCATCTGTTTTGAAAAATTCTAGAAAAGATGGAGGAATTGTTCCAAACCATAAGTGATGTCGATCTTTAAAGGAAGCAATTTTAATCGTTTTCATCACACCCATAATCTTAGCATGAAAGGAATATGTGACTCTCATATTCAAAACAAAAGCAACGAGGTGATTTCTAAAGATGCCACCAAAAATATTAGGTCTGGGACATCTCAAGGAGGTGTCATAAGTGTTACATTTTAACTAAATAGAAATGGGTGTATGCCAAAATATTTATTTGATTCTAGGGACCCTGGACGAATGGGTAGTGATGTTGAAGGTCTCAAGGATAAAGAAGTCGCTTGTGATTATTCCTCTATTTTTCCAAGTTTAATTAATTAAAATACATAAGGAAAATATGTATTGATGTCGAATTATCAACTAACATTGTGTTTGAATTCTCTTTGACAAACTAAGTGCCAAAATATTTGGGGCACCAAAGAAATACACAATTACATCATCTTTTGGCATTTTCATCGACTAACTATGACTTCAACAGTTGTTTACCTTTGTTCACCCTGAATTCGCTTGTTTACCATTCTAACTTAATAACTTCAAAAAAAAATTAAGGTGTAAAGAAATAAAAATCTACATCACATAAATAAATTCGTGTGTCTGAGATAGTGTGATGCAAACAAGTCAATTGTATGTCTATTGTATAATCATTGCACGATAAAGATGAAAAAACAATCGTTGTGTTGTATTTTTCTTCTATCTAAAGGATAATACAATCACTTAAGCAACAAGTGATTTACCCAACAACCTACCAATCTCTCAATTGGATTTTTTACTTTATCAACATTCATATTTGTAGAATTTCTCATTAAAAATAGCAACAACTAACTCGCCTTATTCACCTTAACTATCTAGTATCTTTTTGTCTTTTATAATTTTTACCATCAACACCCTTTTACTAACCCTTTCCACATATTCAAATATAATCATGTCTCAATCTAAATCTCAAACGCAATCCCTTAATTATGCACATGATGACTCCAAATCGAACTTTAGTTTGATTCCCTAACGATTAGTTAATTCTCTTCCCAACAATTGTGAAGGTACGTTGTTTCTCATCCAGAACTATTTAAACATTGATTAATTGAATGTCAAATATTATAGAGTATTTATTGATTTTAATTAAACATAAATACTCTTGTAATAAGTTATGTCTATATATAATTATTATTCTTTCACAAATATGAATATTCTAAAACCTCTATAAAGTTAAAAATGTGTTGACAAAAACACTAACAAAAGACATAAGATTATATATATGGTGACTAATATCATTTTGATTTTGTCTTTAAGTATTTTGAGTCGGTGAGAGCTTGTTCTAATATTATTAGATGTTTGAGGAATTCTCTAATAACATATTTCCCTTACTTTAAATATATTACTCTTAATTCATTACCATTTGTAAAAATGTAAGTCACTAACTTGATTTTTTTTCTATCGGATTACAACATTGAAGCTTAGTACTAATCTTTAATTGATAAATAATTTGATTATAATTGATTTTCTAATTTTAATTTTTATTTTATTTTTTTTAGTTATAGACTATTGTAATTAGACAAATGCAAACTAATTATGGATTGACATAATTAATTGTTAGAAATTAATATCTATACAGATTATGATAAACTACTAGTAAATACCAATTGTTAATATGAGGAATTATGTGTTGATTTTTGTTTTTAAATAAATTATAATGAGTCGGACCATTATATTTTATTTTTGTCTAATAAGAGATTCATTTTCTCTACACTATTTATTTATTTAATCATTCTACTATACAGTTAAGGATGATTAGTGGCAAAAATCTATATAGCAATGAAGGTATGTAGTCCACTCCGTACTCTTCAGTACTCATTATATAAATGTATTATAACTTGTATTAATAATTATTATTTTGTTAAAATATCCGTTACCATTAAATTAATAGAGAACTTTTTTATGGTTTTCTTGTCCAGCCGGTGAAGTAGCTTCTGTTTTCGTTTGGATTTAAAAAAAATAATAATTTGGAGGTTAATAGACGATTAGAAAATAATAAAACATAAATTATTTAATTAATTAGACTTTAATGTCTCAAGAATGTTGTCATAAAAAAATGTGACATATGGACTTTTGTTAGACAAGTATAAGGTATAACTTCCTCAAAAAATAAGTATAAGGCATTAACAACTGAGAATAAAATTAGTAAAGGAAAATGCATGAGTACACAAGTTTGAAGAAAAAATTTGTAAGAATTGAAAAAATATTATTTCCTATTTTAAATTCTATTAATTAGACAATTACTCAGTAATCATTTTATATTTAGGTAGTCGTTCTATATTCGGTAGCGATTCTATATTTAGTAGTTGTTCCATATTTGTTTAAGAGATAATAATAAGTGAGCTTGTTTCAGAAAAAATAATTCTATTATTTGAAACAAAAAATTATTTTTTAGGGTTTAAAGGATGTTTGTTTCAGATTTTTTTTTAAAATTATTTTGTTAGAAAAATTATTTATTGTTTAATATATATAGATATGTACATTGATATTGGTATCTGGAAAACGTCATATTAATAGAGTATTTAAATATTTTAATGTGAATAAGACTTTTAAATATATTTCTAGGTCAGTCCAAACTTTTTAAAAAGACTATAATAGGTCGTTTATCAGACTTAGACCTAAAAAATAATATGTAGGTCACTCGGGTCTTTCAAAGTCTGGTCTGGTCTGGCCTATTCTCACCCCTACGCACGACCTATGTGTTGAAAGGCCATATCTAGATCAAACTGTGGGTCAAATTTTGCTTGTGTTGATAAAGAATGATTGGACCTTTGGCTACAGGTAAAATAGGTTGAATAATAAATTATAAATTAAAATTACATTTAAATTCAAAAATTATAAATTTTATTTTTAAATTAAAATTAATTTTATTCAAAAATAACCCTTCTAAAATCAATTTTGACAACTTCTAACGGGAAATCAAACATAAATTTACATGTTTTTATAAATTAATTCAATCATAAAAAATAATTTAATATAAAACTAATTTAAAATTTATATGTTCTTATAAATATTTATATGTATCACTTATTAAAATTAAATTATTTCAAATAAAAATCTTATATTGAAATTAAAACTCCATACATACTTTTTCAAATAAAATAATTTTTACGGTCGCTATATTTTATCATTAAATTTATAGTTAAATGAATTTTCTTTGAAGTTATTTTTTATCATTTAAAAATGATAATAATCAAATATTATTTATTAAAAGTGTCAATCAACTTTTAATTTTTTTTTCAATTTTTATATTCATAATAATGAATATTAAATATTTTGTACAATAAAATGTAAAAAAAATAGTATAATACTAATAAACTATGAAATGATACTTCTTTTTTTATGTAATTATGTTTTTAAAATGCAAATATCGACAGATAATATTTTAATTAATAAAAATAATTATTAATTTATTGATTTAGAAAATAATATGTCAAAACCTTTTAATTTATAACTGTATCATAGAAGTTCCCTTCGAATAAACATTTTCCCATAAGATGTACAAAGTTTTGCAAATATTTTTGTTTTTTCTACAATAAAATCTTGTTACCACACAATAATTTCTATGTAACAATTTTCTACCCCACCTCAGTTTTTGCCATAAATATCGGATGTTTGGAGCGTCCAAAGATCAACAAGTAAAAAAAATTAATTTCATGTATATTTATATTTAAAAAACGAATATTTAAATAGTACAACAAGTAAAAAAAAATTATAGTTATAAAAAAACACAATTATTAACATATTTTATAAAATAATGTAGAATTTAAATAAATTTGTGATATATAATTAGTTTTAGTATTAAAAACGTCTCTATTTTGTTTTATCAAAATTTTACTTTACTTTATATTTTATTAGGCCGCCACTGGCATCATTACAAAAAACTTTATTCCTATTTTGTATATAAACTCCTTTCTTATCTAGGTGCCAAAAGAACAGGCTGTTATTATATGCAATATGCAACGGAAGAAGGAATAATATCCACACAAACATTTATTTTTACTTTAATTGTCACCATCTCCACATATGTATCTTCCATGATTCTGCACGGAGATATTTTTGGTTTATAAAAAAGGTATATTTTTATATTACATTTGTTATTTACAGATTTTGAAGTATCTAATCAAAACATTACAACTATAAAATTAATTTTGACTAAAAGTAAGTTTACAAAGTGAAGTTTACTCAAAAGTAAAGATTGTAAATGCTAATTCAAACATATAGTTAGCCTCTTATTACTTCTTCTTCATTTGTCTTAAAGGTGAATTTAGTTGAATTTAGCTGATTTACTGTCTTAAACTTGTTCTAATAAATCAATATTGAAATACTATTTTTCTATAAAAAAAAATAATAGCTAATATAATACTCTATATTGATCGATATATAAGTAAAGGAATTATCTAAAAAGTCGGTAGATTTATTAGATAAAATATTTTAACTTTTTAAATATCATTTTTATATATATTTAATTCTGAATGATATTTGTTTTAAATTCTAAAAATAAAAATTTGTATAGCAGAAAAAACAGTTTTAAAACCTTGTAAGAAATGAATAGATTACTTTTAAAAAAATCTAAATTGAATCTATTTTCTAATATGTGACTTTTGAATGCATTTTAGATAAATTTAGATCTTATCAATTCAAATATTTCTTAATTTTTATTGATTTACAGTTTTTTTATTTAATTCAAAATTTAAATTATATAAATTATGTAAAATTTAAAATTATTTAATTTTAAATTTATACAACTAAATAAAAAAGTTTCAACAACTAAATATTTTTTTATTGATGAAAAAGTTGATGTATATAATCTTTGTGTAATATGATATAAATTTAGATTGAGAGCATTTAACTCCATCTTAGATAATCTTATCTTAGATGACATTATTGTAATACGGAGAGATTGTAATTGGTGGCACTACACGTCGTGGGCCTACTTTACACGTGGTACTACAGATACTCATTTCTTTACTTACTGCAACTTCAACCTCACCCACTTGAAGATACTCTCCAATATATATATAACTCCATTATTGAGTTTAAGATATTTTAATTAGAACCATATTCTTTCCCTCCCTCAAATAACAGTACACATCTTCTTCTTCCTAATAAATACTCCTATTTCCATAACAATTGATTGGTACGTACAAATCATGACTCGGCTGACGTGGACATTTTTCAGTATGCTTTACTTATTTGTTGAAAGTAATGAGTTAATAAAGAAAAAAAGTTTTTGAAATGTACATATCTGTTTGGCTATTTTTGGCCAAACACAATTAAGAAAATTAAAAGGAAAATGTTTCGTTGACATTCAAATACATATGTGATATAATAGAAAGGGATATACATGTTAATATACAGATGATGAAATAGACATGTCGCTCTCGCTGGAAGTTGAGTGGGGTAATTTTTTATTTTACTACAAAATAAAATTCATTAATTCAAATTAATATAAATTAATTGCACTGATGATAAGATTAATAAAATTTAAAATCACTAAAATTTAAAAGATAAATATGTAAATAGATTTGTAACATCTAAATTAATTAATAATATAAAACGACATAATAAATAAAACTTATAAATATAATAAAATTGAAATATGTAGGAATACTCAAACATATAGAGTTATAATATTTACTACGCTAAAATTATTAATTAAATTTATATTTAATTGAATATAAAAATTAATAGGTCAATTTAAACCAACGATTATCACGATAAAACAACAAGACAACGAATAAAATAACATCGTACTAAGATAATGAAATCACAAAAAGAAAAAAAAACTACTAAATATA
>JBBPBR010000002.1:1940876-1951285 GCA_037974775.1 Cicer pinnatifidum
TTTTTTATCAACAACCCTTCTAGTAGGAATATAGTTTACTTAGCATGAGCGAAAGCGTGGCCCGTGGGCTTCCTCTACACTTGCGCCCAAATAAATATCATCCTGCTGTCGCCGCGTGTACGCGTCAGATACGTGGTTCATCCTACACCTCACCTCAATAACTTATATAAGATTACCAACTCCAAAAACACTCACTCACTTCACTTCACTTCTTCAATTAAGTAATCAACTTATAATTTTTTTAAATGGATGATATTTTCATGTCATCACTGAACTATGCCACTCAACAACACTTAAATATATCATCTTCTTCTTCTTCTTCCTCCTCTACTTCCGAAACAACAAGTTATTCTACAAACCGAACAAGTAGTAATGAAGAAGTGATATTAGCATCAACACGACCAAAGAAACGAGCAGGGAGAAGAGTGTTCAAGGAGACAAGACATCCTGTTTATAGAGGAGTGAGAGCTAGAGACAATAACAAATGGGTTTGTGAGATGCGTGTTCCTAATAATAACAAATCAAGGATTTGGCTTGGAACATATCCAACACCTGAAATGGCTGCACGTGCACATGATGTTGCTGCACTCACTTTTCGTGGGAAATCAGCTTGTCTTAATTTTGCTGACTCAGCATGGCGGTTGAGGTTGCCGGAAACTACTGATGCGGCGGAGATAAGAAGAGCGGCGATGGAAGCTGCTCAGTTGTTTGCGGTTGAAGACAACCAATGTGAACAGCAGAGTATTCGGGAAGAACAGGTTGTTCCGATGATGACGTCAGAATATGATGAAGAAATGAATGATATGATTTTGAGTATTGCGAATGAGCCATTACGTTCTCCTCCTCCTTCTATGACAGATTATTATGGTGGTAATGATTATGTTGATATGTATGACTCTCAAGTTTCGTTGTGGAACTTCTCTACTTGACTCGCATGCATGCTACATCACTCTTCAGTGTGTTTGATACTGCAAGGTTTTCGAATTTTTTATTAATTTACTCTTAGATGAAGTATCTACATTTTGATTTGTTTTTTTTTTTTTAGAAACAAATTTGATGTCGACATTGTTCTTCAATGGATAGTAGTAACTACTTAGAAATTGTTGTATTCTATGATTCTAATTGAAATAAAATAAATATATATTAGTCGTAATTTTTTATTGGTATAACTCTTTTTCCTTTTATGAATATTTGGTGGATATATGTAAATGTTCATAAACCTTTTTATATTTTTTAGATTTCACTTGTAATATTCGTGAGTAAATTAATGCTTCCCACAAGTAATTGCAATTATCTTATATGTTCATGAAATTATGAAACATATTATGTTAGACTCTTGCTATGTTTTTAGTTGCAAGACTTGTATTCTATAATTAGTATATACTTAAAAAAATTTGAAACTTAGAGTTTGAGTTTGACTCTTTAAAAATACTAAATTGAGTATATATGTATAGACAGGGATTAAATTTGAGTTTGTTTATTTGATTTAAGAAGTGAACTTGATCTTTATAATAAAACAAAAAAACAAAGTTGACCTAGTATTTAACAAGTCAAACTTAGAAAAATATAAAAGGGAGGAGGTCGTGATCAGCATAATGGCGGGGGTGTAGGTATCACTCCCCCTGACTATAAATTACATATTGGGCTTAACAGTAAATGGGGCCCGCATTTAATTAGCATGGACATATAACCAGAACAGCACGTTCTCCATGTGAATATCCAGTGCGCAGGTTACCCTAATCGTTACTTCATCGAACGGTCCCAATTGAAAGTATATTCCCCACCCGATCCAACGGATCTAATTATTCCAAAATACTTACCCCTTTTATATTTATATATTTTAATGATATTTGTAAAGTGCCCTTTATTCTCGTTTTTCAGAAAGAGGCTTTTTACGTTCAATTTTTTTTTTACTGTTTTCTTCAGAATATCGAGTGGCAGCTTCTGCGTCTGCGAATCTAGTAATTGCCACAAATTCAAAACCCTATTTTTCCATAAATCGATGATGAGAGGTTCAAAGCGTTTGGCTGTTTCCGAACCCAATCATACTGATACTAACGAAACGCCCGTAAGTATCACTGTTAACACAATTTCCTTCGTCGTTTTGAGCTTCAGCTTTATTCGAATTTTTATTCATTTTTATTTCGGTAATCTTTGTTTCGTCTTAATTTTCTCCCTTATTTTTCAAGATGATAGAATATTCCAGCATGTTCTCAACGATGAGATGTTTTTTTTTTGGTACTCTGTAAATTTATGTAGCATTATTGAACGCCCTTAAAATAGAGTTCAGTAGATGCTTCTAATTTGCTTTTTAAAAGTTCTACTTGTTTGTAGTTGTTGGTTAGCTATTTTATTAACTAAGTGATTGAGCTGAAATGGTTAATGACATTTAGATAAAAACAAATTGATCAAGAGAACCTGTGTTTGAATCCTGACTTCAACAATTATTTGTCAGTCTTCCCAACGCTGTATTACTAGGGCCCTAACTGGAGGGTTAAAACCTAAGAATAAGGTTTAGTTATTAGCAGTATATTGAAGAGCAAAAGTTTTTGAGATTGAAACACGCCTCTCAGTTTTTTAGTGTTTATGTCTTTTGGTGAGTGAAACATGTCCTCTAAAGGTTGAGGATTTGTAATGCAAGAGGATGGTGTTTGAGATTCTTTCAGAAATACAGTTTTGATTTTATTTTGGATGAGTAGTAGTCATTCTTATTCAGAAATTAATGAAGTCACCTAAAGCAGCTCTTAATGGTTAATGTTGATAATTTTGTGTACGTTAAATTGTGTTTAAGTTGTATAAGTATTATATTTAGGTGGAAGCTTATTGTACCTCCAATTTTTAACATGATGCAGTTTAAGAATAAAAGAATAATGGAAGGATCTCTCTTTGATGTCCATAGGGCTGAACCATCTCAACAACTGATGGTGACAACACCCCAATTGGATATGAAACGGGCAGAGTCATCCCAGCAGCATGTGAGAGCTTTAAATACCCAGTTTGCAAGGTTCATCTTTTATTTAACGTCAACAAATTGTGTTTTTTCTTGTTTTCTGCATTTCACTTTTCCTGTCAATGAGAAAAAGGTTTGGTATTGATAGTAAGATATGATTCCTTTTCTATTCCTGGGTATAGTCTATTTGTTAGTGGTTGTCACTTGTCAATTGTCATACATCATGATGTCTTGATATGTTAAAATCCAGTTAAAGGATTTTGCATTTGTATGGTTATGAACGCATTGTTAGTTATTGTTATTCGGTTAATGATAAATGGTTCGTGTCTTTCTTACAGCTGGGTTCAAACACAATTAAAGAATCATCCTGATGAGCTTTGGGAAGATGGTGTCAGAGATTACTTAGATCATGCTACAAGCATTATGGTAATTCTTCACATGGGTTAATGCTCTAAAGCTGCTTATACTTGTCCTTCTAATTTACTTGGTGTCACTATATATACCCAAGTAATATGCTATTGAAGGTGCCATTTTGCAGGAAACTGGTCCGATATCTAGTTGAATAGCTGTTTATGTGGCTGTGTATGCTGCAATGAAATTAAGATGTATGCATACTGTTACCAGACACACCTACATATGTTAAAACACCAGCTTTCTACTTGAAAATTAACCATTCATGGTTATTATAATAACATGTCTGTATGTTTTACCTAGCATTGGAGTCTGTTTATTTCTACAAGGACAAGTATAAGTGTTTTCTGTTTGTAACATAAACACTTTAACCTGTTCCTTTTTATTCAATGCATTGGGGATCGCAGCTAAGCTATACCACAGTGTTTTAGCTTGTTATATTCTACTCCTTGCCCTTGGCTTCTTGCATCTAGAATGCTTTGAGCTAGTATTAGCATGCACGTCCTTTTTTTCTTAAGAATCATGTTACTGAGCATGCTTAATAATAATGGTGCAAATCATGCATCTGCAGTGTTGAAAAAATTTATCATGTATATGTTTATTGTTTCAGGAAAAATTTAGTGATGTTGTCAACTGGCTCAAAGCAAATGCCACCAAGGCACAAAATTCGGCTCCTGATGCTGGTGCTTCTTTTGGTGTGAAAAAGTTTTCGCCTGAAGTAGCCAACAAAGAAAATAGTTTTTTTGGAGAAAAAACTGGATCCACTACTGTTAGTACTGTTACAAATTTTGCTAGTTCATGGAACCCTGGACTATTTTCAAACAATCAAAACGTGTTTGCATTTGGTAGGTCTCTTACTTGTTACAAATACACGTAATATGTTTTCTTATGACATGTTGAACTATCTCTAGAATGGGTCATTTTTGTGGCTACACTAGACTGGCTACTTTTCCTGTTTGAATGCAAACCATTCAACAGGTAAAGTAAGTCTGTAAATGTTTACCTTACGACATGAAGAGCTGAAAATGTTGAACTTTTGGTGGAATTTTTTTGGTTGAAGTTTAGAGGGCAGATACCTCATCTTAGATAGTTGAGATTTATGTGAAAGCTATGTTAAGCCGGCTTCGGAATCTAATAATAAATTTGAGCTTTGTGAAGAATATGCTTTTATTATGGTGTGTCGTGTGTCATATACAGATGCCTTCATGTCATGACTAGAACTTCATATTGCATTTACATGCAAATTTGTAAAATAATAGATATTTGATAATTAGCAATGAAGGATGGCAAATTTAAAATTACACACTTAATTATCTAATCTATTCTGCTATTTATTTTATCCAATTCAGTGTTATACCTTGAACTTAGGCATGAAGCAATGTTGCTTTTATGATTGGCTACTAAATTTCTGTATTTTGGTTTTAGGAAATCAAAATTCAGCTCCCAACAATCACACTCCCTCCAATCACAATGCTTCAGATGATGTAGATGCTGGTGAGGACTCAATGCTTTTTCCTCTTTTTCTTCCCATTAGCCTGTCATTATCAGCATTCAGCAATTACTTCATTGCATATACAACTTACCTCATCCGTCTCTGTATGGTATATTTAATTTTAATTTTGTTGTTCCTTTTCTGATGCTTGAGGTTTGTCAGAAATAATTCATTTATCATTCAATGATGACATTGTTATTTTTTAAATGATTATGTTTGAAGGTTTCTTCTTCTTCTTGGTGGTAGGCTGTGTTGATAAATGTTGCCAGGATATAGATACCATGCTGTTGTAGGGATATATACTAACCTTTGTTCATTTGTATATTATGTGCTTTTGATGAAAGTTACCATTTGCTGGAAAGAGCATAATTTTTAATCTGTGGAGTAGATAAACATGGCATCTCCCCCGTGCCTGTTAATCGTGGTGGAAACAGGATAAAAGTATGTTAAATTGGATGAGCAGAAAACATATAATAAACCCCTAGAGTACAGTTATTCATCCCTATCGACTGGATACACAAATACAGGTCTTTCCAACATTATCTGTTAACTAGTTCTTGAAGCACTTAGAGACCCGAATGCATGTTCTTTCTTTCCCGCATTTTGTTTGTAATTTTTAATTTTTTTATTAGGAGGCTATTGGAGTAGGTTTGTTGTTAAGAAGAAGCACTAGTCTTCACCTTTGACTAGTTTTTATTTAACTTTACCAAAACGGGACAATTTTGTCAAAAGATTAATATTTGGGGAAAAGAATGGTTGAGTGGTGAACAAAACATGAATATACCGTGTTTCTTTAAATTTGTATTTTCCCTACAAACTATTCCTTGACTAATTATTTGGCTGTCATGCCAAGTTGATTATTGCTTTATAACACCTCATTGCCCTTTTTTATGCCAAGTTGATTGCTGAGTTTTACATATTGTGATTATTTCTGATTTGAAGAAAAGAGATTCTATTATGTAGCTTTCTTGTAGTGTTTTCCTATAACCTTGCTTGCCATGTTTAAGACATTGCCAAATATTCTGCATAATGACACTGGTGCAAAAATATTTTTGGTCTGGTCTCAGAAAATGAAGTGGAGCAACCCAGCAGCCCATCAGTGAAGAAATCAGAAGAGAAAGGTGTAGTAGTTGTACATGAAGTGAAGTGCAAGCTTTATGTGAAGGTGTGTTTTGTAACTTTTAGGGCAGCATTTTTATTTTTCTGCTCTTGTTCAACTCAACTTGATTTGGATCCCTTGGTATGTTCAGTCAAGTGACCCAACAGATAAAGATGTATGGAAAGATAGAGGAATGGGTCAGCTGTCCATTAAATGCAAAGAGGGGGTCGCCAAGGCTACCAAAGAGTCCAAACCTACAATTGTTGTTCGAAATGAGGTTTGTTCGATTTATAGTTTACACGATTACGTTCATAGTTCTTATGCACTGGTATCTCTTTAGGGAATTGACCTTAATTTCTAGGTTTTTAGCTTTTTCATTGAGAATTTCTCATATTGTTTCTGCTGTACCTTTACTGATGGCAGGTAGGAAAAATTCTTCTTAATGCCTTGTTATATCCTGGAATCAAGACAAATCCACAGAAGAACTCTCTTGTTACGATATTTCATACTTCGGTAAGGAAATGAAAACTTGCACATTTATCTGAATACCTTCATGCAAATACTGAGACAATGTTCTATATAGGGAAACATAGAAATAACACTGCATAAAGTTAATTCTTGAATTATTTAGGTAGTTATAAGAAAACTTGACATGTCTTTAGACTAGGTTACAGTACTTGCGGTAATACACTAAAGGTTTTGGATCCCATATTTGAAAAATCCCAAATTTTTCGCATTCATGTATCTTGGGCTGTCTAATCAAAAGATCATATGACAACTATTTTTGAATCCAAGTTAATAAGTTGAAAAGTGAGTCCGATCATATTGATCAAACGGCCCAAGATGCATGGCTGCGGCATATTCCAAATTTCTCAACTCAGGGTATCCGGGGTCATCTTATGTCAATGAAGCATTCCTTTTACATCGAGCAACTATTTCATGTCTTTTTCACTGTTGCTTCTTCCGTGTTTAATCAAGGATTCGAGATCCTTTTTGGTTTCTATTTTCACTTTTAATTACAAAAGTAATATAGTTTTTTTATTTTTTATTTTAATCTGTTTTCAAAGTTTTGCATAAGAAACAACAAAAATTGCAATAATTATCATGAAGGCCAATTCTACATTGGACCACCTTGATAGATGACCCATCGTGGACCAATACTTAAAAGTCACTCAAAACTGTAATGACAATTGACAACACTCAAGTTAACGGCTCGTCTCGTCCTTAGGTTGAGATGGTGACTTTATTGATGTTTGTGTGATGAGTTGGGTTTTAAAGGACACTTCATTTTCCCTTATATGTATTGAACTAACATCGATTGAGTCATTCTTGCAACCGTAAAGTCTACAAGGACCGATAACATGTACTTTTGAGCAGCATCGTTGATCATTATTAGAGTTCCGACATTAGTCTACGGTGGATCACATGTGAATATGGTCCACCGTAGCATTCATCTATCATTAAATGTTGTAAAAGTTCAGTCTCTTAAAAAAAAAAAAAAGTAAAAAACATCCCTTTTTCATGAGCTGATACTTTTAGCTTTTCTATTACTTTTCCCCTTTAAGAGAAAGATAACAAAATATTGTAATATTTAATCATGGTTGAATATTAGTATTCTTTTTTCTTTTCTTTTGTTTTTTTTTTTTTAATTTCTTTGATTAGTTTTACCGCATGTTCTATGATTGAATAGCCATCTAAAACGTATGTGAAACTTGAGAATTATTGTAGGGTAATGCTGATGGTAGTGGTGGAGATGATGATAGTGTTGTTGCACGTACATTTTTGATCCGGATGAAAACAGAAGATGATCGAAATAAACTGGCTTCAACTATTCAAGAATATGCTCCAGTATCTTGAGAATCATGATTATTGTGTCACCGGCCATCAAAAGTTACTGAATATGAATTTTTCCCTTTCCCAAATTATGAATTTTTCTTTAAAAGTATCATTTTTTGCAATTGTGTTGAACCTTGTGTTTAGAGGGTGTTGGTTATGTACTATCTAAAATCCCGTAGATCAATGCAATTGTTGTTTAGGTGTGAATGTGATATTACATGTTATGCCTTGGACCCGCAGTTCAATTTTTTTCCATGATACAAGCAACGCAAGTTTCAAGTGGATCACCATTTTATGTTTTTCTGTCTCATTATATGTCTCATTTAGGGAAAAAAATACTATAAAGAACTTAAGTATGCTATGAACATATTGATACGTGTACTTTCTTAGACACATTACACTTGACGTGTAGAGTTACCATTTTCCTATTTTTATTTTTATTAAAAATTACCATTTTCTTATTTTTACGCTTTTTAAAGAAAAATTAAATGACGCTTGTATAGTTAAAAGTATTAATTGTCGAAGAGATTCTACAAGACTTCAAAAGCAGACAATCCATTTTCCAAGACACATTTGCTTCAAACAGAGATCAATGCTGTACAAGAAGTAAAGTAGAAATCATCATGGTCTTGTACCAACAATTTAATACAATAGGTCTGATATTTTATTGTCTTTTCTGTTAGTAAAAAACAAACTGTCTTTTCTAGCTAATTTACCCTTCAAATTGTCGGTTTTCGGTTTTTTATTCTTGCTCTTTCATATATGATAAATAAAAGTTCTCTATTTTGATTTTTTGCATAATTATAGAAAACCTATAAATCAAGATAAATGAAAATTTTTTAACTTATCGTTCGCAGTAATTTTGTATTTTTTTCATGTAAACTTATCAGTTACTTTTTAATTATTTAGAAATCATCTCCGGTCGTAGTTTCAATTTGGCCATTAAAATTATGGGATGCTATTATATCAGGTTTTTTTACTATTATATTGTTTTTAATAAAGATGATTCAAAAGATGTCCGTAAAATTGTAAGTCTTCCTTATTTTTATTTAAGATATTATGGCACTTAAAGTTGAATATTCTAAGAACATCTTCAACGGAGAATTCAATATCCGTTCATTAGATAAGGTCCACTATGCCACGTTATTTTAAAATAACTTATTTAATTTTTACTCCAACGGATGAACTTAAAAGTTTATTAAATAGAGTTCACCACTACCACTCATATATTTATTATTATTAGTAAATTAATTATAAAAAAAGTAACTATGATGAAGTACCGTTTCTTTTTTAGAGAACTGTAATAGCAGTTTGACATATCTCCAACATTTAAGTTGCTAAAAACTGAATGTTAAGTAACGACGAATCCATTTTACTACCGTTGGAGATGCTCTAACAAGTTAATATAGAATATGATGTACTTTATTTTATTCTTATACTAAATTAGAATTTTAGAAGAGGGGTTTATGTTACATGATATTATTCTTGAATTGTCATGTAATAATGTTTGTGATATTTTTTACAATATTATCATAATATGGGCAGGGATGGATTAATTTGTGAGCAAGAGAAAAGAAAAAAAGATATGGAGGTAAAGTTAGGGAGAAGAGAGTAGTTCCCATTCATTCCAATTCCTATTCCTATTCCTGTGCAATGTGCATCACTCAAATGTTTATTTCTACTTCTGGTGACTAAGCCTATGTCAGAAACCGTGTACGTATGAGGTAACAGAAAAAAGTTCACATGCATATTCAATCAATGTGAAAAGCAAAAGTACATAGAGTATGTTTCTTCCAACTGAAAATTATTACTATGAAGAAAGAGCTTATTTCCAATAGAGCTAGAGCATATGATGTGGTGTGTGTCTCATGTCTGCAGAAGAAGCAAGAGCTTCACGACAAAAATTTCAGCGCCAAACAGTTGCGAATCTGATACCCGTCATTTTCCCCCTCACACCAATGGCATCAACTATCAACTCACTTACCAGCATACACTACCTACTTCTAGTAAAACTAATTCATTATATAATGTTAAAAAAATTGTGATTAATTTCATCTATTTTTTTTATTAAATCTATTTCTCTTATTCATCTATCGTATCTTACCATGTATTCTCAGAACATTCAAAAGGAACAAAATTATTTCCCTTTCCCTTGTTTCCGTTCATAAGAAAAAATAAATTTACATTTGAAATTTCAAAATGTAAGTAAATTTCAAATATATCACTATAGTCTAATGACCCTAGTTGAAATTTATAATTTAAAACAAAATATATATGATACTTTAAAAAATAAAATAATTTTTAATTATATTTTACAAATTGAATTAAATTATTTATTAATATAAATGTTAGTGATTATTATGTCATTTACTTCAACTTCACAGTAGTTTAATTTGTTTGGGTATCTCTTTTATTCCTATTTTTTTATGAAAGCATATCTTTTATATAATAATAATAATAATAATAATAATATATAAATACTAAATTCGACATTGAAACTGTATTCAATTTTTAAAATTAAATTAAATTAAATTTGTATATGTTAGTCCCATTTACAAGAGAGAACATCAAAATTAATATATTTATTAATTTTTGTAACTTTTGATTATATATATATATAT
>JBBPBR010000002.1:1952002-1979126 GCA_037974775.1 Cicer pinnatifidum
ACTAATGATAATAATTAAATGATATAATTAAAAAATATAATATAAATTGAAAATGTCAATAGCAGAATGTGTAGAACAATACTTTTAAAATATATCAATCCGAAAGTATGATTGAAAATAAAAAAAAATTGATATTTTCTACAATACAACAGTTATATAAGATAAATGAAATATTTTTTATTTAATAAATAAATTTTTATATAAGTATTAATTAAATTGTTCTAAACTAAATGTATAAATTAATTTAAAAATTTAATAGATATATATTATCAATATAAATAATTTTTTAAATTATCAATGAATTACATTTTTAAATTAATAAAAATTTATTTAATTTACATCAAAATTGTAATGTAAAGTGGATATGAATTAAAGTCTTAAATTAATAGTGCTACTTTTTGGAAAAGTTTAAAAATTAATTTATCTCGAAAAATAATAAATACACGTGATGTGTGTTCATTAAATTAAAGAGACATGAATACTAGATGACAGATGATGATTATTTAGCAGCAGAGATAGGACACAGGTTTTGGGGCAAAGTGAGGTTAGTTCTGTAAAATAAAGCAAGTATAAGGGGTTTATATTATGAGTGACCTAGAAACTCGAACCAAAAAGCACTTATTTCACCCTCGGTCTCCACAACTTCACTCTTTTTTTTTTTGTTTCTCTCTCAACTTATTGAATACCTTTTCTCTCTTCTTTCGAAAGTGACCGGCGGCGTTTTCCTTATTTTTCTTTTCTTTCCTTTCTTTCCCACGCTAACTCGAATTCTTAACTCTTCTCTCTCTCTCTCTCTCTCTCTCTCTCTCTCTCTCTCTCTCTCTCTCTCTCTCTCTCTCTCTCTTATTCGTTATTTTCTCTGCGATTTTGGGGGTAAACTCAACCTCTCACTCTTTTCACCTTAGTCTCCGCATTCATAACTGAGTAAAATACCTTTCTCCATTTTTTTCATAATCGCTTTTCCACGATCAATGCTTTTTATTTCTTGAAACTCATTTAATCGCTCTATTTTTAACCTCCTCGACTTCGATTACTGCTCAGTGAGAATGATTATTGCAATGCATTTGATATTTTTCTTTTGCATGTTACATGATCGTACTTTTTTCTTCTGTTCCAGAATTGGATTTTCTCGCAATGTGCTTTCATTTTTCACTCATTACTAATTAATTTATTTGATTCTTTTGTAAATTAATCATATGCGTTTAACGATATTGATTAATTATGATTATTGAATCAGTTTGTTTGAAATTTCAGTCCTAACTTGATGTATGTGTTTGGTTATTTTTCTCCTTAGTGAAGTTAGTATATCTGGTTTAATATTAATGCTGAATGACATATTCTATGACCTTATAATGTTAATTTGTATACTCCTTTTCTTTTGCAGGTTATCGCGAAATCTTTTGGGCTTGAAATTAGTTCTTTCGGGCACAGAGTAATACAGTTAGTCCTTTCTTTCCACCAACCTTGGCGCGCAGCTTATCACTGCGCCCAAGTTTTTTAAGGTATTATTATGATTTCTGTTTCAGGAAGCATATCTTCAATAATTTGTTTAATCTTTAGTATAATATTTGATTTCTTGATAGGCTTCCTTTTTTTTATATTTATTTTTCTTTTCAAATTTAGCCATTGTGAACATTTAGTGCATGTTTGGAGTCAATGTGAATTTGACTAGACACCTTGAGTTGATTTTATTGAAGCTGTAGCTTTTGCCACAAATCACGATATTACAATGTGATTCTGCCAAACATACCGTCAATCCAAACATGCACTTACTAGTTTAGGGACGGTTTGGTTAAGCATCACAAGGAGCTTGTATTATCTAATTACTAGCTAGTACACTCAAAACGGACATTTTTACTACTGATTTGTTCAGTTCGCTACTAACAAAATGTATTTGCCTTCTGTTTTAAATAATTGATTGCTTTGTTTTTCTTAATATTTTTTATTTTTATAATATGGCCCACTGCATCCATTCCTTAGGTTTTAGAAATTGTCATACCTCTATAATTTCATAGCCACATCCATGCTACCTAAGACTAAGCAGGCAAAGATGCAAGTTCTGCTTTAGATAGTATGGATGTGCATAATTTTACTCGCCTGTTCTTTGAGCTCATTTTGTCAACACTCTTATCAATACTTTGCAAATGAATAGGCTGCTTGAAATTTTCTGCTGAGTGCAAGGTTACCAAATTCCATGGATGATGAAGACCTCGCTACAGAGCACACAGTGCCATCTGGTCTCATAAAGGCAATAAAATTTGATGTTTTAACGGGAGAAGATATAGTTAAGTATATTCTTGTTCTTATATCTATATAAGTTCTGTAGTTATTCTGTGTGTATCAGTTTATTTACAGTTGGTTTAGCAGTTGAATTAGGTCAAATGCATGAACATACACGTAATGTAACATGGAATCAGTTTATTTACAGTTGGTTTAGCAGTTGAATTAGGTCAAATGCATGAACATACACGTAATGTAACATGGAAATATGGAGTGAAGGGTGGGTTCAAACTTGAAAGCACATTCTTGTTTGGGTGGATCCGTTACCCTTCGAAGGGAGAAAACCCTTTTTGTGGAATGGATTATCAATCATCAATCTCCTCTGATTGCCATGTAATTTATTAATCACATATTTATGTTGTTTAGTTTTACATTTGCAGGAAAAGATTTCTGCTTTGGAGATAAATGCACCGACACAGGTCACTTGTTCTGATTTGGGACTTCCAAATTTGTCTTTGGGGTGCACGACATGTGGTTCAAAAGATAGAAAGTCCTGTGAAGGTGTGGATAGACATACTATATAGATAATATGGTTAGAGATTTGTGGTTTGATTATTTAACATGTATTAGATGCTGATAGAGTACTCTGTTATTTCAGGTCATTTTGGAGCAATCAAATTTCCTTTTACCATATTACATCCATACTTCATGGCAGAGATTGCGGAAATCTTGAACAAGATTTGCCCTGCATGTAAATCTATTCGACGTGAATTACGGATCAAGGTCAGCTGTCTTCTGCTTCTAGCAACATTAATACAGTATATCTGTTTTTGTTATAACACTACTTTAGTTCTGGACTGCAGCATTTTGTATAGAACTTCATATAATCTATTAGCCCTATGGGGGAACCTCTATAAAACCTTTCAGCTTTGAGCGAAACTTTTACTACTCGAATGACATGCAATGCAATGATCTTCTTTGTTGCTACAGTAAATGATTTCTTTTGACATAGGTTTGAGCGGTAACTTTATAGTGTGTATGACATTTTGAATGAATTTTTGTCCGATGTTAGTTAGAAATTAGAATAGTTGTAAATTTTTTTTCATTGTCCATGTTAAACCCTCACAGTTTAAGGAACCAATGTAATGCCTCGTATTATTTGGATGTAATAACTATTTTCACTATTCGATAGTGTAAAACCTTTCACCAGATGTGTGTAAGATGAACGAGAAGAACTGAATTTTACATGAAAACCTTTCTAATTTTACTGTAAACCTGAGCTTGAAGTTCCTCCTTTTCAACCATAATACTCTTTGGGCTGGAATAGTGCGAGTTCACTGAAGTAACCGTGAATCAGAGTTCTTTCACATACTATTTTCTTTCATATTGTTGAATGAGAAGAAAATATTAAGAGACATGTTGAATAACCCGTGTGTTTCAACTAAACAGCGAAAGTTCTTTATATAGACTATATGAGCGATAAGTACACACAATTACTGGAATACTTACAGACTTTCTATTTATTTACATACTAATATTTTATTTTCAATACTCCCCCTCAAGCTGGAGCATATAAATCAAATGCATCCACCTTGTAACACATATAATTAATTCTAGGACCTTACAATGACTTTGTAAAAACATCTGCCAACTGATCATTAGAATTGACAAAGTTAGTGATGATGTCGTCCGTTTCGATCTTTAGTCTAACAAAATGGTAGTCTACCTTAGTAGTATGTTTGGTCGTCTAATGAAAAACAGGATTTGAGGCAATGTGCAATGTAACTTGATTATCACATATTAGTGTCATTGAGCTGACCTCTTCAAATTGCAGTTTGTTTCAACAAGATGAACTCACATGTTACTAGTGTCAGGATCTTGTATTTTGCCACAACGTTGGATCTTGCAACAACATCTTGTTTTTTCCTCTTCCAAGATACTAAATTTTCTCCGACAAGTACACAATATCCAGAAGAGGATCGTCCCTCAATGGGTGAGCCTGCCCAATCGACATCTGAGTAACCAACTATCTGAGTATGTCCTCTATCTTCATAAATGAGACATTTTCTAGGTGCACTTTTGATATATTTAAGAATCCGGATTATAACATCCATATGTTATTGGCCAGAAGAGTTTAAGAACTGACTTACCACACTGACAGCGAAGGAAATGTCAAGACGGGTGATTGTGAGATAGTTTAATTTTCCAACCAATCTCCTATATAACGGAGTCTACTGAGGTCTTTAGTTTGAAATTGATTTGAAAGATGTTGGTTCAATTGGAATATTCTTTGCTGATCACTATCAGTTATGACAGTGTCATCCACATAAACAATAAGATAGATGCACCCTTGAGCTGAGTGACGATAAAATATAAAGTGATTGGCTTCACTAAGAATCATACCAAACTCTTGTACTACAGAATTGAATTTGCCAAACCAAGCTCTAGGAGACTGTTTAAGACCATAAAGGGACCTGTGTAGCTAACAAACCATGGTGGAAGACTCCTCCTAAGCAACAAACCCTGATGGTGCTCCATATAAACTTCCTCTTCAAGATCACCGTGCCAAAAGACATTTTTAATGTCAAGTTGATGGAGAGACCAATGTCGAATTGCTGCAATAGAGAAAAACAGTCTGACAGATGCCATTTTGACAACAGGTGATAAGGTATTACTGTAATTCAACCCAAAAATATGAGTGTATCCCTTGGCCACTAAGCAAGCCTTAAATCTATCAATCTTACCATCAGGGCTAACCTTGACCGTATAGAGCCAACGACAACCTACTAAAGACTTCCCATGAGGTAAAGGGACCAGTTCCCAAGTACCACCCTTTGTAGAGCACACATCTCATCAAGCATTGCTTGCCTCCAGTTAGTTGGGATAATGCTTCACTTAGAAGACAAGCAAGTGTAATGTAAGGGAGAAGGACGATAATAACACAAATCAATATAATGAGGAAAGAGAACCGAATGAGGGATATTGTCATAAAGGACAGAAGACGACATACGATTGATAAGGTAGTTTACCGTTAAGACTGCATCCCCCCATAAATGGCATGGAACATTTACATGGAGAAGTAAGGTTTGGGTGGTTTCAATGAGATACTGATTTTTGCGTTTGGCAACTCCATTCTGTTCGGGTGTATGAGAACATGACTTTTGGTGAACAATACCACCAGAAGTCATAAAATTTTGAAATTGATGAGACTAATATTCCCGAACATTATCACTTCTTAAAGTACAAATAGAAACTCCAAATTGAGTTTTAATTTCTTGATAAAATTGCTCAAAAATAGAAAACAATTTAGATCTATTTTTCATTAAAAATCACCACCTACAACGAGAGTAATCATTAACAAAAGTAACAAAATACTTAGACTCTAAAGTAGACACAGTACGAGAAGGACCCTAAACGTCAAAGTGAACTAAAGTAAAGGGGACGAAACCCTTTTATTGGCTCGATCAGGAAAATGATTACGGGTGTGTTTCCCTAATTGACACGACTCACAATGTAAAGTGGACAACTTAGACAAACTAGGCATCACTTTTTGAAGTTTGGCAAGACTTGGGTGTCCTAGCTGAGCATGGATAGTATGAGGGGAATATGTGGCATAGCACGTCTTAGATGATAGATAAAGGTAATAAAGAACTTGAGACTCACGTTTGACGCAGGATAACATTAGTATTAGTGAAAGTAATAATATAGTCATGGGACTGAATCAATCGACTAATTGAATGTAAATTAAAAGGACTTCCAGGTACATAGAGAACATATGCAACTGAAATCGAAGGAAGAACCCCTTGAGACCGAGTTTGAGAGCCATTGGCAGAAGTTATAGTAGGTTAAAAACTAGATGTAGAGAGAGAACAAAAGAGACCTTTATTACCGGTGACATGATCAGACAAACCAAAATCAAGAACCTAAGGGCCGAGAGAAGATGAGTGAGAAGTAAATAGATGAATTAACAGTGTGTGCAAGCAAAGTAGTAGAACTAGAGTTCAGATAACTCTGAACCCACCGGAAGAAATTTTCATAGTTTGCCGTGGAGCCCTATGGAGATGGTGTATTATGAATAGTGGCAGAAGGGTCAAGTTAAGTTGCTTTTATCAAAGGTGAAAGCTTACCATGCAAGTTCCAACAACGATCAATAGTGTGTCTAAGCCGATTACAATGCTCCCAAGACGAGACTTAGAGTTGGATGGTCCTCCACGAATTATGTCCTAGGGATACAAGGGAAACAGTGTCACTCGGAGCTGAAGTAATAAAGGGTCTGACTGGATGTTTTGTTGGTACTCGAAGGAGGATTGTTGAGGTAGAAGACATATCCGGAACAATAACTGACCTTAAAATTTGATCACATGTTGCAGGGTACTAGTGGGGCAGACTATAGAGTGCAAGAAGCATGAAGAAGGTGTTGCGTTGATCTAGCTCCTTTTGTTCAACTGGATTACTTGCAGAAGGAGGGAGAAGCTCATTAAAATCATGTAGTGCACTATGAACAATGCCAATATATGAAGAAATAGAGTCATCTATCGTCTTCAGAGTAATGATATTCAACAAGGGGAGACAAACTCCATAGAGACATTGAGTGTCAGTAGTGTAAAGTGCCTTTGCCGGACTCCAAACCGATTCACACGCGAGAAGTGGACAGAAAATCAGTTTAATGTCTGAATGAAGTGTAAACTTAATGTTACGACACAACTGTGCATCTATCTGCTTCTATTTTGATGTTTCAGCTACAACCACCTTTTCAAAAGTTTTAGTAAAATGGTCCTCGTAACCTTGACCAAAGATCCATAGTTTGATGTTAGCAGCCCAACTTACATAATTTGATCAATTCAATTTTTCAACAGAGAGAGGTGATGTGACGTAGTTGATAAAGATGGTCTTTGTTTTAGATAGGGACGTCATGGTCGGTAAAGAGTGCCAGAAAACGCATTCCAACCGAGAAAACATGGCTGTTTGAATTGGAACGCGTATATCCATGACTCGAAACTGAAAACTCAGGGCATGCAACACTTATATTCTTATGTTGTTAAAACACGGTTGATGAGTCATAATATTTCATGATGAATTAATGGAATTTATTTAATGCAACACTAATATTCTTATGTTGTTAAAACATGGTGGGTGAGTCATAATATTTCATGATTTTTTTTTTTGAAAAAGAAAAATTGTATGAACTAATGCTGATCAAAAGACAATATGTGCAATCATATTTTATGATATTGACATGGGTCAGGCATCAGTTCTTTGCTTTAAGGTTCAGCTTTGGTATAAGGTTCAAAATACTTTTATAAAGAACTTTAGCCTCAGCATTTATATGATAAATATTCCCGAACTAGATGGCTGATTAAGCCACTACTTGACAGTTCAATTATGTATGATAGGAATGTAGGTTATAGTTATCTCATTTACAGGCTCATGCGCTAAATCTACCAGGGATCTAACATTTGCTATTCTAATCCGTTCTTCCTCTTCCTTTGAGGGAAAGGACAAATTACAATGTTTTATTAAATATTTTTACTAATTTTTTATTAAGTTTGTTTGAAAACTTCTTTACTTGGTGTTTGGATGATAGATAATGAGAGGGGAGTTAAAAGGGAATGAGGGTGAATCTGAGAAATTCCCCCTTTAAGGAGATTGAGTTAGTTTTGAAGTTATAGAGTTTAAGTATATAGAGCAAGGATGATATAATAAGTATAAAAATTATATTGATATTGATGTGAATGATACGTTGAATGCAATTAGAAAAGATAAAACAGTAATGCTCATTTATATTATTATTACATTCTCAATCCTAATTAGGAAAAAATGCATCATGACAATAAGGAAAGTAACTAATTCTAAGATATTTTATGATAGGCTAATATTATTAGTCTAATAATATGATGCGATATTGTTGAGTCTGACAATTTTGTGGAACTGAATGTGGGGTAATAAAAAGCCAACAGGAAAGTAGATCAAGAAAGAGAAAACAATGGGATTTTTTTATAGAACACAATGTAATGGTTCTCTTCAGTATGACCTACAAAACACAAGCATATAAGCTAGGGAATTTGAGAGCCCTATCTCTCCCAATCCTATTCCTCTCTGTTTCCTCTTTTATATATTTTATTAGCTTGCTACCACACTTATTCCTATTCCCCTTTATTTCCCTCATAGACTCAGCTTTTGTTCCCCCAAAAAAGAGGTAGAAAGGGGGAACTAACAATTGTAATTGTAATGTAGTTGAAAATAAAATAATTTTGTTCTCATCCTTTGTAATATAACTCCCAAATAATGGCAAATGGACCCGCTTTGTTGCCTTATTAACCTTCAAAGAAATGGAAAGTAGCTTTGTTTCATTCCTTTCCTTCCCTTTCTGGCTTTTCCCACTTGGTCTGTTGCATCCCATTCCATTAATAGACAAGAGCTAATATTATTAAAATCAATCCTATAACCAGTTATTATTTGTGTAAAGAAATTTGAGTTTAGACTCTCCATCTTGGGATGAAATGCTTAAATTATATGGCAACTTATCAGAGTTTTCAAGATCCTTCCAAAATATTTCATTAGGTTGGTCTGTTTGGATTTCCATGTCTTCTTGTTATCTGCTTCCTATTGTTAAGTTTCAATTTCCTTCTTACAGCGTGTTAAATCACTCCTTGGATTCAGTCAGCCCAAAGGTTGCAAATATTGTGTAAGTTGATTTTACAATTTTCCTTGATTCACTCTGAAATAAATTTCTTTTTTTCTCTTTTTGTTTCTTGCACTCTAAGATGGCTTATGCATCAAATAGGGAAATGGTATGGGTCGTTATCCTACCATGAAATTCAGAGTTTCATCCAATGATTTCTTCAGGAGAACTGCAATTATTGTTGAAGTAAATGATATAGCTTTAAAGAAGAAAAGAAATTTGGGGAGAGGATTGCCTGCTGATTATTGGGATTTTATCCTCGGAGATGCTCAACAAGAAGAAAATCATGCGAATAGAATGGTTTTATCACCAGTTCAGGTAGCACTGCCGACTTTTACATACATGCATGTTGTAGTTCTGTATCATTATCCTTTGGATACTATGAATTTGTGCTGTATTAAAATTCACTCTTTGCTAGAAGGTTACTTGTATGCTCCTTGATTATATAATTGATAACGAATGGGGATATGTGATGTGTTCAGCTTAACTACTTGTTAGTGCCTCTAATGAATATACTGCCTCAAAAGCCTAAATTGGTGTCCCATTGATATATACAAATTGTTTATTATATGCAAATTTGAAAAGTCCAAAAACATTCGTATGATTATTTGTACACCTGCTACTAAGCAGACAGGGGAAGGTAGTATTATATATCTGACCTTGAATTGCTACGTCTGCAAAAAAATATGTTCATTATCAACTCAAAAAGTGGGATTCAGGCTTGTTCACCTAAAGTTACTTTGTTTGCGTTAATTACTTTATGTGAGCTGCCATACCTTGAGGAGTATCTATTGACTTGGAAATAACCTGCTGAAATAAGCAGTCCATTTCTGCCAATAGATAACATTTCCCTCTTTCAAGGTCCTGAATGTTGTATGATATTCTAATTGAATTCTACTTTATGACTCATTTTATTTCTTTGGTCATTTTTGTTTTTTTGGATGCTATACTAATGTAAATTTATATTTCCTTTTTGATATTCAGGTTGAGAATATTTTGAGTGGAGTTGATCCGAACTTTATTAAAAAGTTTATTCCAAGAATGGATTTGGTTGCTCTCAGTTGCTTCTTGGTGGCACCAAATTGTCATCGTGTAACAGAAGTCCCTCATCGACTTTCTGGGGGATATCCATTGAGTTTCGTAAGTATTTTTATTTTTCTTCTTTCTAGAAGTCTTTAATATTTATAGGCTGTCACATATAGTTACACAAATTCCAATTTTTAATATGGTATTCTGTCTTGTTAAATACTTATAGGATAACAGAACCAGAGCTTGTAAGAAATTGGTTGATTTCAGGGGTACAGCAAATGAGTTAAGTTCTCGTGTTTTGGATTGCCTGAGGTTCTCCAAGGCAAGTTTTTCTGCTATTTCATCCTTTGTTTTCCCCACTTAGTTAAAATTATGCTTTTTTGCTTATGGTTTTACTTTTAAATTGCAGATAAATCCTGATAAAACACCAAGTAATGTATTTACTGAGATCCAACTAAGAAAGGTTGGAGAAAATGCTTGCAATTCTTCTGGTTTAAGATGGATGAAAGATATCGTTCTTGGAAAGCGCAATGATAGTTCATTCCGTACTGTGGTTGTCGGCGATCCAGACCTTGAGCTTAGTGAAATTGGTTTACCTTGTCAAATTGCAGAAGGTTTACAGGTTTCTGAGTACGTAAATAGGCAGAATAAGCAAAACTTGCTGTATTGTTGTGAGCTGCGTTTGTTAGAGAAGGGACAGATAAATGTTTGCAGAAAGGGTCGTCCTGTTGTTCTGTTCAAAAAAGAAGATGTGCAGATAGGAGACATATTTTATAGGCCTCTTGTTGACGGGGACAGAGTGTTGATAAACAGGCCTCCTTCCATACATCAACATTCTATGATTGCTCTCACGGTTAGGGTTCTTCCAATATCTTCAGTAGTATCTATTAACCCACTCTGCTGTTCACCTCTGCGTGGGGATTTTGATGGCGATTGCCTTCATGGGTATATTCCACAATCAGTTGGTGCGAGAGTAGAGCTTAATGAGCTGGTTGCTCTGGATAGGCAACTGATTAATGGGCAAAGTGGTAGAAATCTGCTTTCACTTTCTCAGGATAGTTTAACTGCTGCATATTTGCTGTTGGAAGACGGGGTCCTTTTGAATGTTTACCAAATGCAGCAGCTTCAAATGCATTGCAGTAGAAAGTTAATACCTCCTGCAATTGTAAAAGCTCCTTCAAGTAACACCTCGTGTTGGAGTGGCAAGCAATTGTTCAGCATGCTCATGCCTTCTAGTTTTGACTATGCTTTTCCTTCAGATGGCGTTTTTGTTTGTGATGGGGAGCTGATATCTTGTTCTGAGGCTTCTGGGTGGTTACGTGATTCAGACAACAATGTTTTCCAGAGTCTTGTGGAAAAATTTCAAGGGAAGACTCTAGACATTTTGCATGGTGCACAGAAAGCTCTTTGTGAGTGGTTGTCTATGACAGGGTTTAGTGTTTCCCTGTCAGATTTGTACCTATCTTCTGATTCCTATGCAAGGAAAAATATGATAGAGGAAATCTCCTATGGTTTACAAGAAGCAGAACAGGCTTGTGATTTCAATCAGTTATTGGTAGATTATTGTTGTGATTTTCTTTCAGGAAGTCTTCAAGAGATTGAAAATTTGGTGGCTGTTGACGTGGATCGTCTGAATTATGATAGGCAAATATCTGCTGCTCTAAGTCAAGCGTCGGTTGATGCTTTCAGACAAGTGTTTCGCAATATTCAAAGTTTGGCCGATAAATATGCATGCAAGGGCAATGCTTTCCTAGCTATGTTTAAGGCTGGAAGCAAGGGTAATTTACTGAAATTAGTGCAACATTCCATGTGCCTTGGGCTGCAACATTCTCTTGTTCGTTTGCCATACAAAATTCCCCGTAAACTCTCATGTGCTGCTTGGAACAGTCAAAAGGGAATGCAAACTTTTTCTGATACTGTTGAGCCTGTCCAGTCTTACATTCCATATGCTGTGGTTGAAAGCTCTTTTCTTACTGGGTTGAATCCACTAGAATGTTTTGTTCATTCAGTGACAAATCGTGATAGCTCTTTCAGTGACAATGCAGACCTTCCTGGGACGTTGACCCGCAGACTTATGTTCTTCATGCGTGATATGTATGATGCATATGATGGAACAGTGAGAAATTTATATGGTAATCAACTTATTCAGTTTTCTTATGATGCTGAAGAGGATTCATCTTGTGATAGCCCTTTCCGAGAGGATACTATAGGTGGTGAACCAGTTGGAACACTTTCTGCTTGTGCGGTTTCTGAGGCTGCTTACAGTGCTTTGAGTCAACCTATTAGTCTACTTGAAGCATCACCTTTGCTGAATTTAAAAAATGTTCTGGAGTGTGGTTCAAGGAAGAGAGGTGGTGATCAGACTGTGTCTTTATTTTTGTCTGAGAAAATTGGTAAACAGAGAAATGGGTTTGAGTATGCAGCACTGGAAGTTAAGAATTATTTGGAAAGATTGATGTTCTCAGATGTTGTTTCTACTGTCATGATAATATTCACTCCTCAGTCTCGCCTCAGTCTAGAAAAATACAGTCCTTGGGTTTGCCATTTTCATTTAGACAAGGAAAATGTAACTAGAAGAAATTTAGAAGTGCATTCTATCATTGACTCTCTTTACCAGCGATATGACTCCTTACGAAAAGGGTCAAAAGTCACTCTTCCCAACTTGAAAATATCAACCAAGTAAGTTTCTTCCATTCTAGTGTTTGAAACGATGTCTTTTGACACTGGTTGAAATACTCACTGTTCATAAAGATAAAAATATTGATGCTTTACAAATTTCGGCTTCTGCCTTCTATTTCCTATCCCAGAGTTCTATATTTGATTTGCTGTGTCTTCTCAGCATAGAGTACATCCATGATCTTGCATGTTCTTCCTCTGTTGCATTGTGTTATGATTCCAGAATGATTTTTTTGCTTTTATTATGCTCAGTTAAAATGCTTAACTTGGGTGTTTGGGTTGTTTCCGTACTGTCAAAAGTTGTACTTGTCTCCCCTGCTACATTGCATGCAAGCTCTGGTACTTTCAATTATTTCGGTATAGCCCCTAAATAAAATTAAAAACCTCTTGGTTTGGTAAATTTGATACAGACGTAAAAGGAGTTTTCCCAAATTATAGAAAGAAAGAGAGTGATTGAAAATCATAAATGAAGGTAGACAAGTGGTTGATAAACTTTTTTATACGTGGCAAGAACGATTTATACGTGACAAGTGGTAGACAAGTGATTGAACAAAGGCCAAGAGTGATTGACTATACTATAATCTGTGACCCTATAGTAATGAAAAAATGATTTATTGTTTTAGTATTTAATGAAATTTTCTGAACTTTCTGAGGGCATAATCATATATGGGTTAGAAGAATGATCAAAGCTATTATTTTTGTTGTAGCTGTTTCTGATGGAATTTCTGTTCGTCTTTTGCGTTCTAGCATTTAAGTTACTCTTGCCACAGTTTGCAAAAACTGGGACTATATATTTCTCAAGAAGAGGAATAATGTGTTCTAACTGTATATAATAAATAATCGTATATTCACATATGCACACACATTCATGGCCCACTACCTACTGAAATGTAAAGCTTGCCTGATGGTAGTGATGATAGACGGTGTAATTCCTTGCTGTTGCTGATATATTGAGGGATTGAGTAACTTTTAATTTATTGATAATTTTCACTTTTTTGTTGTTTAATCTTCTTTATATTCTATTTTAAGTTAAGGAGGAGCTCTTTTCCTCCCAACCCTTTGTAATTATCTTCTCTTTGTCGTAATGCGTTTCTTCTGTATCAAAATAATGATTGTACCAGTTTATATTATTTAAATTTTTCTGCTTAAGTTTTCATTCTTGCTTAGAGCTTTTACCATCTGTGTTAACAAAGACAATGAAATAGCAGGAAATGTTGTGTAGATTACACGGCTAAGGAAGGTGGAGAAACCTCTGTTAATAAGGAGAACGATGGTGAAGATTGCATCACTGTCACAATTGTCGAAAATTATATGAATTCTGTGCAACTGGATGTTGTTCGTAATATGATGATACCTTTCCTTCTGCGAACAGCTATAAAAGGTTGGTGGTAATGTAATTAAAGAATCCATTTTTAGTTTGGAATCCATTTTTTACGCTTTTATTTTTGGGTTATGGAGTTTTCTTAGGACTAGTTTTGGGTTATGGAATTAAAGGAATAGTTATGAATAAGACAGGTTTGTCTTGGTCAGACGACCATGTCACCAAAAACTTGTCAGATTATAATACTCACCTTTTATAATGGTTTGACATGTGCATGAATATATTGCTTGTTATACTAAAGTAAAATATGCTAACATTTACTACTATCATAAATTTCTGAAATGTCCTTTAGGTATTTTTGAGATCAAGAAGGTTGACATTCTCTGGAAGGATCTGTCAAAAGGATCGAAGTCTTATAATGGTTCCGGTGAACTATACTTGAGGGTTACTATGTCCAGCGACAGTGACAGAGGTACATTCTGGGGTGCACTGATAAATCATTGTCACAGGATAATGCCGATGATTGACTGGGCACGAAGTCATCCGGATAACATTCATCATTTCTGCTCAGCCTTTGGAATTGATGCTGGGTGGCAGCATTTTCTACATGTATGATTTCCTAAGTTCCCTCCTTTGTTTTATGTTCCAACTGAAGTTTATGGATATGTGTATTTAATGTTCTGGCGTATGATTTTACATGTAGAATTTGTCATCTGCAACATCTGATACTGGCACGTCAATTCTTCCCAAGCATCTGCGTCTTGTTGCCAATAGTCTTTCGGCTAGTGGAGAGTTTGTGGGCTTAAATGCTAAAGGCATGGCACGGCAAAGAAATCATGCGTCTGTTTCATCACCCTTTGTGCAAGCATGCTTTTCTGTGAGTTTTCAAATTTATGATTCCAGTCAAATGCTTCGTGGGTTTTCATGTAATGCTTCATGAGTTTTCATATAATGAGATTATGATTTATGATAACCCATACAATTGATGCTGAAATTGTGGAACCTTGTTGCAGAATCCCGGTAGTTCCTTTCTAAAAGCTGCTAAGTCTGGGGTCGTGGATAATCTCCAGGGCACTCTAGATGGATTGGCTTGGGGAAATTGTCTGTCCATGGGGACAAGTGGACAGTTTGATGTCATGTACTCAGAGAAGGTGAAGTTATTGATTTTCTTATCTATTAAGCTTCGTGCTTCCATTGAGGTTTTGATTGAGCAGTGATATGATTCCGTTTTCAAAAACCATGAGAATGTGCTAAGCAGCTTATTGGAGGTTTTAATGTATAAGTAAATTTCACCTTCCTTAAAAAGTCTTTTCGTTTCTTTTTTTTTTTTCTGTTTAATTTTTTTATTGAAAATTTATATAGGAATGACACATATACAAATCTGTTCCTTATCATAAACTTTTGGCAACTGTTCTCACAAAAATGTAGCATCGTAATGTAATAAATTCTTTGACAATTTTTGGCAACTGTTCTCACAACTTTTGGCAATTCTTCTCCTATTGCCATTATCAACTAATACTGTTTCTTGCAAACTTTACTATGGTTGTCGTTTTCTAGTAACAAAGTGTGTTGATCTGATTTATTTTATTGGTGTTTGTGCTTGGGAAGGATAAGCCTTTAAGAACAAAATTATCTCATACCTTCCAAGTCTTGCATGGAATCCTTATTCATTTAAAATGGTCTAACACATGCTTTTATCAGGTACAAGAGCTTGCTAAGTCTGTAGATGTGTATGACCTGCTAGAAACCAGTTTTGACCAGCTAGACCAAGAGATTAATACCTCGCAATCTAACAACTATTCATCTGACAAATGCAATTCTCAGTTTAGACATAAAAAAGGTCGTTATGCCCCAAAAGAGTCGAAGCAGTGGAAAAGTGTTCTAAGAAATTTCATGACTGCAAATGATATTCAGAAGCTCACTTCTGCATCAAGGTTCATACTGAACAAGTAAGATAACCCACATATAGCTCATCTATGTGTTAATATATGGTTATTTGTGCATTTGATATCACAATGTGCTGTATCTATGTAGTGTTATTTACATTACTATATAAAGAATGCATTGATATTAAACTTAGCATAGCTGGAAGGTTGTATGTATCATTATGTTCGCCATGATAGTTTTGTGCGGTTAGATGTTTCCACATAAGTATTTTCTACCTCATAATCATTATGTTTAGTTCTGTCTTTTTTCTTCTTGAAAATGAAGTTTAGTTTATTGTCAAGTGTAATGAATTCTTACTATTTTTGCATCTAGGGTAATTTTTCAAAGCAGTTTTCCTCTTTTTTGGATTGAAATATTTTGATCAATCTATATAGAGATATAAAACCATTATGTTGTAGTATCACTGTTTTGTATCAAGTATAATGAAATACTAAATTTTCTGAGATACTGATATCAATTTACATTAGTCAGAAAATATAGTAGTAACGTTAGGATTCCGGATTTGCTGAATAATTTTCAACTTCGGATGCTGTCTATGCAGGTATCCTATCGATCAGATACTAAGTGAGAGAGACAAGTTAACAATAATGAAGGTTTTGCATTTTCATCCTCGTAGAAATGAGAAGTTAGGCTCTGGACCACAACACATAAAGGTATGTGTGTCTGCATGATAGTTGTTTTGACATGTGTTCAAAATCTGCGTTGTTTCATTTCCTCATGCTAATATGTCTATTGGCAATGTGTATCAAATTGCAGCACTTAAAATTTAAAAGTTGGGAAACTTTTCTATATTTTCTCTATAAAAAATTATCTCTACTTGTAGAAACTTTCCTCGGAGTAAATCATTTTCATTTTTACTTCTATATTTTGTCGCAATTAGATATGGTGGCATAGCTAAACACACGTAACACTGGCCGATGTGCTGTTGATAACATATGTCGGTAACATAAAGAGATTTTTATATTTTTTTTTTATAACATCTTATTTTCAATTTTTTGTACGTCATCACCAGAAAATCTTGTATAGAAGATTATCCAATATTTCTGCTTATTTTTTCTTCAATCTAAAACTTCAATAACTCATATTTGTTTAGTTTCAAAATTAGGTTAAAGCTGCTTATTTGTTTAACTCTTATTTCCTAATTCTAAAAGAAATCAAATGAAAGTTACTGTTGAAGTTGTGGGATTTTAAAGAAAAGGAGGAAAGAAAATAACAAGAGTTTGAATATTATTGGTAATAGCTTTATACTAACTTGATTACAAAAGACTCAATACTAAACTCTATTTATAGAGAAACATAGATTTAATCATAAATCAGGAACACATCATAATATTAATGAAATATATCCTACGAAATAATTCAAGATACTCTAATATAATATGATATAATATAATAAATATTATAAGATATTTTTTAATATTCTAACACTTCCCCTCAAACTCCAGCTTACAAAGCTTTAGTTTGTTACAAGAAAACAATGTATTGCTCCGCAAAAGAATAAAAGTGGATGGAAAGGCAATTCAAGGATGCAGGTGAAGTCAGAGAGAATTGCTATAAATATAGCCTAGCCAGATAACTTAATTGATCATTAGTCTGAGGGAAATTCATGGCAAGCAATTGAATAAAACAAGGTCCTTCCTTCTAAAATACTGTATTTGGAAGCTTCAAACCAACAATATTGGAGACTCAATATTTAAACTTGAATTTCAAGGAGAGAAAGGCATGTTTCAAGGAGTGAAAGACAAGACTAGTACATCTGAGACAAAGATGGGACCAATGCATCTGGGACAAATTGCCAAGATAAAGTGAGTCATGAAAATAAAACACCATCAGAATAACCATTAACGGAAAAAGAAGTCAGCACTAATATAATTCATATGTGGGAAAGGGACACCACCAGAATGATCTTCGGTGGGAATAAAAGCCAATGTTTTAATCTATTAATAACAACTAAATTGCAAGGCAAACACAAAAGAAGAAGTTGTGCGACTCTAACGAAACGAAGCCATGATCGATCAATGCAGTGAGAAAATGCGTCCAAAATAGGAGAGTTAATGGTTGTTTGAACAAAGGCGCATATTTTCGTTGATCAAAATTGGAAAGTCAGGGCAGATTTAGAACCGTCAGAGAGAGTTAACCACACTCAACAGAAACAAAATTTTTTTACCCGAATAATTGTTGAGTACCCTGCATCTGCTTTACTATTGACCTTGTTTTGTGCAAAATACAAGAACCCAAATGCACCAACTATAGCCCCAAGTTTCCCCGTTGCTGATGATATTCCATGACAAGTAGATCAGAATCTAGCAAGAAAAATATTTGCCAGCACAAGAAATGTGGTAACATTTGGCTCAATTTTCCTAGAGGCTGGATCAGACTGAAGAAAATTCTGATCCATATTCTCTCCGATTTCAAGTATGGCAGCCATATTCCGACATCGGTAACATTAATTTGGAGCATTAAATACAGTGACCACATTCTTCTTCCGGTACCAATTGTATACTTCCATAACAAGCTGGTGAGCTCCAGATTTCAGGGAGACATCATTTGTATGATTGAAATGTGCATCTATATCGTGCCTAAGCATGTATCCAACATCACGTGGAGATATTCCTCATCCACAATGGTCATCAGGATCAGACCACAACAGATCACACATTGGTCCTTCGTGTGGAACCTCTTGTTTACGAGCCAATGCTATGATATTATCCAATGTATCCAAAGAAGGTGAGAGACCTCCATGCAAGCAGAAAACCTAACTCAATGAATGCAGTCAGAGGTTAATAATCAAACAAGTTAGTAAAGTGTTTCCAGACATTGGTATTTCCGTATTTTTGCAAGCATTCAGTGTAGAAGCCATACGCTTGAGTAATTTGACGGCTTTCATGGTTGCACCAGAGAATTGTAATTTGATCTCTATAACGGAATTTCAAGGTCTCAAGAAGTGTAATAGTCTCCACTGAATAGGATGCACAATCTACATAATCACCCATAAATAGTTAATTAGTATGAGGAGAATTTCCTCCTATCCGAAACAACTCAATGAGATTGTAAAATTGGCTATGAATATCGTTGCTAACTATGACAGGACACTTCACTGATTGCATGTTCCATTCCTCCACAAGATCCGCCCTAGCTTGATAGCACAACACCTTCACCACCAATTCCGTTAGAGGCTGACACTCCATATGGTGCTCGATTTGATGGTCTAGATCCGCTTGAAACGACATCTTCTATCACCACGATTCAATCCAATATACCTTTAACACCTTCACTTCTTATTGTAGATCTATTTGAACTTGCGGATAGAACATAATGAAACGACCGACTCGAATGAATTGACCAGAGAGTCGTCAACGATGACAGGATAAAGGTCGATGCTAGGGTTAGGTTCTGAAGCCAAACGCGAAGAGCATAATTAGGTGGTTTTGTTGGTTTGGGTTTCTCAATCAAGGATACGTCAATCAGACACAAAAACAACGCGACAAAAGAATACCTAAAAACATTCATGAAAGAACCAGGACTATGAGGTGTAATCGTAGCCTGAAACTAAAATACGAAGGTAGATTCAGAACCAAGAGGCCGAGGCAAGTTCAATGAAAGAGGCTATATCTTAAACAGTTGTCAAACGTGTCGTCACACACAGTGAAGAGTGGAGGCGCGTGGATCCTAAGCGCAGTGGACAATGAGGTGTGTGTGGTGGCTTTCAGCGAAGCGCTATGAGGTGTGGGTTGATATGGATGAGGCAAAGCTGATGGAGTGGTTGTTTGTCGAAAAAATCGTCAGAAACAGTGGTGGAGTGGCAGTGACGGTGTTAGTAGCGAACTGAACGAAAAACAAGTGGAACGGGTGTCGAAATGTTGGAAAAGAGAAACCATAATTTTATTCCCTAACTATTGGGAACTCGGCAACGAAATAGAGACGGGATCGTTCAAGGAGGATCGAAATAGGTTATGATACTATGTTGAAGTTGTGAGATTTTAGAGAAAAGGAGGAGAGCTTAAAAAAGAAAAATGTTGAAGTTATGAGATTTTAGAGAAAATGAGGAGAAAAAATAATTAGTGTTTGAATATTATTGATAATAGCTTTATGCTAACTTGATTACAAAAGACTTAATACTAAACTCTATTTGTAGAGAAACATGAACTCAATCCTAAATTAGGAACAAATCATAATAATAATAAGAGATATTCTCAGATATCTCTATGATTGATTATAAATTGATCTTAAGAAATAACTTAAGATATTCTATTGTAATATAATATAATAGATATTATAAGATATTTTCTAATATTCTAACAGTTACACATCCGTTTTATGTGAAAATAAGAATGAAGAGAAATGTTTGAGTGTGTGACCTTAAATTTATGGGTCAGATGAACCTTTTTTCACATATCTTGTATAGTATTTGTAAACTGAAAGTCTGAAGCAACTATTTAACTTTTCTACAAGGAAAACTTACACTCTATAGAATCATTTGTGGAGGAAACCCTATCCACGGTATGAAAGCTATTGAAAATAAGAATATTTTAACATTAAAATGCAATGGCTTTCATTAGTATGATCATGGCCCAGTTTGGATTAGATTCGAGTTTACTGGATCTTCTCAATTAGAATATGAATAAATCTATGGTTCTTTACTTATGAAAAAAATACTTGTAAGCTTATATATATGCACACACGTGTATGTGAAGTTAAATGAGAACTTCTGAAAAAATTGAGATGAAGTTCAAAATTGTTTGTGGTCAGCCTTCCCATTTTTTGAGACTCTAAAAATGAGGGAAAGAGTTTGTGGATTTCTTGAAACCCCTTTGAAGTTCTCCCCTAATGTTCTTTTTTTATTTTCCCTAAATTGGGAGTTTATCCTTTCCAAATAAATTGAGCAGTCATATTTTTTAGTTTATCCAAACTGGCTCTTGGAAAGATATGCTTCCGTACATTTTGCTTGTTTCACCAATGTCTTTTACCAGTTAAATGCACAATGTTATAGTAAAGTTCTCTTCTTGCTAGTGGTTGCCCATGCATTTTCCTTCTACATTCACAGGTTGGATGGCATCCTAAGTTTACAGATAGTCGATGCTTTTTTATAATACGAACGGATGGGACTGTTGAAGATTTTTCATACCGCAAATGCATTCTTGGTGCCCTTGATGTTGTTGATCCGGAAAAGTCAAAGATTCAGAAGAAAAAATGGTTGGGACATGATGACACGGTACCTAAATCTTTGCATGTCCAAGCATAATAAGTGACTGTCATTTGATATGATGGTAGTCACAACTCACAAACTATTAACTATGAGTTCATATTTTCTCTGAATAAATCATATAGTTGGTAATAGTAGTGCTACAACTCTAGAGTCACAAAAAACGACGTTGTTTTTCTACCTTTGATTTAGAAGGTTGTCCCAAATCAGTGGTAGAGAGGCACTGTTGTCTTTTGTGGGTATATAGAGTCATGTAATTGGCATTACTCCTGCTAAGAGGTGGATAATCTGGACGCCTTTGTTGTGTAATATCTTTAAGTTAGAATGAGTAGTAGCCAACTGAAATGTTGATGACTTTAGCTCGTCTGATAAAGCCAGTGCAGCGATTGAAACAAAGGAGATGCGGCATAGAAGGGAGTATACAAGTTGAAGGAAATGGCCGTACATTTTTTTATTTTAACAATTTACTTTCCTTTTTTATGATAAACATGGAGTGGGTGCTAAATCTTTAGCTTCTTTTTGCTACTTTCACTATTATTTTTTTGCCTCCGATTACGCAAGGCAAATAAAGAACTAGTGGAAGTAGCAACGAGAAGCTTGCAAACTGCAAAGATTTACCCTCAGACCAGATGTATTGATGAATATATGGCAGATAAATATAATAATTGTTTATGCTACCTAGTTCAAGCACCACGTGCATCCCACATACACAAATTGAAGAATGCTCATAAAATTTACATTCTGCACATTATGCTCATGTTATTTTATTTGTTTTCATGTGTATATGAGTTGCATGTCTATCGCTTAAATATTCGAAGTACTGAAAGAAAGTATCATGCAAATCGTGCACCGGTTACCTTCATTGAAACTAATTGCTCAGATTATTATCTTTAACACTGGTGACTATTTTTTAAACTTCACTGTTGGATTGAAATTTTGTATACAGCATATAAATCATATTCACGCAGTTTTACATTAACCCAAAGCTTACTTTATTTTATAATGAAATTTGTAGAAGTTTTTGTTGCTTGACTTTTTAAATAAATAAATACTACCAACTAATGCTTAGATACATTTAAAGTCTTTTCGATAACAAAAGTTAATGAATGTATAGACTACTCATCTGGTCTACCATCAAATGTTTCTCTACACCTCATAGGTTTTGGAGGAGCTTGATTTATAATGGTCATATCCAATCATCTACATTGGTCCGGTTTTTTTTTTTCACAGTGGATTTGTTTGGGTACAATGAGTTACACATGACTCAGAATATTGCTTTGCTATACTGGATTGAGCGTTAGACTATCTTACAAGCAACCATTGGTGCGACCCTGCAGCAATTCAGCTATAGAAGATGATAATATTCGTTAGAGATGGTTCAATGAATAAAATTAGAGAAGACAATCATATGATAATTGGTACATGGTACTTAACATTGGGTAATAATAAGTACGACTATGAATTTAGTTCGGGAGTATGTTACTATGGATGTGTTTGTTCTGGCTGTAGATCGAATAGCTTTAGTTAGATATGTAATGTACATTTGCCTACATGAGAGTTGTAATTAATGCATGTATAAGATAAGGCACTGATCTTAAAAACTACATTAAATGAATGTAAACAACTTTGTGCTTAAGTTGTTGAATTCCATCATTATCTTTTCCCACTTAGTTAAAAACCTACTATGTAATGAAATATAAACAAATGTAATAGTTGAAAATTGATATATTTAATTAAGAATTTAGTTTAAATACATCAATATTTTATCATTATCTTTGTTTATATTTCATTGTGAATAGAGGAATATGCGTAATATGTCTATGTTTTGATATGTCAAATTTTATAGATAAAATCACGAAAATTAAGAAAATTGATTATAATAGTATTAAATTTGTTAATAATTTGAGTTGTTTACTAATTTATCCTTAAAGAAGAAGAGTTAGTTAATAGATTAATTGTAGCATTTATTATAGATTGCAGAAAATTAAAAGATGTAACATAATTAAAAATAAATTAGTAAAAAGATAAATAATTAAGTTAAAAAAGTAAAAAAATCTTATAAATAAGGAGAAAAAAAATGTCAAAAGAATTATATATTTAAGAACTAAAGTAGTATTAATTAATTTTAAGTAAAAATGAATCACACATTATCTTTCTTTAACAATTAATATGTGGAAAATCAAATTCAATATTACTTTATTTTTCTACTTTTTTATTGCCGTAAATCAACTTTATATCATTACTAAGTAAACATTATCTGAACTCCAATTGTTTAATCTAATAATAAAAAAGATAAATTTTAGATTCGCAAGATACCATATTTAATCTTTTCTAAGTGTTTACCGACCCCCAAATTAACTATATTTGCTTAGTACTTTTTTATTTACATTCAAGACCGAAGGGTGCCAATAATTAATTTGCAAAACCCAACTGTATTCCATATATCTCAATACTATATTTGGAAAAATATTGGTGCAATAACTTAGGAGAGGCAAGGGACTATATGGGCGCGATAAATACATCACAAAATCTGCATTTTCTTGAATCATTGTGGTCCATGCAATTTTTTCTACAACATAGCAAAATTACTCATAGCATTTTGGTTTTAGTTTGGGCGATAAAAAATAGTAAGTAATCTTTATGTTAGTCAAAGTTATAGCCGTTGACATCGTTGAGCTTTCCACTTTATATAATCACTAGAACAGTGGTTGGTTTGTGTCACTACAACATACACCAAAAATACATTATTCACAAGAACTTAAAATTTCGAAGTTTAGTATTGTTGTTTCTCACAAGTTATAATTAAGCTATAATGGATGTTTGGTTGTGGAGGCTTATTCTTCTTTCTCTTGTTGGGATTCTCTTTTGTCCTAATCATTGTGTATCTCAAAAAGGTATAATGCTAATATATTTTTGGTTACCTTTGTTTTGGTCACTGCATAAAAATTAAAAAAATTAAAAACTAATAAAGAATCATATTATTATTATTATTATATATACAGATACAGGTAGAAAATACACGTTTATGCAGAATGCAACATCAGCAGCAAACATATCATACTACGATTACATCATAATTGGTGGAGGAACCGCAGGTTGTCCTTTAGCTGCAACACTGTCACAAAACTACAGCGTTTTGGTACTTGAGCGTGGCGGATCACCTTATGGTAACCCAAATATAACTAACTTAAGTGCTTTTGGTGTGCCACTCTCTGATACTTCTCCTTCATCTCCTGCTCAACGCTTCATCTCTGAAGATGGTGTCATTAACTCAAGAGCTCGTGTCCTTGGTGGTGGAAGCTGCTTGAACGCTGGCTTCTACACTCGTGCAAGCCCTCACTACATAGGGTAATTAATACTACCTTTCTGTTCTTTTTTTACGAAACATTTGAATCAATAAAAATTGATCTATTTGATACACTCAAAGTATTTTGTATATATGTATCATGTTCATTTTTTACAAACATTTGAGTCAATAAAAATTAATCTATTTGATACACTTAAAGTGTTTAGTATATATGTACCATGTTCTTTTTTTTACGAAACATTTAAGTCAATAAAAATTGATCTATTAGATACCGTTAAAGTATTTAGTATATATGTATCGAATACATCAACTTTTGTTAACCCAACTGTATCTTATATTTTTCAGGGAAGCTGGTTGGGATGAAAAGTTAGTGAATGAGTCATATAAATGGGTGGAGCGAGTGGTGGCATTCAAGCCTCCAATGAGGCAATGGCAAACAGCAGTTAGGGATGGATTGATGGAAATAGGGATATTGCCTTACAATGGGTTTACTTATGATCATGTTTATGGTACTAAGGTTGGAGGTACAATCTTTGACCAAAATGGTCACAGACACACTGCAGCTGATCTTTTGGAATATGCTAACAGAAACAAAATTAGTATTCTTTTGCATGCCACAGTTCATAGGATCTTGTTTACAAAAAACAAAGTTGCAAATGGAGTTATATTTATGGATGCACATGGTTTAGAACACAGGGCATATCTGAAACAGGGGAGTAAGAATGAGATAATAGTATCAGCAGGTGCATTAGGTAGTCCACAACTTTTGATGTTGAGTGGAATTGGAGCAGAACATCACCTTAGAAAACACAATATCAATGTAGTATTGGATCAACCTTTGGTAGGACAAGGAATGTCAGATAATCCCATGAATGCTGTTTTTGTCCCATCTCCTGCTCCTGTAGAGGTCTCTCTTATTCAGGTAGTTGGCATTACCAACTTCGGCAGCTACATTGAAGCTGCCAGCGGTGAAAACTTCGGTGGTGGTTCTACTCCAAGAGACTTTGGAATGTTTTCTCCTAAGGTACATCTTACAAATTCAGTTTAACCTAAATCAATTCTATCAAAACCATAAAGTGTACGTTTGAAAAATCAATCAATTCTTGCATTATCATTATTAATATTATGATTTCAATCAAGCAGATGAGTCTCTCTCTAATAAACATATTTTCATATTGTATCACATATAATATGTGACTCTTAACAGCACATGAAAACACGATTAGTTAAGTTGAAGTTTGGATTATTTTGCTTAAAGAAATCTTTCAAGTTTAAAATACAAAAATATCAATATAACACTGAATCTTTTTCTAAGTATAGAGATATATGTAGAAAATTAATTATTTAAAATTTGGTTACAAATGCAGATTGGTCAATTCTCAAAGTTGCCTCCAAAGCAAAGGACCCCAGAAGCCGTAGCAAAAGCAATAGAAAGAATGGAGAGTTTAGACCAAGAAGCTTTCAAAGGTGGATTCATTCTAGAAAAAATAATGGGCCCAATTTCAACGGGCCATTTGGAGCTCCAAAACACTGACCCAAATGAGAACCCTTTAGTGACCTTTAATTACTTCAAGGATCCAAGAGACTTAGAAAGATGCATTCAAGGCATTAGTACCATTGAAAAAATAATTGATTCCAATGCTTTTTCTCCATTTAAATACAATAACATGCCAGTCTCTATGTTACTTAACATGACTGCAAATTCACCTGTTAATTTATTGCCTAAACATATCAATACTTCATTGTCTTTGGAACAGTTTTGTAGAGACACTGTGATGACTATATGGCACTATCATGGTGGATGTCAAGTTGGTAGGGTTGTTGATAGTGATTACAAGGTTCTTGGTGTAGACGCGTTGCGCGTAATCGACGGTTCTACGTTTAATTATTCTCCTGGAACTAATCCTCAAGCCACTCTTATGATGCTTGGAAGGTAAATATAGATAGTATATGTATATTCTATTTGCGAATTGTCCCCGTTTGCGCGGTCAGAACATAGATCGATGTTTGATCAAAGATTAGATAATCCAAATTCAAATTCATATATTAAATTATAAAATAAAAAAATTTATATTAGCTTAAATCATATGATCTTATGGAATTCAAATTCATCTTGAGATGATAGTTGACATTTTGTTAATTTGGTGTGCAGGTATATGGGAGTAAAAATATTGAGAGAGAGACTTCCAGCTGAAGAAACCAAATAATGATTTTAAGTTGTATAAATAATTAAAACATATGGTATTTCTCTATTTGATGATGTTCATCAATTGGTGTCAAGTCACTGAGAAAATATATCCACTCTATATTTAGATTGATTTTGTCAAGTTAATCCACAATGAATACTATTTACTTCTCTACCTTTGTTCAATTGAAGACGAAAAAATGAAGAATTTGTTTTTATAGTTTCAATTTGAATGGATCAAACTTTATGCGCTGTAGGAGATATGTTTGAACTATAAAAATATATAATACTGACTCTTTTGGCAACAATATTTTTAAATATAAGCTAGCTCAAAAAACATTCACATGCAAAAAAATATATTCAAATAATCTTACAATAATGATGAATTTTCAAACAATTTTGGTAATAATGTTGATATAAACTTATTGTTTCTATTTTTTTAACCTTTCAACAACACAAGTTTATAAGGGTTTTTTTTTTTTAATTAAAGAACTATATATATATATATATATATATATATATATATATATATATATATATATATATATATATAT
>JBBPBR010000002.1:1986744-2003514 GCA_037974775.1 Cicer pinnatifidum
CTTTTATTTCTTTTTTTTTAGATTTTAATAGTGTTGTAAATTGAAGTTACTTTAATTTTTTTTTTCTTCATTTTTTGATTAAGGTTTTCATTTCATTTAATGTGTGTGCGCTTACATGCAGGAAGCATTGGAGGCTCATGATGGTGCAAGTAAAGGGAAATATACAATTGGACTTGGACAAGATTGCATGTCATTCTGTTCCGAGATTGAAGATGTCATTTCAATGAGGTTTCTACTTTCGTTTTTTATTGTCTCTGTTTTTGTTGTTTTTGGCACTAGAGTAGCTGTTAATTTGATTTGTCATTATGTTTGGATTTGTCATTGTTTGATTTTTCATTCTCAGTCTTATTGTCATTTACTGATTAGGATACATGAGATTTGGCAATGCTAAAACATGTTTTAGAGCTTACAAACTCTGCATTATGGTTTGATTTACCCTTATTTAAGAACATGTAAATCTTGATATAGTTTACACACAGGTTGCTACTGTCTGTGTGTTTAATGTTGTACAGGACTTCAATGTTGAAGCTTTATATTCAATATTGTTCCTAATCATTTTCTTAATCTAATTTCTTGAAGATTAATTATTGTATCTGCAGTTTGACAGTGGTTAATTCCCTTCTTGAGAAGTATGAGATTGATCCTAAACAAATTGGTCGTCTGGAAGTAGGCAGTGAGACTGTGATAGACAAAAGCAAATCCATCAAGACATTCCTGATGCAGATCTTTGAGGTAACCTTTTAGTGTCTAACCACATAGATATTTGATATATAATTCTCATTTGACTTTAAATTTCAGTCTATGTACCTACTTGCATGGTGATTAAACCATATTTTTGAGTATTTAAACTTGGATCGGAAGCTCTTGAGCAGTCAATCTTGTGTATATCATTATCAAAGAGCCCACAGCTAAAGAGACATATAGTTAGCTGTGCAGTGTTATATTTTCACCCTGATTCTATAACCATAGTAATAGTGATCAGTGACCGTTTTCATGTTAAGTTATTAATTAATGTTTCACTGTCTGATATATCGTAGAATGTCAATAATGTGAATAATCAGATTGGGATTGGTTCTGTTTGTCTTATTATTTTCTTGATCATACAATTTATTTGCATAGATTTCTAATACGTTATTTGTATATTTGTCTGGAACAAACAGAAATCTGGAAACACTGACATCGAAGGTGTTGATTCAACTAATGCATGCTATGGAGGAACTGCCGCACTGTTCAATTGTGTCAATTGGGTGGAGAGCAATTCATGGGATGGACGCTACGGACTTGTTGTCTGCACTGATAGTGCGGTACGATAGTTTCCTAATTATGCACGTTACATTACAGACTATATTCAGTAATACTAAACACGGTTTCCTTATATGCGATTCTAAGAACACTACAAGGCTGAACTGAAAAAACTCATATCCTGGATTCTGAAATAATGTTGGGGGGTTAATCAATGGATGTTTCCTTTCACAGGTCTATGCTGAAGGTCCTGCTCGACCTACCGGAGGAGCCGCTGCTATTGCTATGCTAATTGGTCCTGATGCTCCCATTTCTTTTGAAAGCAAATTGAGGGGAAGTCATATGGCTCATGCTTATGATTTTTACAAACCTGACCTTGCGAGTGAATATCCAGTAAGCTTTTCAATCCCTTTTCATTGTTGTCAGAATATTTGACTTTGGGATCATATAATTTGAAAAATAACTTCCTATTATTTTTCCCATGGGATGATCAAAGCATCCTTACAACTTTAATTTAGTTTTAATATGCCATGTAGGATAGCATTGTTGTTCATGTCTGTTCTTTGCTTTTACGTCATCCACATATAGAATTTCAGGATACCAACTGCAATAAATCCACATAATTTGTGTTGTAGGTTGTCGACGGAAAGCTTTCACAAACTTGTTACCTCATGGCCCTTGATTCTTGCTATAAACGTTTCTGTGACAAGTAAGTCTGTAATGTCAAGTTTTTTCTTAAGAACTTATTGTTTTACACATAATATTGATTAACTAGGAGATGGTCAGCTCAAATAGCCTAATATATATATATATATATATATATATATATATATATATATATATATATATATATTTTGTTTATTCAACAATTTGCTGTCTTGATGCAAACTGAGTCTGACCTGTCCTGGCCCTGGTTGAAAAGTTTATTATAGAAACACATCTCAAGTTCTTATTCTTAAATGAGGTCGTAAACTGGTAATTTCTTTTTCATAATTTTATGTGAAAAGGGAGATTCCTTTGTATGTTAGGCTATAAATATTCTAAATGGCGCTTGCCAATGTTTTAAATGGAAAGAGATGACTGCATGAGTTAAGGAATGAATTTGGGCCAAATGTGAAACCGAGCTTGCTGTGCTGATAATATTTCCACTTGGTAATATAATAGTGTTATTATGATATTAAAGCTTAAAACATAATATAACAATATATTTGTTAAAAAATGTCATCCAAATTCTGAATTAGTTCAAATCAACAAGGATTATATGTATGTATGCGTGTGTGTATGTAGGCATGTATATCCTTAAACCTCATTCCATTTTTATACTATAAAGACTGATGTTGTGTTTAAAACATAAATACTAACTAACTGACCAAGTACCTAACTATATTTACTTTTGCAGATATGAGAAACACGAGGGGAAACCATTTTCTCTTTCTGATGCTGATTATTTTGTATTCCACTCTCCTTATAACAAGGTAGTTTAGACTTTTAAGGATTTAGTATTTAATATTGTAATTGCCTATGAGACCTAATAATGCTCCCTGTGTGTATATGTGTTCTATATTTTCTTTTAACACTTTTGCTTCTGCAGCTTGTGCAGAAAAGTTTTGCTCGATTGGTCTTCAGTGATTTCTTGAGGAATCCCAGGTTCTCATCATTTATCCATCCTCTGAAAACTTTTAATGTTTATTTAGTTACTGAATGGGTGTTTAAAAATTGATTATGATTGCAGCGGTGCCGATGGGGTTGCCAAAGAAAAACTGGGGCCTTTTGCAACATTATCTGATGACGAGAGCTACCAAAGCCGGGATCTTGAAAAGGTTTGTGATCTTGTATAAGCAAAAATAATCTTTTGTATCTTGCATATTACATTTCCTTTTTGGCCTTGGAGTTGGAAAGAAAATGCGTGAACTCAAATTTAAAAAATGCATGAACTCAAATTTAAAAATATTCTGTTAAAATTGGACACTAGAGAAAATATTTGCTGACGATGTGCAATATTATTTATTTTGAAGGCATCCCAGCAAGTTGCAAAGCCTCTATACGATGAGAAGGTACAACCAGGTACTTTGATACCAAAGCAAGTTGGCAACATGTACACCGCATCTCTCTATGCGGCATTTGCATCCCTTATTCACAACAAACATAGCACATTGGTGAATGTTCTAACCTCCATCTATGACACGAATAGCTTCCTTGTGAAAATGTTATCTGCTTTCTAATAAGTTACACCTTACAATTTTCAGGAAGGTAGAAGAGTGATATTATTCTCATACGGAAGTGGCTTGACCGCTACAATGTTTTCCTTGCAAATGCGTCAAAGTAAACATCCATTTAGCTTGTCAAACATTGCTCGAGTGATGGATGTTGCTGAAAAGTTGAAATCAAGACATGAGGTATTGATCCATAAATGTCTAGTTAAATATGAAAGTATTCACTGCGTGTTCATTAATTTTGATATTAAACTGAATATATAACTACAAAAACATAACAATGCATTGCATAAGTTTCTAAGTGGGCAGAGATACTGATTGGGATTTGATATTTATTTTCTTTTCCAATTTCCTTTTAGTTGTGCTCTTACCAAATTTTTTAAGTCTAAAAAAGATTTTTATTGAAATGTCTTAGAACTTGGCTTGTGGGTTAATACTTACAAGTCAACGTGAGAATTAATGGTTGAAATCGACCAACCCTGTTGTAATGTTTATTTATTAAAATGTTGGAACAGAGTACCATGTTGTGCTATTAAATCATATGGTCTTTTGACGAGTACACACTTTTTCAAATGCAGTTTCCTCCAGAGAAGTTTATTGAAACACTGAAGCTAATGGAGCATAGGTATGGTGCCAAGGATTATGTAACAAGCAAGGACAGTAGCCTTTTATCTCCAGGCACATTCTATCTCACCGAAGTTGATACCAAGTACCGTAGATTCTATGCGACGAAACCTAGTGAAAGCGGTTTGACAGCAGTCAACGGTGTGATTGCCAATGGTCACTGATGGTTAGCATATATGCAAAAAGAGCAATAAATGGCATTAAGCTTCGCACAGAATGAAGTGTACTCTTGTTTGCATTAGTTTTGCAAGGGAAGGAAAATGTTTTCTTCGGTTGCAATTGTTGCCATTTCAAATATTGTATTTTACCCTTTAGAATGTTACTTTGAAGTCAAAATTTAATATTTTTAGGATTCGTTTTCTTTGAATTTTAATAACTCAAAATATGTCTCAAGAAAAATTCAAATGGTTAAAGTGCTGTCACTTAGATTGGATATTGTTGACGTATGCTAATGATCGGGGAAGTTGGAGTGTGTTTGGACGGAGAAAATGAAATTTTAGGAAAATTAAACTTTAAGCAAATTTAATGCTTCAATTGATTTTTTTATTTATTTTTAAATTTGGTTGTTTGTATAAAATGATTATTCTTTAAAATTTTTAAAAGTTTTGGGAAATAACTCAAGGGATTAATTTGTTGTTTGATTTAAAAAATTGAAAAAAAAAACTAAAATTTTGTAAAAGTTGAGAGATTACTTTGCAATTTTAAGGGAACAATTTGCAAAATTTAAAATTTTTTAGAGAATAATTTGCAAAAAAATAGAAAGATATAAGGACTAACATGCCAATTTTTAGTTCTTCTACTTTTTAGTCCTTTTTATTTTAATCTTTTCTTATAATTGATCTCTATTTTAAAAATCAATAATTTCCTAGAATTAATCTCTATTAAAAAAGTAATAATTTGATATATTTTAAATGATGTAACATACAATTTCATGATATAGAACAATTTAAATATAAATTATTTATTATTAATTAAACTACAAAAATTAAAAAAATTCAAAAATGAAAATTAATTTTTTAGAAGGTTGAATTGCTATTAAATCATAGTCCCATACTTAAAGCATAGAGTTTAACCCTTAGTGCACCAATTGAATGGAAAAAGAATCATAAATAGTAAAGTGTAAAGATATTGCATCTTCTACTTGTAGTAGAGAAAGTTGAATCAATATATTTTATCTATTTAGATCAAATACATTCGTCTATGTTGATTCTTGTTCAGATGGTGAGATTTTCTTGAAGTACTGTAAAAGTACCCTTTATGTTTCCACCAACATCCGGGAAAGTCTCACTCCCAAAAAGAGGCTTGACATTGCCCTTTGAATCAACATCAAGAGGGTATTTCAGTAAATGGCTTTTCATTTCAGTTACCTCATCAGCCACGTATTGTCTCCAGTTATACTCACTCAATGACCTTATCCTTCTCACACATTAATCACTCTCTGCTTCCACAAAACATTCTTCTACACTTCCTATGTGCTCACTCCATAGTGACATTCTATAACCATGCACCTCAACACAACACAAAACATGCATCAAACATAACACAATCCTTAATAAAAACCATGTCATTCTTTATAAACTATTTTCAATTTTTGTATATAGTAAATAGAGCAAACAAAAGTACTTCCAAGTTTATAAATCTTGCCTGTCCATGAGGTTTAGATTTCTTGGTTGTCCAAGTATGATTAGGCTGATATGCTCCCATTGCACTCTCTGTATCTCTAGTGCCTTCCATGGATCTCTGGTTTATGTTAGCTGACCCCATTAACACATATTCATCATCCACTATCATTCCTTTTGAATAAACATAAATCATGAATCTTCTGTTCTTTTGAGTGAGTATCTATATAGGTTCTCAATGTGCAAACAAGAATGATAAACTAACTTGATCAGAAGAAGGCACAAAAGGAAAAAAACATTTAACTTTACTTGCATTAGAGAGTAAAAAACAAACACCTGAGGAGTGTTTTGTCCTGTAGGTTTTACAGCATTTGGAATGTTGTCATTATCAGAGACCTCGCGATTTCCGAGGCAAAAGAAATTCAAGTAGTCTTGTGGTTCATACTCATTTTCAAGTCCAGCCTCCTCTAAGGCCTTGTAAATTGTTTCATACATCATTTGCATTGTTTTGAACTGCCAAAATCAAGCATGTGCTGGTGAGACCAATGTATAACTGATATCAATATTTGAGAAGCAGATCTTCTTATAATTTAATTCATATATATTTTAAGTTTAAAGTTTTACACATGTATCCAATCACATCTCATTTATGTAGATATTTTAGGGACTAATATAACAAAGTGACATGATAATGCATACCAATTAAACTCAATCTTTTTAATCATTATGCCTATTGATTCTCAATATAAATGAACTTTTGTGCTGTTCTTATTGCCTTGACATATGCAGAATGTATGCTCATGTCTATCATTACATTTTTTCCACAAACCAAGTTCTGTTCAATGAAGTAAACATAGTCAGCTATTTGTTCACACACTTCACAGCAACAAAAAAGGCTAAATTTAATAAGAGAACGATGCCACTTCACCATTTGTATAGCGTCTTTCAGTTCTTTTGGAAATCCTTTCACAGAATTGGAATCGATCGAACAGAAGATCTTCAATTAAAAAATGCAGTAAATATTTATCAGAAACATCTAAACTGATACTGAAGAAGTTTCTCAAAGAGAACTCAAATAACGATACCTGAACATGCCAAGTCTCATTGTTATGTTCATTTAGGCAAGCAACTTCATCGATGCCTATAATGTCCGAGATTCTATCGATTTTCAGTAATGAATCATCATGTGAAGTTTCCATCTTTTGAAGACTAGTCATTTTTAACGCTCTTAACCATCGTTCCTCGTAATTGGTGAGGATGTCATATGCAGCAGGACCATCAATTTTGGAATGCAAATCATGCCATGGTTGTCTTGGAAGACCAGTAACAGACCCCTATTTAGTATACAAGTAAGACCATTACAACACAAAGGGAAACATATAAAATGGTTATGAATCATGGAATTTTATTATGTAAACTAATGAAAAAAAATGGATGACTAACCTCAAAGTTAGGATTATGAAAGTCATCTTTGTGTGTTGTTTGCAAAGTCCTAAAGAGAGAATGTGTTGGAGTATCATATCTTCCCACACATAAATCAAGACCTCCAATGAAAGCTATAATCTTTCTTTTATTCTCCCCTGCATCAGCATCCACAATCACTGTCTTCTGATGATGTGTATAGATTGTTCCAGCTTCCTGACAATTCAGCAGAAACCCAAAATTCATCTATTAGAAGACTAATCAGGGATGAAAAGAAAAGTAGAAAAAATTTGCAAAGAAAAAACATAATATTATTGTTTTAGAAAAAAGATGTATACAAGAAATATAAACCAGAAATATAAAACCAAAAAATTAACAGACTTGTAAGCATTTTCCTTAAACCAAAGTTATGCAGTTAGAGATACAAATATAGTGTTTTTTTTCTTTCTAACTGACCTTCTGCAAAGAAGTACTCTAACTGAAGAATGCTTGAAAAAAGTAAGTAACCGGTGAGTGCTTGAAAAAATGGTGAGTGTCCTCATCATGAGTGTTCATTAGTACAACCTATGTGTATCAATATATCATAGTAATTTGATGATAAAAGTAAGAAACCGGTTACAAATTACTATAAGCTATTATTTGATTCAAAATGCAACCAAGTGCAAGTAAAGAGTTAGAATGCCAAATATCAGAAACATGGTTCTAAATTGCAACCACAATATAACGGTTATAGAGGTATCTGACTCTCTGCAATGACATTGTAACTGCAATTTAAAATATTATTTGAAGATCATTTACCGTTTAATGTCCAAGCATGCTTTTAGAAGTAGGATCATCCCAAACAAGTATAAGCACTCTCACACCTTGTGATTTAGCTTTAAGAACATCACCTAAACTACAATCTTTCCCATCTCTATCATCCCTAATGAGATTAACATTGTAGTACACAGACAAACCAACAATATAAACTAATCGACGTGCCTCACTTATCGCATCAAATATATCATGCCAACAATTTCCATGCTCATAACAACTCACATCATCACCACCACCAACTTTCAAATTAAGAAGACAACCTTGTGGAACATGACAATCTTGATAAAGTGTAACTTTTCCATCTTTTCTAAGAGGAAAAAATGTAGCAGGAACACCTTGAAAATCAGAACCAACCCCATTTCTATAAAGGGTCACCTTATCAACAGGAGTATATTGAATTGATAAGCTTAATACAGTTTCAGTCTTAAAGGGTTTTCCACTAGCATTAAGAAGGGGGAAAAAGCCTTCAACTTTATCACCATTACATATTTTTTCAACTGGAATTCCAACAGCACCAATAATCTTGAACCAACAGCATCATTGTCTTTTACAACAAAATGAATTTCTGATGCAAAGTGTGCAACAGGGACATTAAAATACTGCATCCAAACAGGATTTTCATTGTTTCTGATTACAAAAGTCCTTGCAATCACAGCACCAGCAACAGAAACAGTTACATATGGATCACTGGTTAGATTATGAGTTATGTGTCCTTCAATTTGGCCACCAAGTTTTCTTGGTAACATTGAAAACATGTCACCCATTTTCTTGTGAAGGTTTCTGGCCTCTTGGATGCAAATTTGTAAGTTTCCATGTATGATTAGAATCCTTAAGGAAGTTGAAGTTGTTGGAAATGGAACAAGTTGTTGACCTTGTCCATGGTGTGAGTTTCCAAAAGATGGAGTTTCACCATAAACCAAATGAGCCATAATAATGTTGTTAGAATAAGTAACAAAGTGTTGTTTAGAAATGTTGTAGAAAAGAGTATAAGGTTTTTGAAGGATGAATGGAATGTAGGAGTGAGTTGTTATGTTAAGCATTTGATTTTATAAAAGTGGAAGTTGAAAATGGGGGCTTGACTTGAGGATGATTTGGTCAAACAGTAAGAGCGTTTGATTTGGTGCATGAATGTGGGTTGCTTCCTACTGTTCTTCTAGAACAAGTCATGAACATAATGCTACAGAAAACATAGGAAATGTCAAGTGGAAATACAATACTTTTGTTTTGGTCTGCTGAATTATGAGACTACACATATGCTGTGTTGTGGTATTATTATTAATTCAAATTATGAAAAATTGACATAACAGTAATAGAGCTATTAATTAATTCAAGTATATTTACAAAATAAAGTGACCCTTATTTTTTAATTTTGAACTCCAACGATTGCATGCGCAAGTGCATAGTCCCTCTTTAGTTTTTCTTTTGTTGATAATAATGCATTGTCTCTCTAAAATAATGAAATTTATGTGTATTATTTTCTCTCTTTTTCTTATAAAGCCCTATTTCATCGTTATATTCTAAATAGATAGCGCATTTATATATTCGAAAAATTTGTGGGAACCATAATTCACTTATAATATAATCTAACCAATTATTCATGAATAAAATATATGAAATTTGCCAATTGAGTCATTAAAATATATGAAAATATGTTATTTTAGTATCCAATATCTATCAATTACACTCCTTGCAAGTAGCTATACCTTTTATATTATTCTAAATTGTATCCATTAAACGTCATCATGAATTTGTTTGAGTAAAAATAACTTAATTTCTCATTATTCATGAACAAAACATAAACCAAAATTCAAGTTAAGACTTGATGAAACCGATTTTTGGTATTTGTCTTTTTGGCTCATTTTCTACATAGACTAGACAACTAGACCCACATCAAATATAATGATGATAGTAACAAGCATCACTTAGTGTAAGAACAACAAAACTAAAATGCCTTGTCCAAAAGGCTGTTTCAATTGCATGTAATGTGATATCATTTCCTCACCTAAAGCGAATTCCAATTTTGTTAATAGTCACAAGATATAATTCTCCTACGTGTCAAAAAAAAACGTAACAAACAATTTACAAAGAAAGTTAACAGAAAGAGACAACCAATTACCACCAAACCCTAAGACTGATTAATAATAGAAAAGTTTGCATACAATGATTAAATTCCACAAATTTACAGCCAACACTTTTGGAATTAAGCTATCTTACATTTAAAAGTAAACCAAATAATCCATTTCCAACCATAATATCTACTATCTCCACTCCATCTCAAAGGAATCCATAGTGAGTGAGTCTACACTCTATCAGCAATAAGAAGCATATAGTAAGTCCATATTTATGTTTCTAGCTGGTGATTAATAAGGAACAAATTTAATAAATGACCAATTAACAAGCTACCTCTTGCGCTTAGACTTCAAAGAGGTAACAGATTGAGAATTGCTGTGCCAATTTCGTTTCCTTTGGTTTATGAACCAATTATTGATTTGTTTCAGTTGCAGCCCTGTTTCCTCCACAAGTTTTGCTTTGTCATCTTCCTGATTAAATTATTAATTAATTTATTACATGATGGATGAAATAAATGAATAGATAATAGTAATAATATTAAGGAATTGAATTGAATTGGATTGCATACAGTTGGGTAAGGCCACTTTGCATGTTGTTGCCACCAATTCTTTAAGACTGAAGTTGTGTCACCTGGCAATTTACCAGCTCTTCTTTTCCTTAATATTTCTTCCCTTACATCTTCAATTCTTGACTTAAAACCCTAAAAATTAATAACATCATACTAAATATAATTAATAAATTGGTCAATAATATAAACAAAATTACATATGAAATTAGAAATGAAGAAATGAAGACCTGTTTGAGCTCAATTTTGAGTTCTTGACGAACTCTTTCCATGAGAGACCTTTCAGATTCAGTTGGAAGTAATGGACCAAGTCCCATCATATCATGCCCTTCAGACTGATCCATACCAAAATCCATTTGTCCACCAATTTCATCTTCATCATCTGACATTGTTGCACCACTTCCTTCTCCCAAACTCACTCCTATATATATATACTTTCAATTTTTATTTCAGAACAAAAAATACTAATATACAATCAAATTACCCCTAATTTTAATCCATCATGGGGTCTCTAAATTCAGACAAAACGTTACACATATCTTAATCATACATAAAGAAACAGACATAAAATTGAGTTGCCAACAACATCAATCATAAACATATATTCAATCATTCACCACACAAATCATAAAGTGGGTTATGATTTGAAGACTGTCCAAAAGGGACACTTCATTGTCGTCTTCATCGATTCTATATACCTAAATCACCATAATAAATATTACTAATATATAAAAATATTAAATAAAACTAAAATATAAAAACATTTAAAAATAAGCTAAGTATATGTTTAGTTTTGTCCTGATTAAAATTAATTTTAGTTAAAATTTAATTGAATGTAAAATGATTTATATTTAGATATGTTCAAGTAAAAGTGAATTTATAAATAAATTTTAATATAAAAATTAAGTTTGAGTTCAAAAGTTATAAATCATAGTTTTAAATTAGAACTAATTTTTCTGATAACATTCAAAACATGTCACAATTAATTTTGTATATTCAAAATTAATTTTAATCCCTTTAAAATTAAAATCAAAGATCCTTTAAGTAAAATACGATAAACTAATTAAACTTGGAAGAAAACTAACAAAAAGAATATCAATGCTTCTAAACAAGAAAAGAAAAAAAAAATTGAAATATGTATGCTTACACCACAAGTCACGAGAAGTGAAAGAGTGAATATTTTTCCCCATGGTTAATATTCTCTCAGACCTTTTAAAATAAATATAAACTCAAATATGATTTACTTAGCATGTGAATGATGTTTATATACTTTATTAATTAACACACCCCACCTCGGGTACAGCCCCATGCAGCTAGTTATAAGGTACTTATTTATTTATTTATAAAATAAGATAGTTCTTGACACCTTACTTTTTTCCATGCAAATATGTGTGCACTAATTAATAGGATTAGAAGATAGAAGACACCCATATCATTGTTTCAACGGTCTTAATCACTCTCATCTTCTTTATTTATTATTGTCTAATTTTCCATATGTTTCTATTTCATTTTTTTATTTATTTATAACAAATATATTTTGTTATATGTTGGTAAAACACTGGAATTAATTAATAGGGAATTGATAAATAAACTAGTCTAAAAGTTTCATGAATCGATTGGTATTGACAGATCATCCATTGGTTGTGGCATTAGTTGGTTGGGGGTTTCAATTCATGGTAGGAGGGAGGGACTATCATTTCATTCCTTACCAAACTAAACTCTTCCAAATTGGTTGCCATGTAACTATTAACTAATTAATTCATTTGTTTTTGTATAATCGTCCATATCACATTAATTAGTAGACCCTACCATACCACACTACTTCCTTCATATGAGCCTAAGTTCATCAAAATTATAAGCTTTATTAGAAGAATATAATTAAATATCTATACTACTCCAATAATTTGTATAAATAAAAAATAATGTATTTAATTCATAACTAATTTATAATATAGATTAAATATATAAATGAGATGAAGTAATTTGAATATATTATCATGGTCATTTGATTGAGTCATTTCCTATTGATAAAAAGAAAAGAATTGAAATTACCGGTGAGAGCTTGTAAGGTATTTTCGATATCACGGCAAGCCATGACAGCCTCAACGGCATGAACTCTTACATGTTGCTGAAGCTGTTCTTTGAAACTACACAATACTATCAAATATTGTGCCTACAGCAACCAATTCAAATTGAAATTGAAATTGAAATTGAAATTGAAATAGAAAAAACAAAAAAAAAGAATTGAAAATACTTACGAGGAAGTTGTCGAGTTGTTGACGATCATGTGGTGAAAGAGAATGAGTTTGTTGAGAGATATAAGATCGAAGAAGATGATGAGACTGAGATAACTGTGCATCAATAAGCGGTAACTGATCAATAGGTGTGGCAACACGTAGACATGCCACGTGTGCAGACAGAAGCTGTTCGTATAGTGGATGTGTTGCTATCTCCGCCTTTACTTGTCTGTTGTTGTCTCCGTCTCCGCCGCCGTAACCACCACCACCACCACCACCCTGCATCATCCCCAAGCTTGGTTCTTGCATTTCCTTGAGGTTGAGGTTGAGGTTGAGGACCACTCTATTTGATGATTATGAAGAAAAGCAAAGTAGGTAGGTGAAAGAGAGAGAGAGAGAGAGAGAGAGAGAGAGAGAGTTGTTGTTTGTTGTAATGTATGGTTATTATTATAGGGATCTGAAACACTGATGGAAACAAAGATATAACAAGCGCAGAGAAAGAGAAAGAGAAAAGCATTAAATAATGAATATAGGTGGTTTCGTTGTTGTTGTTGTTGTTATGTTTTGGAAGAGAGAAAAGGAAGCTGCAGAATCATTATTACTATGAAAGCAAGAGAGAGAGGTCAGGAAAAAGCTGCTTCTATCGTAATCTTTTTGTTTTTTGTTTTTTGAGGAATTACTTTTTTTCAGCTAATGACTAATGTTATGTTATGTTAGGTGCTTGATTTGATTTGATTGCCCACGATTCATTTTCGCTTTATCATCTCTATCCCCTGCAAAACACTATTTTTTCCACATTTTAACAAATAAATAGCTACAACAATTACCATTATTTAAATAATTAACTTTCCACTTAGCTCACACAAACAAAAGAAAGAGGTAGAACAACAAAATTTAATGAGGTGCATGTATCTTTGAAATAATTAAATAATTTTTTTTTTAAAAATAATAATTATTTAAAATTTGATTACATAAATATTCTTCATCGGCTACTTATTAAATTGTTGGACACAAACGACTTTTGTGTCTTGTCTATATCTACAAAATGGGTAACTAACCGATTTTGATATATCCACATATATTACCATATATCTATAAAATAAAAAAGAAATAGAAATTATTTTTCTAAAAAATTATACTTTTTTTTGAAATAGAATAAAAATATATATAATAAATTAATGTATCTAATTAAAAATTGAGATCAATATATTAAAATTTTTTAATATTTTTTTATATATATTTCATTTGAGAGTATTAATATTTTGAAATTATAAAATTTTTTTTATCATTTTTCGACGACACAAATAGTACTAATTAATACATACAAATATTAATAGATTAATATATATAAATTGAATGTTTCACAAAATCTCAAAGTAGAGATACATTAACCCATTAAAAAAATGTGTTGCAACATAGTTTCCCCCCCTCTTTTACACATAATAGTAGTGTCCACGACAATTAAATAGTAAATAAGTTTTTATTTTTGTATTTTTGGCTGATATTTTTGTATTTAATAATAAAGAACTTAATTAATATACTAACGGATGTAAATACTATTCCATTCCGTATGATTAAAATATTAGTTTATTTTATTTGTAGAGATTCGTTAAATTACTCTACTTCATGTCTATAGCAAACACGAATTTTTGTCATCTTTAGTTTGAATAAATAATTTAATTACTCATTCCGTTTTACAACGAGTATCGTTTAAATTTTATATATATATATATTAAGAAATATTGTAATTAGAAGGAAAAATAAATTATTTTATCAAATTACATATTTTAATTATTAGTGTATTTTTCACTATTTTCAATATAAAATATAACAATGTTTGGAAAGTTGTGTATATAGTAATTATTGAATGATAGTATAGAAAAAAAATTATCAAAGTTGTATTAAAAATTGTGAATGACATTGATTTTAAGATAATGTTTTTACTAAAATAGCGTTCATTATGAGACGGAGGGAGTAATTAAGTGTTTATAATGCACTTATATTTATCTATAAACTATTTCTACAATAAAAGATGAAATAGTTAAATTATTTTTATGTATCGATTATACATTATTTTCATAGACTATAAGTTATAAAAAATAAACTCAATGTGCAATTTATAAACATGTCATAACTTTTTTTCCTAAACTCTTTTAAAGAATTTCAAATAAAATAATCAAACTATATCGTATCAAGTCAACCCAACTCAAACTATTAGAGTTAAGTTTTTGTTTAGAGTTAAGTTCAATCTTGATCTACAAGCAAATGGAGTTAGGTAAGGTCGTATTTTGACGATCTAATTATGGGTAATTAAACATACCAAATTTAGAATTCATAGGTCAAGACTATACTCACCCTATTAGAGAGAGTTGAGCTGAATATTTAAAGTCGACCATCAAAATTGACACGTCTAATTTAATCTACTAAAAAATAAGATGTTGTCAGAGATGTATTAATCTATTGATCTAGTTAAAAAATATTAAAAAAATATCTTTTTTATGACTTTAGATGGTAACCATTTTTAATTTTCTTTTTTAATATGTTTAGTACTTTGTTTATTGTAACTTGCTTATTTAAATTCCTTTAGTACTTTATTATTTTTGCACTAATAGTAGCTCAACTAAGGTTGGTTAGTACTTTCTTTTCGAAATAGCTTGTTTATAACAGTAGTTTAGTTCTTGGAGTTTAGTACTTTCTTTTTGCACCAAATTTGGTACTTTCACTTTGCACTAAGCAACTCTGATTTTGAGCATGGTTATTATTATTCCAAGAATAATATGATCTACCTTTTAAACTAAAACAGAAGAGAAGATCATATTATCCTTAAATATATTACCCTCCCTTTGTCCCTAAATAGATTACCTTCCCTTTATAACCAACTTTTATACTTTCTTTTTCTTTCTGCACTATAAGTAGCTCAAATAAGTTGATTTAGTAATTTTTTTTTTTTAAAATTAATTTGATGAGATTGATTGACAGATTAATTTTAATTTAATACAAATTCAATTAATAATTTTAATGTTATCAATATTGAATAATCTGAAATTATATCTATTTCGAACACTTTAATTTTTGTCACATTTGTAATAGTGCGACTATATTCAAGTATTCTTTGAATAGTGTGAGTATGTTCACAATTACTTTAAAAAATATGAGTAATCAATTTGGCACAAATACAGGGGCGAAGTGATGTTATTGTCTATGGGGTCATGGCCTCTCCACTCCAGCCTTTTGATATCTTACTACAAATATTATATATTAAAATCATATTTTTGCATAATTCTTAATCACATGTATTATATAAATGAATTTTTTAAGACTGCCCCAACAGTTAGATTGGTTCGGCCACACCGCAAGTATAATGAAAAATAAAGTTTTTCTGAGCAACTAATAAAAAAGTTAATGGACATTATGCAAATTTAATATTAAATGTAATGAACTTGAAGAAGAAAATATGAATGAAAAGTAATAACTATATATCATTAGAGTGAGGGAAGGACAAACATATATACCTCTTCTGATTCGTCCCTTAACCATTTAGTTGAGCACTCCTAATAGATAAGGGTGTAAATAGGTTTATTGGATCAAACATTTTCAATATTTAGGCAAGCTATTATAAGATTTTTCTACTAAAACAAAACTACTATTTAATTAGGACAAATTTCGTAGTTTATAAACCGCACTTGGATGCTTCATCAACATAGTTGTTTGACTTCTTTCATAAAAAAAATTTTATTGTTTGACTTCTTACATCAAAAATTGATTCTAATGTTAGTTAATAATAAATTATTCATCTGAATTTGAATTCAAATTTTCATTAAAAAATTTTTAATTAAAAATTTATTTATATCAAGTTTAAATCTTATTTAAAAAAAATTAATAAAATTTTATTTGTATATTTGTCAAATTTCAAATTAATATAATTTCATTTTCTTAAAAATCAAATAGTTAAAATAAACAAA
>JBBPBR010000002.1:2003961-2017668 GCA_037974775.1 Cicer pinnatifidum
AAGATATCTTTTAGAAATGATTTTTATGAAGAATTTTTAAAAAAAAAATTATTTTAATCATTTTTTAAAATCTCATTATTCAAAAATAGTAAATAGATGAAATATTTAAAATAATATCTTAAGATAAACTATTTAAATCAATTTTTGACTTGAAGTTTTATATTTAAAATTCTTTTTTTTAAAATGTTATAAAAAAATTATTTTAAAAAAAATCTTAAAGAAACCAACTCATTACCTATATATAAATTCAACTAATAAGTGGGTAAGAACAAACTTGATGACCACTAAATTCAACCATCGTTAGTTGTACCAAAAAGAAATTAAAACTATACAATTTTAGCTAACAGAATTTAATGTTTTTAATGAATTAAAATGTTTTGCAATACGCAATGATATGTGCTTCCAATTCCAACAAGTAGGTTCAACCAAACTAAAGTATATATACGAGGAAAAAATCTCAACCAAATGGAATCAAAAGAAGATAAAGATATACTATATATATTCTCTTTCACCAACCTTCATTTAAGTTTAATGTTGTTATTCGTTCATCTATTCGCCTAAGGGTTGAGCTGTCAATTTTTCTATCTTTAGTGGTGGTTAATTATATATTTTTCTTCTTTAGTTTTATTTCAAAGATGTGTAAATTTCGTTGCACTATAGTATTTATAAGGTGGTTAAATCCAAGAAAAAAAGAGAAAATGCATGTATATATATGCATTGCGAGGCACCCCGATTGTTAAGCTGAAAACAACATGTCACTCGCCACAAATTATGAAATGAAAATATTAACAAATATTAATATAATATGTAATCTAAAATTTAAATTAAATATACTTATTTTATTAACTTATTTTTCTCATATTTAATATTGGATAAAATAATTTGTTAGTTTTTTCTATTTAAAAAAACTATTTAAGAAAGAGCACCGATGTTAGTGTTGAATATATATTGATGTTACAAATTAATAAAATAAATTATTTTATGTTTTAAATTATAAACAAAAATTAATTAAGATGGTATTTCTAGTGTAAAGCATCTAATAAATATACAGTTTTTTTTTTTGTAAAGTAGATTATAAGTTTCTCAAAGAAAAATGAATAATATGAGTAATTGGGAAGTGGTTTACAAGATAAGATGTAGCGGCGGCTTTGGTTGTAGTGGGTACTGCTGATAACACTGGTGGTTGAATCCTGATAAAGGAAAAGCTATTTAATTACATTAAAATGTTAAATGAATATTCTCTCAATGCTACTTTTTATTACTTTTGTTTGAAGAATACGTGTTGCGTTGAAAACAAGGAACCATTTTCCCAAAACTTCTGAAAAAATAACTTCTGAGAGTACCAATATAACTAGATGATAATATAAATTATAAATTTATATGGAGGATGATAATTAATTAGGATTAGATAATAATATAAATTTATTTTATATGATTAATGGATTACGTTTTGAAAATTTCTCAAATAGTTAGTATGTCAAAACTATGTGAAAATCAACTAATTATGTAAAAATTATCATTTGTTTTACTGCTATAAGTATGATCGATTATATATGTCACTACAAGAAAATCGGGGATTAGCCACGGTTACTTAGCCACGATCACGATGACTGTAGGTAACTTAAAAATTTTGCTACGGATATGAACGTGGCTAACATTATATGAAGCGCGCTCTCTCTTTTCCATTTTCGCTCGTTTTCATTTTCCCTCTTTTTTCAGATTTGCTCTATTCTTTGAGATTCCCTCTTTTTTCAGATTTGCTCTATTCTTTCAGATTCCATCTTTTCCATCTAAAACCCTAAAAATCCAAAACTCAACACTAACACTTTAATGTAAATCCCTAAAAATCCCTAAAATCCTATTCACCACTGTTGCCGTTTCACCACTGTTTCACCACTGTTTCACCATCGATTCACCACCGTTTCACCGTCGTTCTGTTTTATGCTGTAACACCATTGTTTCTCCAACAGGTTCTGTTTTCAATCGCAAGACTTGCTCTTTTTAGCTCCTTCTTCAACCAATCACAAAACTTGCTCTTTTATCTTCTTTCTAATTCAGCGAAACACATGAACTTCACAAATATCTTCCATCTAATTCAGCCAATTGCAAAACTTGATCTTTTCAGCTCCTTCTTCAGGTTCTTATTTTAATCTTCAAGTTCTATTTTTTAGAAATTTAATTGGTGATTATTTTCTAGTTCTGTTTTGATATGCTTCCTAATTTAATTGGTGATTATAGAAATAAACCATTTTCGAATTGAGAGCAAATGAAGATGAAGAGATGCATAAACAATGGGTATGATGTAGTAGTATATTGCTACAAAAAATATTTGTGCCGTATATGAATGACACTAGATAGTGTATTGCAATGGAAATTTTTTGTTCCGTAGATCAAATATGACTGACACTATTATTTTGTAACATGTTTGTAGTAATCGGTGTTTGTATAAAACTTATGTTGTTACTTATGTGCAATTAAGTGTAAAAACATGATTGATGTATATGGCTCCATAGCAACAAACAATGTATAACGTGAATGAATAAATAGTATGCTTTAATTTGTAACCGCTTATGGGTGACGAAGAGATGGTTGGTTTAATTATTTATTTATTTTGGGTTAGCAAAATAATGAGAAATATGAAAGGATTGTAAATAACTCGGATGTAAAATATGAACGAGAGAAAACTAACAAAGAGACCAAATGTATGAAAAGCATATTAGAGATTAGATTTTTGCATAGGTAGGAGAATTTTGAAAATGTGGCATAATAATTTGTTAAGATAGCAATGATATAGTTGGGAGGTTATTATAAATAGATTCTCTATGTTCTAAAATCAATACTAGTATTCTTTTAATAAAGAAGTTTTTACTAAAAGTACTTAATATAAATATTTTTTAATATTTTCTAAATTAATATTATATACATCACTTTTAAATTATTATATACAATTATTTATTTATATCAATTGTTTTTAATAGCCAATAACCAATAGGTATAGTTTTATAAAGTTATTAAACTTTTTTATTTAATTATTATTTTTATTAATTTATACATAACTTTGAATTATTAAAAATGATTTTTTATTTATTTTTAAAATCATACATATAATTAATTAATTGTAATTTATTTTTACACTTATTGTATATAAAAATTAAACCCAACTTGTATACATAACTTAAAAAAATAAAAAAGCTTGCCGTGAGAGTTGGGTTGTAATACTTCTCCCTTGTAACAAAATAAGTTAACCAAAAAGGAAAGAAATGAGTCTAATATCAATGAGACAAAGATATCATTAATCTTATAAATGATCGATATAAAAAAATGTTGTCAGCCAACCCGATGTGGTTTTTAGGGTAGGCCACTGCTACATGTGGCCAATCTATATATATATATATGGTGGATTATGAGTTTAAAGTATTACATCGAGTAAAATATACATATTTTGTTGTACCAATCAATTTATATATTTTCTTTATTCTCTCTACTCTTAAATATAAAAAGAAATAATCATTACACTCTTGGAATTTTTAAAAATTCTAAACTAACTGAAAGTTATTTTTATTTTCAAAAATGATAACTAAACAGAATAAAGATAATTAAAATTTATTCATATTTTAATCACAATATTAAAAAAAAAATATATTTAAGACCAAATAACTAGCTACTATTAATATTTAGTTTGAAGAATAACATTTATTGAGTGTTTGTTTGTATATGGAAAATTAGGAATAAAAGGCGCAGCGTGTAAGGTGCATGGTGGAAGAGGAAAATGAGCTGAGAACAAAGTCCGGAAGAAAAAACTAAAAAGTGGTGGTGGTTGATACCTTGGTCACCATCACAGATTCACAACTATAGTCATGTCCTCTTCTATCACCATTCATTTCTATTTTGTGGATACGCTATCACGATATACAAAATAAAGAAAAATAAAAGTGGTCCCACTACTCCCACATTTATTAAGTCCCACCTTAAATAAATACAACAAATAATGTGCTAAGGAAAAAAAAGATGCAACAAATGAAACTAAATGTCGAACCCATAGGGCCAGAATACTAAATATTGAATCATCCGTCACTTTCATTTCACCAGACCATAGTCCACAGTAAAGTGCCAAACAAACAACCGCCCCTTCTCATTGTTTTCTGGTTTCTTTGCTAAAGAGTAATTGTCGATATAATTTTCTTTAATGGGTTAAAATATAAAATATTAAACATCATTTTTATATGTTTAACATTTATTGGAATGTGGGACTTAAAACATACAAACATTAGACATATGAATAACCAATTTAACATATTTTACATATCAATAACCACAAATATTTAAATGTTTATTCACCAACAAATATTCACAAGCCGTGCCCCATCATGTTGGTTTTTTTTTTTTTCTTTCTGATTTCTTATTGTACAAAGTTATTCTAAAGGCCTCCTGAAAAAATTCATACTATTGGATAGATTTATTATTTATAACAATATTTTACTATAACTAACGTAGGTGGACAAGTAGTTTTTTGAAGAAAGGTGGACAAGTAGGTTAAATAAGGATATAATTCACTCTATAATTGTAAACTTATTTCCACTTTCCCTAAAAAAAAGCTTATTTCCTTCAACAATTCTGTACAAAATTATAAATTTGTTTTAAAAAATTGTAAAATTTTAATTTCAACATCAGATTGTTCAATATTATTGCATAAGAAGAAAATTTTATGTGACAAAGCAAAGAAAAACTAATATTGACAAAATATGACATCATAGTTATTGAAATAAAAAGTTGTACACTATTTAATACAAAACGAATGACACAAATGTGTGAAAATAGGGCAAGAAAATAAATACTATGAATAGATTAAAAAAAAATCATCTCTAACCAAGCACAATCATAAAAAAGTATATAAATTATTTTCACATGGAGAGAAGATTATTTTTATGAAAATAACAATGAAACCAGTTAACTTTCAATTATTTTTTATGGATTTAATATATGCAATGATAACTCCATTTTTTTATATCACGATGTTTCTTTTTTACAAAGTATGCGTAAATATCATTTGCGTGACTTTAAGTAAAAATATATATTTTTTTTTCATGCTTTTACATTACCTTTTAAACCGTTATCTGATTTTTTAATCGATTGACTCCCTACAAATTGACATCCAACAGTATCCCCACGAATTGAGTTGACAACAAAACATAGTGATATGAACAAACCCTTCAAAAAAACAAAACATCTCGTTTTTATACACATTAAATTGTCCTCAAATGAGAGACTCTAAGATTCCTACTTGGGTTCTAATCTTAGGTGGGTCCAAGAAGTAGTCAGAGTGTGGTGGAGCATCTAGACTACAATGGAGCACATTGGCATGAAGCTGTTGGCGGAGGTGTACATTATTCTTCATTTATTAAATTATTAAATGAAAAGTAATAAAAAAATATTAAAGAAATCACGAGTAAATGAGAAAAAAATAAACCATCCGTGTAGTAATGTTTGTTAGACACAAAGTAAGAAAAATTAAGTTAATTTCAAATTAAATAGAGCTGAACAAATTGATAATATTAAAAAGTTAAAGTTATCTCGTCAAAAAATAATTTAAAGAAAAAGTACACATTTGTTGCTATGCTGCGATGAAACATTTTTCAATTATAATTCGAAAGTTAAATTATTGTAACATTTCCTAAGTTATTACAGGCAAATATAAAGAGGTATGGGGGAAAAATGGTATCCCTTCCAAAAAATTCAAATCCTTTTAATATCATGCACTTCCTTCCCCTTCAGTCACAGTCTAATTAGCAATTTAACAACAATACATTACTCTGGCTTTTTACATCAATATTACCAAGGACATTGGTAGATGGTAGAGTAAAATTGTGTGGGATGGGATTTTACTCTATTAAAAGCTGCACGACCAATCACCACAATACAGGGCCGGGGCGAAGCTCAGAGAAATGTTGGTTGGGATGGTTAGTTCAGACAAATGTGAAGCATAAGGGAAGTTGAGGGTTTGTGGTCACAAGAAGGACCTGGCACTGTGGTACACTATATACTTCCAATATTTACAAATAAAAGTTAACCTAACATCACATACATGACATGAAGAATAATAATGTTGCTGTAATGGGATACAATAGTTAAGGCCAGAAATTATAAAGCAAGCTTCTAACAACTGCTTGTGAAACTCACATCACTATACATTTTTCTTTGGATTTCCCATCAGCCCTGGGAGATGAAGATGGATTCCTTCCACTGCTTCTTACCACCTGCAAATAGCATTTTACCAACTAATTTTAAAAAGTTTCAACATTCAAATATAGCCAGAGGTAGTAGAGTAGCCAAAACCAATGCTTTTTGTATATGATACGATCTGGTATCTACTATCCAATCATAAAGATCTCACTAACTTTCAAAACGATCCCATTCAATGGTTCTCATGAGAAACCAACAGATAAGGGAAATGCATATATATCCAAAATAGGGCAGATAATTATCAGTTGACAAACAAAACTATAAATTAGGTGCAGTAAAAGTTGGAAAACAATTTTTACCTGGGGACCTGTGACCAGTCTGGAGCTACCACTAATAGATGGTTTCTGTGGGCTCTGACGTGGTGGCTGCTGCTCAAACTCTTGTTGTTGCAAAGCTATTGCTAATTCCATATCAGAGCTGTCCCAATAATAAAGATGATTCATTGTTGCTAAACCATTTCGAATAGTTAAAACTGTAACTGAAGTTAAAGTCAACAACAATAGTTTACAAGTTTCGTGTTTCGACTTCTTTTTTATGGCAATATTTTTTCCTGAAAGCTCTCTCAGGATGCTTTTAAAAAAATGTTTTGACCCCAAAATTAGCTAATCTATACAAGCACTGATGTCATTAAGGATGCTTATCTACTGGATAATATTCTTTTGGAAGAGGGGCAATCATAAATTTTTATGTGTGTGTGTGTGTATGCACTAATATCAACAAGTTCAGAAACTCAACCTGATATCTAGGCCTGCCTGTGTTGCACTGTCTATGCTGGCAAGATAGTCCTGAAACATGTCAAGTTCTCTTTATATTATATCAATGAAAAAATTGTTTTCAACATAAGATAGTTACTTTTTTTAGGGGAAAGAACACGTACAGCAGTGCTGGTCATAACATTGTTCTCATCCCAGGTGTTACTTTCTTGGCTTTCTACCTTGAATTCCTTGAAATTACCAGTCATAAACAATGTATCGCCATTGACCTGAAAAATCAGTTCATCAAAAACTGTCTTCAATTTTAGTATGTGAAAAAGGATCACGCATTGTCAGTGTAAACTGATTTCATACCGACTGTTAATAGGAACCATAGGTACTTGCATCTCACCATATAATTGTAACCACCATCATAAAATAACCATCTAATCAACGGTTTGTATTCGTTGTCAGTGTAAAATTGTTTACACTGACAGTGCATACCCATTAAACTCTTTTAATATTACACAAAAGCAAGATGTTTTATTTAGACACCCAGACTTGGATAGGGCCTAAGGGGGAACTAGGTAGGAAGAGCTTGCTGATCATTACGGTGAAATACAAACATAAAAATAAAAATAAAAAAAAATTAAAAAAAACTGCATAAAGATTCCTTCTCAGAATTTACTTAAAATTCAAGAAAGCCTCAAAACCACCTGTAAGAGCTATCCAAGAAGCTCAAATCACCAAACACGTAAAATTTTAATTCTCGGAACAAATAACTGAGAATATCAACATCTTTATAATAAACTCCCGGCAGATTCAACATAGAAAGATAAGAGACGAAACAATAACATTTTAAGAAAGGATTTAATTTGTATACACTAACAATGTGAAGGTCTTTTACACTATCAGTCAATCTCAGCCGTCGGATTATTAGAAATCTTTGACTTTTATTGTAACTACATCAAAAGTCACAACTATGAATAGTTGTGATGTGCTGACACTGTAAAACTTTTTACACTGTCAATGCATAATAATTAAACTCTTTAAGAAAACATGAGTGAAAAATTCTAGATCATGTTTTACCTCATTCAACTTTTCCCAGACCAGATCAGGCTGGTTTATGTAGCCTTGATCTGTAGCTAGAAGATAGAGCTCACCCTCAATCTGTGAATAAAAGAGAATAATTTTAGGATTCAAAATAAATACTATGCAAGACAGAGAGCCAAGAATATTTTCACAATGATAAAAAACTGCCATTGGGAGTAGTTGATATCATTTTCATTAATCCAAATGACTAAAGAAATGAGCCTTTTCAAGCCTTGCGCTCACCTTAAACATGGTGCTGAAATGATTGTTTCGGAAAAAAACACATAACTCACGCTCTTTAAGACCATCTTGTAAACAGAAAAGCCTGCAAAAACATTTATGGTTTATAATATTTAAAACGAAATTCTTCAGCCAGTGAAGAAAATTATATATATCAGGAAATTTATTCAAGAAATTTAGAGCAACAAGACAAAGTCAACATACCCATAAAATGTCAACTGGCTGGCATTATTCCTCAAAAAACTCTTGACCAATTCCCCTAAGACCAATAAAAAACAAAGATATGTTCTATTAAAGATAAAAATACTGCTTGTCAGAAAGTTATTTTCCAATCAGAATGAAATCATTTACTCAAAAAGATATAGCACCACTGACCTTGTTCTGGAGTAATTTCTTCCTTAGCCCTTAGATCAAAGGTGCCTTTGTCAGCCTGTTCTTGAAGCACCGCCTCACCTTCATAAACAGGTTCATGGTCCTCAAAATTTCGAGGTCTTGTATCTAATACACATTCCTCTCCTTCATATATGGGCTCACTCTCATCAACAGTTGAAGGGAATGCTCCACAAGCATCAGTTTGATGAACTATGGTACTAGAAGAATCTGAATTCATATGGCTTCCAGATAAGCCTGATATTCCTGTTTCATCAGGTCCTTGAGATTCATCCAAAGCTTCATGATCTATAGTTGTTGGAGAGGATTGATTGTGAACTTTAGCATCCCCGCTAGAACCATCTGCACAGCTCTCAAAAAAGGAAACAGAGTATTTTTCAGGAGAAAGGATGGTTGCACTCTCATTCTGAACCAATGCATCAAGGTTATACTTCTCAACCCCGTCATTCTGTTCAACAGATTCTTCAGGTCCCATATAAGCTGAATGATGAAGGCCACCAACCGCATCATCCTTAAAGGACGAATTAGCTGCTTCCCCCGGTGTAGATGTAGAAGATGTAGGTTCATTATTGTCTTTGCTAGAAGCAGTGCACTCATGAGGTATGGAGGTTTCTGATTCATGAAAGTCATTGCATTCTTTACCGGTGTTCTTTCCTAAGTTATCCCCAGAATCCATGATTATAGCCTGTTCGTTACATTTATTTTCATCCATACCAAAAGAGACTTCTCCTTCAGTACCAATTGAAAGACTCACAACAGGATCGCTCATTGAAGCTTTAGAATCAACCTCAGACAGCTGCAAGACTCTCAACAACTGTTCTTCTTCTTCAAGATCACCTTTTCTTGGTGTGGTAGCAGAAATAGAACGTGGAGAATCATCAAAAGATCTGGCTTTAGAAAGACTAGGAGAAGGAACTCCAAGAGCAGCAGTTGTTGCAGCCACAAAATCAACACAATCTTCTTCGACATTATTCTTAGGTTGGATTTCAATGTTCCGCGTTTCAAGAGAAACAAGCTCTCCCATGAGAGCATTATAGGACTTCGATCCAATTGCAGTTGCAGTATCATGATCCTGGTAAACATTGTAAAATATTTTTTTTTAAAACGCATGATTAAAAAAAACAGATAGCATTTTGATGATTATTCAAAAAGATCACTCGGTCTTTTAAGATTTACAGCGAACAATGAGACACAACTATTGATCAAAATGTAAAGAAATCACTAGAACCAACTTAGATGGAGGCCAGATTAAATTAGGATATCGCACAACGAGGCCACTGACACAGCAATAGCATTTCTAATTTTCAAGGAACTAGACCTGTTCGCAGAGTGCTACATAAATCCTTTAATACAAGAGAATCATGAAACCTAAAGACTGGTTAATAAACCATTCTAAAATAAAATTCTGCCGAGCAATATCAAAATTGATGCAGTACAGCAGCGTGAAAAAAATGAATAAAAAAGGGGTGGGGTTATCACTTAGCAGATGACTAAGAGATTACCAAGCCAAAATTCTGGAGTTTACTTTTACTTTTTTTAGTAAAAATTCTGGAATTTACTGAAAACAAAGGAATGTCCTTAGACTAACATTGATGAACAAAAATATGTTACATCTAATTTAACATACAGGACTTTTAGCCTTTTAGGGCACATTAGAACATGTCTGACAATTGGTAAGGAAGCAATCTTCTAAAATTTGTCTAATTCATATGACAATGTAGATGATAGAACTAATTAATAAGGACTGACTGGAGACAAAATACCTGTGGATCAACTATCCAGCCATGATACAAAGGGATGTCCAGCAAATCAAATATGGCACACTCTGGAGTGAATTCAAAATCATCTATTCTGCAATTAATATGTAACTTTGGTCAGAACTTCAAAATTAATGATGGATGCATATAGCTTTCAGAAAAATGGATTACACTGACCTCAGAAACTTTAAATTTACATCAATTCCAGTTGCAAGTCTAGGGAGCAAATCAATTGCATCAGCAATGTTCTGTTGTTGATTTTCAACATAACCAGCATCTTTGTTCTGTAAGACAATAAAAAAAATGTCATACAAACTTACATAGCGAACAACATACTGATGGCACCGATGGTAACAAACCCAATTCTTACATTCACATTACTATTTGAATCAATCAATCGCTCAGCAACCAATGAAAGTAGCTTCTCTTGTGAGATTTCAGCAATATCAGGGCTCAAACTTAACTGGTTTCGTAGCAGAAGAACATTACCTGCAGCAACGCAATATATACAGTGTGGTGTGAAAAAAACAAGAAAAATCAAACAACTACTACAAATATCCCTCCAAAGTGCAAAACTTGAGAGCATCAACTTGTTACCAATCCTACAATCTAGCTAGTACAGGAATTTGGAAAACATACAAAGCAAAATAGGAACTGAAGAGATTATTGACCGGAAGAAAACATATAAAAGGATTCCTACAAGGGTGACATGAAGATATAATATTTCTACATTAGTAAATTGATCAGATGAGAAATATCTGATTAGATATGAAAAGGAGAATGACAAGACAACACTAATCATTAAAGGTTACATGGAGTTTATGTTTTGGATTCTTCTAGTCAATTTCTTTCGTAGTACTATTAGGAGTTCTGGCAATATCCCCAAAATGCTTATTGATGGATGATTGGTATATATAGATATTAGATAATATGCATCAAGTGTCAACTAATAAGTTCAAAATAAGAAATGTCAATTCCATTCAAAATGCAGGGACAGAAATAAATTTTGAAATCACGCATCAAACAAATATTCAAACTCTGAATAACTAGGAACAAAGTATATGTTGCAGAATTTGCATTTTTAGTAATAAAATAATGGAAAATAGAGCACAGCATGAGAATTACAGGACAAATTAACATCATTTCCTTGATGCTGACGAAAATTTACAAAAAAGATAGTGCAATATGTAAGACAGAAATTGTTGGACATTTTCAAAGATAGATATATAAAAACAAAAGTAACAAGTGCCAATGCTGCGACTAATGTGTGGCAATAGACTGGTAGATTCAATTAAATTCAATTAGAGGTAAAGGTAGCAATGAATGAATTGAGAAATATTAAAGTTATGATACACGTGTTGGTGAGTTAATTGAAAATTGAAAAAAAATACGAAATTATGTTGTATGTAATCAATCACGAGTAACTAGTGAGAAATTGAAAAACATAATAATATCGGATATATCCCTAACCTAGCAGTATTGAGTTAGATTGTAAATCGAATAATAAATGAAAAATGGATAGACATGCGAGGAATTGAATAGAATTGAAATGAATAGAAAGAGAGATGTATGGGTGAAACCCTAAGATGTGAAATGCACTAACAGATAGCGAGAAGAGGGCAGGGTCCATTGTCGTTTTGAAGGACGATCGGAGTGGTGCGTCCGAGAAATTGAATCGTTTTGGTTTTGTGAAGGAAGTCTTTGACTGGGGAAAGTTGTTGTTGTTCTTGTTGAAGTTGATGCTGAAGATCGTGATGTTGATGTTGATGTTGATCTTGACCTTCGTCTGTAGGGGAAGAAGATGCCATGTCCATAGAAGCAGCCACCACGTTCTCGACAACCAGAAATATTAAAGGGATATGTTTTTACAAATTAAGCGGCCAAATTAGGAAAATCCAATAGGTTTAGAACTAGGACTTTTTTTTTTTTTACCAAAGGCCAATCCAGTTAGAATCCGCGTACTAAAAGTTTCTTCGTTTCTGTACTAAAAAAAACAATAAGTTTCTTCGTTTGGTTCAATTGCTCCGCCTCTACTCGATGATGCGATTTCAAAGTTTTTTTTTTCATTTAAATTTTATAATATCAATTAATCACACTCGTCAAATTAATAAAAATATTTAATATATTTTACTTTGATGATAAATTAATAATATCGAACTTTTTATATTATCTATATAAAAATTAAATTATTATTGTTGTTGGCGTCTTTTTTTCTTATGATGATAAGAAGTAGAGTAAATCTTCTTCTTCTCGTCTATTGTCCACCCCTACTTTTATCAGACATACTTTTCATGAAAGATTAATCTTTGAGAGCTCATGCACTCTCAAAATCAACAATATCTTGAAAGTGTGGTTCGAGATCAGAACAAAGTCGTAATCTTTATGAAATGAATCTATAAGTCATTCAAGACGGTTGAGTTGCCTTTTACTAAGAAAAAGTTACGAGGGCTTATATTTAACACCTTAAAGTAAATAATACTTCGAAAATGTGGTTAGAAGTCAGAACAATAATGTTGTATATAACAAATAAACATGCAAATTATAGTAGTTTTTTTAGTCCCTTAGCCTCTACTAAGGGTGTTATTGTTCTAATATATAAAAATAATATCATATTATTTAAGAATCTAGACTAAAAATAATTTATAAGCAATATTCACACTTTTCTAGTTACTGATGTATCTTTAACTAAATACAAAAATATGAGAGAAAATTAATCAAACACACATTTAAACAAATTTAACCACCCCACCGCCGACATTGAAAAAGCTTCAACCACCACGAGGCAAGTATCATTGCAACCATGAGAAACTGCAATGGTCACCATACAAACAAAAACAAGAAGCATGTAACCACTGCGAGGAGACAACAAAAGAAAAGCCTAAAAAAGAGAAGGAACTTACCAAATATAGGAATAAGATAATTGCTATTGAGGCAGTGTTGAAATTATCCGTATAAAATTGAAAGGTTCATCCAATACTCACTTCATCAAAAAATTAGTAACGTCAGTCGAGTTATAATATTATAAAGACTATAACATAACCCACGCATATACATACTTTAACGTATTAGCAATATCGTGAATAAGCTTTTAAAATTTCAAAAATAATATATTTTGTTTATAGAATATTTTTTTAAGTGAATTTATTTAATTAATTATTATATATGAGTTGACAAATACAGAAAATATTTAAAATATTTTGTAGAATGTAATTGAAATTAATTTATATATTTAGTATTAAAAATTTATAGTAAAGATCATCCTACAAACAAAATTCATAAATTATATTTAATGTTAA
>JBBPBR010000002.1:2027877-2055066 GCA_037974775.1 Cicer pinnatifidum
TGAATATTATAAAAATATTTTTTTATAAAAATTTATTTACATGTATTATTTATTTAAATTATCTATTGTTAAAAATTATATTATTTGTGAAAGAAATTATTCTCATAAAATCTTTGCAATTTTTATAATGATAAAATTACAAACTCTCTAAATAAATTTTTTGTGAAAAATATTTTTTATAAAAATTTATTTACATGTATTATTTATTTAAATTATCTATTGTTAAAAATTATATTCTTTGTGAAAGAAATTATTCTAATATTATATACATGTATTAAAATAATAATTCAAAAAAAAAATATAATTAATTTGTATTCTAAATTATTTACAAAAAATATTTTGAATGATCGAAAATAAAATGAATTTAACTAAAATAAAATATATATTAAAAAAAAAAAAATGACTCGAATGTTTTTGGCTGTGAGCAACAGGCTAAGCTTTGAATTGAAGAAGTAGAAGGAAGGAAGACGTACGCAATTTCTTCATCACTCATCAGTGAGTTTCTATGATAAATCCATTTCATGTTTATACATATTTTAATTTCATTGTCTTAACTCATCTTTCCTTCCTTCTTTCTTTTTCTTGGAATTGGAAGAAACGTCCATGCTTCTTACTCGTATTTTTCAAAATTCATCTTCGCTGTATACCATTACTGTTAATTGTTCGTGCTTATCAAAATTCATCATCATTACGTATTGAATTTAAACCATCACGATTCATTTTAGGCCGTGTTTTTTTTGTTCATGTCATGGTTTTGACTTGCAGCTGTTCGATGAAATGCAAAGCTGAAACAAAACTTCCTTTTTCATCATTTTCACTTACTAGTTTTTATTTATTTACTTGAAAATGTTTTAATGGACTTTGTAGCTGCCTTTTGAGCAAGATAGAGTAATAGTGATCTATGTGGCAACAACACTTCAAATTGAAGGTGTGTTTGTGTTTGACATGCACCGACATTCATATAGATGTATATAATCATTATCATTTTTTAAATTATTGTTGGTGTCTAAGTGCCAATGTTGTCCCCAGTGTCAACGTCCACGTTGGTGCTTCGTGTATACTACATAGTAATACTGCTACTAGTTGTGTGGGTAGGTTTGAATGGGGAGTAAGGATGATGCTGTGAAAGAGACACTGATAGTAGATGCTCGGGCAAGAAATATCAGTCACAATGTGAGATGCACCGAATGTGGGAGTCAATCCATTGAAGATTCTCAAGCAGACATTGCCATTCTTCTTAGGAAGGTATACCAACTCTTATTTGATTTCCCTTGTCATAAAACTTTTGCAGAGTTATACAGTATTGCTTGTTAGTTACTGATTTTTCATCCATTAAAGATTTCTGCTCATAATTTCTTTACAATAGAACAATGCCCAAGTCTGCTAGCAGTGTTTGAAAGTGAGCTTTTTTGCTGTTATGTAAATCCTAAGCATTTGAACAATTTTCCAGTTAATCCGAGATGAAATTCGTTCTGGAAAAAGTGACAAGGAAATCTTCAAAAAGCTTGAAGAAGATTTTGGAGAGACTGTACTCTATACACCAAAGTTTGATATGCAGACAGCAGCTTTATGGTTATCACCGGTACATTTTTCCCGGAGGATTGAAAGCACTTGAACTTGTAATTTGTTTTTGTTGTGAAGTTTATATTTGTGCTGATTCCAGAAACATGTGATTTTGAATAGGTCATAGTTGCTGGTGCAGCTGTTGGAATATGGGCTTATCAAAAGCATAAACAAAAGACTAATGTTCATATCATGGCTCTGAACCTTGTTAGAGGTGTTCCTTTGACCCCAAGAGAGAAGGAAACAATGCTCGATGTTCTTACACCGCCTGCTTCACAGGGATTTAAGTCACAGGAAGACAAGACTTCCTTCTGGTGGAGGAGATTGCGAGGTCAATGATCTCATTCACTGTTCCGATTGTGGCTTTAATTTTTTGGCAACTCTGCCTACTCAGTTTGTGGTTTTAAAGGACAACAAAAGTAGTCGACTTATATGTTTATGACTGTATATTAAGTTTCACTTTGGTGCTAATCCACAAATTTCCAAGCCTAGTATTTTAAGTTTATGTGTCAACACCCAAGCTTGGTGAGGATATACACGCTAAGAAAGAGGTTCATATTTGTAATAATACTGATTTCATTGCTTAATTTACATGGCAATCCTTTAACTCGGTATTCTGGACTTGATATCCAGGATTTCTGGCACTGTGATTCTGTCTTTTGACATTACATTTAAGCAATCAATAGATAACCGCTATAACTTACTTTCGCTTGTGATTATTTGAAAACTTCATAATGTTCCGCTTGATAACACTTTTATTATGACTCCCTCGTTACATGGTAGATATGCATTGAAATTATGGATATGGTCCTTCTTCTTTTTTGTTTTGTAGATTTGCGAGAAGGATAAGTGGGCAAAAGGTTACCGTGGGAGTCTAATATGCCTTCCAAGTAGACTTAGTGTGCGTTTGGATTTCCAGCCAATCACAATGCCAACACGTGACTCATACATAGCTCCCATTTGTTGCTTCAAGAAGTCACAGTAAAAATGATCAAAATGCCATCGGCATGTGAGAATAACAAAGGTAAGTCATGTTGTTTCTATTCTAATTTACTGCTTTCAATTATGTCTGTTTGAAGAAGGGTTGGTTCAAGGTAAGTGAAGTCAGCAAGCTAGCCTATTCCTATGTCCAGTTGAGTGGGCTGCCTGTTGACTTTAACACCATTGCAAATTGTTATTGGAAGATAAATGCTCTAGCTTGTGGATGTTGCATAATGCATCCTTATTATTATTATTATAGGTCTAGTTTTTTTTTAAGGGATTATAGTTCTAACTGTAGCAACGAAAATACTCCATTCAGGACATCAATGTCTATAATTTTCAATGCAAAATTACAAAGTGTCAACCTTGTGGAAAGAATAAGTTGACTAACTTTTCAAGTTTGCCAGCCAAACCAACAAAATGGTGGCAGTTTCTTTGCACTAGCAATAAGCACCTGCTGAGCTTGTGCAAGTTTCATCTGCAGCAGATACAATCATTTATTTACTAATAAAACCTAGAAGGCTACTTCAATAAAAAGGGTGTTTGAAGTTTATATTTATATATTGTATAAAACGGAGCGACCGGTTTCAAAGGTTGTGCTTGCGCATGCCATGAACTCTTCAGTGGAAGTTGGTTCTAGCGGAATAAGTGAGTCCCACATTCCAATTAGAAGGAACAACATTCCATGCAAAAATAGTCTCCTTGGTGGTGTATGAAGTAATTCTGAAAGAAAGAGCTTGACCACCAAGTGTTGCAAATGCTTGGTAGGAAGCACCCCAATTGTGGCTCATTTTAATCCATCCCGTTCTGCTTCCTTTCACCATCATGCTCGAAATGTCACCTCCACCTCCCACATTCATCACGTACACCAATAGCCAATATCCGTTTCCTTGGAAAGAGAATCGAACCCCTCCCTTCCTTTGGCATGACACCCTATAAATTAATCAAACAAAACATATTAGTATTTTAATGAAAATGTTAATTACTTAATATCATACATTTTGCACAAAGAAGTATTATGAAGTACCTGCGGTACATAACAGGGACAATACCAGCTTTCCACTGTGCAATTTTCATGAAGGCAGGCTTGGCCATGTCAAAATGCGCTCGTGGTGGGTTACACCATCCACCATTATTAGAGGGCTTAGACCAATTAGGAGGGCAAAGATTGGTGGCAGTGACAGTGGTGAAGGCTACATTGCTGTAGCATGCACTTGATTGGTAGCATTTAATCTGGAAACAAGCCCCGCACGCATAACCATTGTTGAACAATGTCGAGCTTAAAGCTACTGTATCTGTCCCGTAACCATTCTGAAACAAATTTCCGTATCCACATGCTCCTCCTTTTCATAATAAGAAATAAAAAATTATTAAGTATCAATATCAATAATAAGTAACTCTAGTTTAATTTTACTAATAAATTGAAGTTACAAGATGTTGAATAATACTAACACTTGAAAAATGTTACAACAGGGACAAAAATGTTGAGAGTGAAAAAGACAAAATCATTCTTTTAAATTCTATCATCAACTGTTAGAGACAAAAAATTTGATGACAAATTATATTTTTAGCTCTAATTCTCTTCTTTATTTCAAATGTTAATTGATGTTGATTTTTTTAATACCTGAATTAAGGTTGAAATAACTTAAGCAGAGTGAAAACTAATGATTGAAAAAATATATATAGATATATACCCATGGTTTCAGAAGCAGTTTCATCTCCATAAAATGTAGCATGAGCAAGAGCCCATCTACTGGGTCTAAATATCGCCACAGCAAGTGTTGGTTCTCCCATGAAAGTAAACATTGCACAAGCAATCAACGTGAAGGCACTAGCTTGAAGTATAGATGCCATGGTTAAGTCTTTTTGGGCAACTAATAGCTTAAGTTTTTCTTTTTGGACAAGAATAGCTTAATTAGTTATCTTTCTATATGGGACAAGGAATATTGAAATTCGATGTTCATTGAGAATGATAAGTACATAATCCGGTTTATATATGAAGTACAATTCCTATATCACGTCTTTGATTAATTATAAGAAGTGGCCTTCGTGACCCCCACGATGAATTAGATAGTGTTTCTAATTTCTAATTAATATATCTACAAAGTCAAAATTATTTAATGTTGAACTTGTTTTTTTTTTCCCCTCCTCAACAACATGATTAAGCAACGATACATTGTATGTATGTCCGCGCCAAATAGAATTTGCTCTAACATATCTTATGAGAAACCAACTTATTTTTGGTTAATTAATTAAAGGCGATTGATCCACGATTAAATTTAATCGATAAAGCTAGGAAAATAAATGGAATATAATATCTTCTACATTTCTCGTATACTACTGGAAAACGTGCGTACAAGTTTCATAGTTTCGCATACCAGGCAACCATCGATTAGAAAATTTATTTTTGTTAGTCATTAGTTTATAACAATTAATTGAGGTTGTTAGTCAACAAAGTTTTCGATAGCTGACTTTCATGTTTTATGTTATACTTGTACGGAGTACTTGCACTCTATCAAAATCGGTATTGTATGTTTTATTTATTTATTTATTTACGTGGAAAGAGATTTTAAATTCTATTATAATTAATTTACATAATTGCAATATTCTGAATTTGATTTTAAAACAGATATTCAATTTAATAATATTGATACTTTTATCGGTTGTGTTGAACAATATTTCTTTTTATTTTATACGTATTAAAAAATGAGTTTAATTTGACCAAATCAAAACAACTATGTCATATATCATTAATGATCTAACGGTTGTAGATTAATAATTTTTTTTTATATTTATATATAAATTAAATTCTTTAGAAAATAACCATAAATTAAAAAAAGATATCGATAATTTTACAAAATTATTTTTATTAATAAATTATGTATTTTTTTACTATTATAAAAATAAATAAAAAATATAATGATTTGCAAATTATATACATAGTATTAATTAGATGATACAACTAATCAAAAATCAATTTTACATTTATAAACTAAAAATAACATTTACTATAAAATATTCTTTTTTACTAAAATTACCTTTATAATAAAACATAAAAAATATATGATATTTAGTCACGGATGACTTACCAAAAAAATAATTAAAAAAGTATATATTTAACCTTTAATTTTGACATCCGTAACACTAAATATCATTTTATGAAAGAAAAACAACTTAATTTAATTTTTGTTTTGTCAATTTTTTTTTTATATTTTAATTTTTTCGACGTACAAAAATTTAACGTTTTAGTAAAGGTTACTTTTGAATATTAACCAAATATATTAGAAATATAATAATTAGAATAAAGAGAAATCATTATTTTAATTATTGATGTGTTTTTTTTACTGTTATTAATACAAAACATGATAATAATTGGGAATCACTGTCACCAACAATACTGCAGTGGTGATCCAAGCAAGGTGACTCCCCAGAACCTCATTTTTTTAGGGTACAAAATTGTATATTACTTAGTAGTTAATAGTATATACATCAATGAATATTATTTTCCTAATACATGAATCACATATAAGATAATATTAACTATTCATATTATTGTTATTATTTATTAAAATAATTTTTTTATATGAAAATTGTTAAAGTCTATTTGTGATATATTATTTAAAAAATAGATTAAATACTCTTATTTTGATTTTTATCAAAATTAATTTTTTTAAATAAGCAATTATGAAATAATCATCTATGATTTTGCAAAAGAAAAAGGAAGGAAAATGAAATTCAACTATATTCAAAGGCATCATTTTATAGATTCGTCAAGAGCTCTCAAAATGTTATATACATATATGATAGAACTACTATAAGAGCATAGGGGCACTAACAAAGTAGTAATGGTGTTGGAGAGTGAGAATAATGATTTCATTGCCTTTAATTAGGGGACAGTTTGTTGACTTGATAAGTCAAACTAGCTTCCACATGTAAATAGTTTCTCTACCTCTTATTAACTAATAGCCTTTACATGAACAATTATATGACATAAAGTATGCTTGTATGTAATCAATCTAGAGTATTCAAGTAATTAATATATGCATTGTTTCATTCTGGTAATGTAATCAATCTTGTAGTTGAATCATACACCATCACAGTTCCACAGCTGAGACATAAATTTGGATTGTTAAATTAATTTCATCATAAATCATATATTAATTTAATAACATGAAAATAAATATGAAACTAATGACATGGCTTAATAATGAACAAATAGTTTTATACTTACTTTTCACATTTGACAGTGTTGGTGGAATTGCCACTTGAAATTGACAATATAGTCCCAAAGAATGAGGTGTTTTCAGTACCACAATTAGGACAGGGGCCCTTTAATAAAAAAAAATAATAACTATCTTAGTATATGTATTGGTTCATTATAACTTAATAGTGATAAGCTACCAAAATTATATATACCTTCAAAATCAAAAAATCTTTTATAATTGCATTTGTAATTGATTGAGCAAACCACAAAATGAAGGGAACAGCAGCAAACCAAGTCAAAATGAAACTGAAAGGTTCTGGAATCTGCACTTACCAATTCACAAAATTAACATATTACAATCATTAATTGTAGTCACTATGATCAAATTAATTAGGAAAATGATGAGAGTATACCTCAATGAAATAAGAGACCTCAAATCCAGTGATATCATCAAGGAAGAAGAACCTGAGAAGCAAAAATGTCAAGTCCAAACTGATGCAAACAGTAATAACTGAATTCAAAGAAGAATCACATATTAGAAGGAAAATTAGTTACAATCCTAATGCAAGCACAGTTGCTGGAACTTTCAGCAGCAATGCCTTTAAATAGTCAACAGTCAAGTCACTGTAAACCTATAAAAAGGTAGTATTAATTCATTAGTAACCAATACACATAGCATATCCAAAACATTCATATTCATTTCATAAAATTCTAAAGTTGAATTCCAATATAATTATATCAGGAAAATTATTCACATGTATCTTTATTTACCAATTCAACCATTTTTATTCATACATTATTTAAATATGATCATAAAATTAGTTATAACAACAGAACAAGCAACAAATTCGACATGATTGATAATTCAATTGGTAAACTAAGTGACGCCGAATGAGTTATAAGAATGAAGTATCGAGTTCAAATTCAAAAAATCAATCTAACTTCTAATTTATTAACATTTGTCTATAAAAAAAAATCAAGATGATATACCTTTCTACTACGAAGACTGCATCGGGGACCCTCAGCCACAATTTCACTCCCTTCCATCTACAAAAAGAAATCCAAATGGAATCACTATAATATTTGATACTACAAGAAAGAATTACACACACACATAATATAAGAACCACCATATGTAAATGTTTAGATTTTGTTTGTCTAAGTGATAAAAATAGGAAACCTTTAGCTTCATTTTCAATTGATCAAACTCTTTATCACTCATGATTGGTTTTCCAGACACATAAGCAATAGACGCTTCCAGAAATTTTTGCTCAGCAGAACCTGCAGAGATATATAACCAATGAAATTAAAGAAAATTAATTAATGTGTTAATAATTTATTACTACTTACTTAGCATTACAACACTGCTTCCTTCCCACATGAGTTCTTCCTTGAGATTATCAAATTCTTCATTAGACATAATAGCCTTTCCCTCATAGTAAAATGCCTATTCAACAAATGAATACTATGCTCAGAAAACATAATAATAATGAGATGAAACCATTGAAAATAAGGAATATGCATACTTGGAGTGCTTGAAGAAAATCTTGCTCAAGTTCACCAACTGATTTCTTCTCTTTTTTGTCTATGCTGCAATATTGTAAGATTTTACTATCAACAACACCATCTTCTTGACCTTGTTGATCAGAGGTGGCCTTGGGGGAAAACAGAAATAGTCGGCGGCGAAGGCGAGAGTGACGGCCGTCGCCGCCGGCATTGAATTGAATAAGATGGATTCTTGTAAAAGTGGAGGATAAGGAAGAGAATGTTGGAGATGGTACTATGGATGGACGTGGGCATGTTAATTTGAATGATGATAATAATTTGGTAGCCATGTTAATTATGATGATGATTAATTAAAAAATAATGTACTATTGGTGAATGTTGGAGCTACTTATTTTGTGCATTTTTGGGGTAAATATTGTTTGGAGGGAAACAAAGATAAGGCAACAACTAACGTGTGGAGGGATTTGTAACTGCTTATTCTTTCATTCCTGTCCTCTTTCTTTTACTTCAATAATAATGTCAAGATCAAAATCCTAGGTACTTGTTTCTTTCAAGTTAAATAAATTAATTCATGTACTATGTTTTTTAGATGTTTTGTGAACTGCACTTCCTTTTGGACCATCGCATGGGTGCAGGCCCAAACACTCAGCCCAACCCAATCTTGATGTGGGTTCAACCGGTTTCGGCTTAAAATGGCTCTGGTAAATAATTTGACCCAATTGCCTAAAATTGTTTTTCTGTTTTTTCTATATTTTTTTTTATATAATTATGATCTATGATCCATTCAAAAGCACAAACAATATTAAGATTTGACAAAGAAAAATCACAGCAAGTCGTAAGGAACATTGTTTTTAAGGCATGATTCAAACAAATTTAAAAGAACTTGTTGGCAGCAAGCACGAAAAGTCTATTTGCTTATCATATAAATTCATTTTCTTATGAAGGTGTTTCTTTAAACTCCTTTTGAGCTCTGGACAAATAAGAAATTAAGTTTAAGACATGTATATTTGAAGTTGTTCAATAGAAGTAAGAGTTATATAATCTACTTGAAAAGAAGTTAAATTACCGAAAAATATGTGATTATTTATTGGTTATCAAAAGAAGTCTAAAGGACATATCTTTTATTGTTTTAATCACAATTTAAAATTGTACACATAACAGTGCAAAATTTATTGAAAATTATGAAGTTACTATTGATGAGAATGACGTAATCTTGATATAAAAGTTAAGACAAATATCACCTAATTTTACCTATAAGTGTTCATTTGTTGATAATCAGTCCAAATGTTATTCCCACTATTGCAAAACATTTTGACAAGAATAACAATATTTTCAAATAAAACTTCAAATAAAGAGACTAACTCACAAAGATATGAAAAAAAAAAATATCTTTGAGAAGATCTCAAAGAAAGATAAAATCAACTATTTCAAACTATTATGAGAAAATTTTGCTAGATTAAGACATCATAATTAATAAAAGTTCATTTTCTTTTTCACAGGCCACCAATATTCGACAGTGGTGAGTGAGAGAAATGAATTAATGTCATGAAAGAAGAGTTAAAATTCATGCAAGAAAATAATGTTTGGAGAATCATTGGTGTATTTGTTTGTATTCCTCCCTTTTTTCTCTATTAATTTTCTTTCTTATTTCTTTTGTTAAAAAAATTTATTTCTTATTAAATTAATTACAGACTAAATTGGAGTTTTTTTCTATAATAATCTATTTTTCAAAAAAAATTTATCAAAATACTCCATTTTTAAACTCACCTACAAGTTGCATTTGCAAATGGCGACTTACATAAGGAAGTCTGCGTTTGCAAAGGCGACTTCCTTAAGGAATTTTTCAACACCAAAAAAATTTGATTTTTTTTTAAATTTACAAATATATATATATAATTAAAATAATTCATAAAAAGATACAAACACAAATTTTAAATTATATAGATTGACTAGAGTTTCTTGTAATATTTGGACAATATTTTAGAGTATGATTAGTTAACTGACATAGTCCGCATTTTAAAGACATTTTTTTAATTTTATAAAAATTACGATAAAATTAATGTCGAAGGTGACATCTAGTACCACGTTAACCGATGTTTTCTCACACGTACCGAATTTTGAAGATGCATATTTTTTTGAAGGTGTTGTCAAAATTCTTTACGTGTGAGAAAACCTCGACAATGTGGTATTGAAGGCGATACTAATTTTATCGTAATATTTGTAAAATTTGTGATGTTATTTTTTTATGAGTGATCGTATATATATTTGTTAAAAAAATTAAAAAAGTGTCTAAAAAATACGGACTATGTCGGTTAACTGGTCATACTCGAAAATATTGTTCAAATGTTACATGGAACTTTGGTCAATCTATATAATTTTATGTTTGTGTCTTTTTATGAATTATTTTAATTATATATATATTGTTAATTTAAAAGAAAATGGGATTTTTTTTTTTTGAAAAAATTCCTTAAGGAAGTCACCCTTGCAAGGAGAATATTTTGGTAATTTTTTTTGAAAAAGAGGGTATTAAAAAAAACCCACTAAACTACCCTTTATTTTTAATTAACTAACACCATTAATATTACATAAACAAGTTAATAGTCCACGCTATCTTGCAAGAGAGCGTGATTTGAAAATATTTAGTTTAGGGACTATCTCTTCTTATTTATCTTTGTAAGTGTCTTGTTCAAAATATTTGGGGGAGCCGCATGAGCGACAAATATTAATTGAAAATATTATAATTGAAATTTTTAAAAGTCATATAGTTTTTTTTAGAGTATATCCCACAATTTATACATAGTAGACAAGTTGAAAAAAATTAGAATTTCAATTTTTACAAGTCACACAATTTATACAATTCAATCAAATAAAATATATCCATTTTATAATTTTCATCTTTGTCAAAAAATATTTTCTTGAAAAAATGCATCAAAATTTTAAATATATAGACACACTAATAATGAAACTTTTAACAAAGAAGTAAAGTGAATTTCATATTTTAATTAATTGACCGATAAAAAGTATTCATCTCGTTTATGGTTTACACACAAAATTATCTAATTTGCACAAGATAGATAGTGCATAGTATCCACATTTATTTTCTACCATTAGATTTATAAGTCACATCAAATCTCATTTGATCTAATGGTAAAATTTATTTATCCAATGGTAAAAACAAATTTGTGTTTGACGCAAGACTTACTTTACTTGTACATTATAGAATTGACCAATTTATAATTGATCATTTTGTTTTTTGAAAAAATCATTTTTTTTAATTATTTGGTTATTGACAATATTTATCTTGTGATTTCAATTTTCACAATTCACACAATTTTCACAAATCACACGATTCACACAATTTTCACAAATCACACGATTCACACAATTCAATCAAATAAAATATATTTATTTTATAATTTTCATCTTTGTCAACAAATTTCTTGTTGAAAAAATGCATCAATATTTTTATATATGTTTTATTGTGTCGCTCCTACAAAAATACACATATTAATTAAAACAATTCACACTTAAAAAATAATATGACATTTTATCGCTATTATTTTGATAATATACCGTTAGTTATTATATATATATATATAAATAAATAAAAAAAATGTAACTCTAATTATTTTTTATTGAAGACTATATTTGCCGATGTGTTATTATCAAAATGAGTTTTTAACTCTAATTATTAATTAAAACCTAGTTATTGAAAATATAAAAGTTTGAACCGTTAGAATATTATGGAAAATGATCTCATCTGTGAATGGTAATATACTTAATGAATATATAATATTAAAATGACTTTATATATAAATTGGTCATAAACCAATTTCTTCAATGTTATAATTTCTTCATCGAATCTAACTACACGATTATGGTAAGCTTTAAAGATCTTTATATTTCAGTTGATAATTCAAATTTTAAATTTGTGACCCCACTTCCCTCTCATTTATTATTTATGCTATGTTTGGTAAGGAGAAACACCACGAGGTTTAGTTTAGCCACCTTTCAATTTCAACCTACTTGCATATATAACGTTGACTGTTGAGTCTAGTGTCTGCTTGCACGTGATAACTATTCCCTCCCATTGATACATCATTGGTTTTTAATAACCTTTTTTACATTTTTTTAGAATTAAAAATCAACCTGTCTGTTATACTTACCATATATATACACATCTATACTACTCTTTTCCTCTTTTAGTATAAGTATTATTTTATCATTCTTAATGAGAAAAATTAGTACATGTGTTAATTTTATGGGTTAATATTTTTAAAATAACATTTGTATTTAATTGTGTTAAATTTTATTTTTATATTTCAAAATAAATTAATATAGTATTAATAAATGGTGTAGTTGAAAAAAAATACAACTATTAAATTGAAATATTGTTTATATTAAGAGACAATTTTTTTTTCCTAAAAGATGCTTGTAATTAGGAAAATAGGTAGTATATAAAAAGAATGTAATTTAATATCTAACACACTTCAAATATGATCAATTACAGGAGAAACAATCTAAAAAAAATTAATTTATATATATTATTAATATAAAAATATTTTATACTATCAATTAATCACAATTCTTAAATTATTAATAATATTTGATTTTTATAATAAATACCTTAACTACATAATTTGGTGGATAAATTTTTTAAACTACGAGTGCATGAAAATTTAACTAATATGAATATAAAATGGAATATGGAGCTGATGTTCGCTGTTGAAAGTGAAGTGCGTGAGTCAGCTAAAGAGTGGTGAGTGAGGTTAGGCATATAGCTTGCTACCTAATTAGTAACGCGATCAATCTCACACACACACACTCACACGTGTATATATATATATAAATAGAAGAGAGAAAGAGATAAAGTATATACGATCCATATAATATAATATAGTAATAATAATAATAATTTGTAAACATGGCAACAATGGTGGTTCAAAGAGTTGAAAGCTTATCCTTAAGTGGGATGGAATCAATCCCAAAGGAATACGTGAGGCCAAAAGAAGAGTTAACAAACATAGGTAACATCTTCGAGGAAGAAAAAAAAGAAGGGCCTCAAGTTCCAACAATTGATTTCAAAGAAATAAACTCTTCGGATGAAATAGTTAGAAGGAAATGTAGGGAGAAGTTGAAGAAAGCAGCTGAAGAATGGGGTGTGATGCATTTAGTGAACCATGGTATATCTAATGATCTAATTAATCGTCTTAAGAAAGTTGGTGAAACATTCTTTGGTTTGCCTATTGATGAAAAGGAGAAATATGCAAATGATCAAGGTTGTGGTAAGATTCAAGGTTATGGAAGTAAATTAGCTAATAATGCTAGTGGTCAACTTGAATGGGAAGATTATTTCTTTCATCTTATTTTTCCTGAGGATAAGAGGGACTTGTCCATCTGGCCTAAGACACCCCATGATTACACGTACGTTACTCATTTCTTATTATATAATATATAATTCTATTATCTATAAACAATATTTTCCATTTCTTTCTCATTTTTAAAAATTATACTAATCAATTGTGCTATATTTTGAAGATTTTGATTCGTTGTAGTCACATGTATCTCAATAAATATTGAAATGTTTAAATTTTAATTAATCAGACGACATGATGTGATTGCGTGAAATTCTATAGTGGTGACTGCATACAACTTGAATTAATTCCTATTTCCTGTTAAAAATATAAAGAAAAAAATACATTGATTTTCTAATGTTTTTTTTATTGTTCACATCCATGGATTATGATTTAAGCATCCAATAAAAAAAAATTAGGTTTATAGTCGGTTCTAAAAAATAATTAGTTTCACAGTTGACCGTAAAATTTCTCATCTATTTTCTCCTCTATTATAAAATTTGGCTATGTGTAGAATAACAAATAGTTTCCATACATGCAGTGAGGTTACAAGTGAATACGCAAAGCAACTAAGAGGCCTAGCTAGCAAGATAATGGAAGTGTTGTCTCTAGAACTAGGGCTAGAAGGAGGAAGATTAGAAAAGGAAGTTGGTGGAATGGAAGAGCTTTTACTTCAAATGAAAATAAACTATTACCCAATATGCCCTCAGCCAGAACTAGCACTTGGAGTTGAAGCCCATACAGATGTAAGTTCACTTACTTTCCTTGTACACAATATGGTGCCAGGTTTGCAACTTTTCTATGAGGGTAAATGGGTCACAGCAAAATGTGTACCTGATTCAATTCTAATGCATATTGGTGACACAATTGAAATTCTTAGCAATGGAAAATACAAGAGTATACTTCACCGTGGATTGGTGAATAAGGAAAAAGTTAGAATATCTTGGGCAGTGTTTTGTGAACCACCTAAGGAAAAAATCATCCTCAAGCCACTTCCTGAACTTGTAACTCAAGATCAACCTGCGCGATTTCCACCACGCACTTTTGCTCAGCATATTCATCACAAACTTTTTCGGAATGACGAGGAGGAAGATACCAAATGATCGATTACCTCATTCATCGTGCAAATTTGTATTGTATACATGTTTGTTTGAATTCTCTATAGTTGTTTCATGGCAAAGTATCGGTAGAAGATTCAAGTCTAGTGTGTGTGATGTTGTGTAATAAGAGCCTCTATAGCTCTAAATATTTGTTGTTAGTTATTTCCTTTTTTTAAATAAAAAACTATTTATTCATCATGTTTTTAGATTTGATTTATATTAATGTATCCATGATGATATATATTTTTATCTTAATTAATTCAAGTGTTTATTTATATATAGATATACATATGTACAATATATTGTACAACTATATATATATAACAAAATAACATCTTTTATTTTTATATATTACTCCTCATCTTGATTGAAATCCATAATTGTTAGCTCTCTTTTTTTTCATCACTATTTGTTTTTTATAAATTCTTGATTATTAAAGTCAATATTAAAAAAAAAAATACGATGAATTCTTTATTTTGAATCTAAATTCTCCATTTTTAAATTAAAAAAAGATGCACAATTTTTTGTTTTAAAGAAAAAAAATTCAAACTGTTATTCTTATTGTGAATTTTAAGTGGTTTCTACGTTATATAAATCATTTTTATAAATCTTTATAAATTCTTCAATAATTAAGTTACTATTAATCATGTGGAACTTTTGTTAAATTAAATAATGAATCCATACAAAAATAATAATAATCAACACTATTTGATGTTGCAAAAGAAGAAAAAATAAAAAGAAATTAGTGATTGATGGAAGAATAAATGATTTAGGAAGTTTTTTATGATTAAATATTTTTTTTAAATTATTGTTATGAATTTAATTATTATTTTTTAAGATAATACACTTTGATATAAATAACTTTGTTTATTTCGAAAATTTCAGTGACCCTTACACTATTAAGAATTTAAATATTTACTTTTTAAAATGATTTTAACAAAAAAAAAACAATTTTACTGTTTTTATTTTCTATTTTCTCAACCAAATCTAATTATCTTTTTTTTTTTTTTTTTTTAATAGAAAAAGTAAACCATTTTTGAAAACCAATGCGATAATTGATGTACGTGTTGGAGAGTGGAGTTGTAGCAGTTGTAGTAGCCATTGGCGAGCAACAAGAGAAGTGATAACGCCAGCGACACATAGGGTTCGTTCCGACGTTCAGTCTCTTCAACTTCCAAACTTTCTATTTTATTTTATTTTTTCTATTTCTTCAAACCAATAATGGTATTGATGTTTAATCACTCGCAATTCTTTGGACTTCATTTTTTCGCTCTTGTGAGAAACACTTTGATTTTCCTCTCGCATTTTATTGATGAGTTTTTCGTATACAATTTTGGGCGATGTTCATGTTTATGATTTTCCATTCCAATTATAAGGGGAAAAAATAGAGTTCTAGTGTTTGTTATGATGCTAATTGCACTCTGAATTAAATGTTCATTATTTAGTGACAGGTCAATTCGGATATGTCTTCTGATAGTGTGAAGGAAAGTGCATCAGTTGCTGAACGGAAGCATGACTTTGGAAATTCATATGACCTAGGTTGGGATAATGTTTGTTTTCTTGTCACATACATTTAATGTGAAATGTGAATTTATGAGCTTCCTTTGTGTAGAACTAGAGGTTGTTTTGTTTACAGGATTTGTGGAAGGGAACATTATGAGAAAAATTATAAATTTAAAATTGCTGTACATTTCGTAGATGCATGTATATCTCTTTTTACGTGTGAACATTTTTCCCTTTAATTTATTTTCTCTCAGTTTGAGATTTATCTGTATTCCCTTTGTTAGAGAGCTCCAGTGACAAGTATGATGAAGACATTAATCCAACTAGGGCAGATAAAGTGCGACATTCTTACTGTCAGATAGAGCATCCTAGTGGAACTGGAATGGGAAAATTGTATAATGTAAAATACTTCATCATTAAGAGTTTGAACCATCAAAATATTCGTTTGTCAATTGAGAAGGGAATTTGGGCTACTCAAACCATGAATGAACCCATTCTGGAAGAAGCTTTTCATGTAAGATCCCATCTTTTTCTGTAATCAAGTTATGTTGTTGAATACTGTTGTATTCATTATAGTCTGTCTAGAATTAAGAAATAAATTAAATTAAAATAGAAGGATTTTTGTTGAGAATTATTTGCATATTTTGCAGAATTCAGGTAGTGTAATCCTTATATTTAGTATCAACATGAGTGGCTGCTTCCAAGGGTACGCACAAATGGTGTCCTCTATTGGGTGGAGAAGAGACAATGTTTGGAGTGATGGAAGTTGTAAAAGTAAACCTTGGGGTCGTACTTTTAAGGTCAAATGGCTGTGCTTGAATGACTTGCCTTTCCATAAGACTCTTCATCTCAAGAATCCACTGAATGAATATAAACCTGTCAAAATTAGCAGAGATTGCCAGGTTTAATTTATTTTGTTTTTTCGTTTTTACCTCTTGGATCTTGGAAAATTATGTATATATTGTGAACCCGAGTTCCGATTCCAGGAGTTATCTCCAGATATTGGTCTAGCTCTTTGTGAACTCCTTGATTGTAACAATGATGTGGATGGACTTGCAAGGTAAATTTTTTAGACAGCGAAGGATACTTTGCTTTCGGCTGCATTTAAAGGAGGTTTGCTGCTTATTGCTCTTTGCATTTGCAGTTCATCAAGGAACAATTTTTCTTCGGAGGGTCATTCTGCTAATACTCCAAGTTCAATGGGAGATCAAGACTGTAACTTTCCTTCGCCGCAGTTGTCATGGTCAATGCCTATGGCTTATTCTTTCATATTTTCCCAAAATCAAGCTGAAGGTAGTAAATTTCATTCAACAAACCAGAAATTCAGTGGAAGAATATTCACTGAAATACCGCCCATCACTTCTAAGTCATCAAAAGTGGCAGGTATTAAACGTTCTCATTTTAGTGGGCGTACTCCGACGATACTAATGGAGAAGGATGTGGCTTCACAATTTGATAATTGGGGTCTGTCTTCAGAATGCCCTTTAGCTAGTTCCCTAACTGATGATGATTTTCTTGACATGGTATTGGTTAAGATCTCTCCTCTAATCAATCAATTTGGTTATGTTCTTTTAATTTCACAACCGTGTTGTTTAATTGTCCTAGGAATCTGCTTTATTAGAGAATGGTGTGCCATTATATGGACTTGTCAAAATGAAAGATCACTTAGATGATATTTTGTTTTGAATAGAGGAGCTATCCTGCGACTTGCATGATCTTAAATTGGAAAGAATTCTTACCATTGTTTATTTACGCTGTCTCATTCCTGTTGCTAATGTCTGCAATTTTCATCCATGTTTTGGGATTGTCAGTTGTGCAATATATAATATGTACAAAAAATGTTTTACATTGGTTCTCTTGTTAACTTATGTGAAAGCCAAGCTGCCGTGTTTCCTACTCCTGAAGTTTTTTGATGTGTTGTGAGGAAATTCTAGAAAAATTTAATTGTATTAAATATAGCTTGGCTCTATGGTTATAATTTCAATATTTGATGCTGCCTAGAGAAAAAATAGCCAATTACATTGTTTGAGTACAGTTGTTAAGAACTTATTGTTTTTAAATTCATGTTTCTTCTGCTAATTTCGACTGTGTGTGCATTTTTTTGTTGCAGTCCTATGAAGAATACCTGGAGATCCATAGCAGATGCAGGAAACAGTTACGTAGCAGTAGCAGTGTCAGTATGCAGATTAACATTATATTTCACTTTTTGTTTCATTTTTATCTAGACGGGTAGCTGTCACAGGATGCCATAACCAGGCCATAAAAATTCTTACAGGCAACTAAACAATCTCAGAAACAGCTAGAATCGTTGGGAAGTAACTCACACGATGATGATAGGTGAAGACCTTTCCTGTTGCCAAACTCCAAATTATAATTTGTCAATTCTGTGATTCTACAGCCAGGAAGCATTTTGCAGGAATTTAGGTGAGACTACTAGAGACTGGAACAACTCTCATAACAGGATGCATCAGTCATATTTGCCTTGAATTAACTTCTCCTTCAACAAGGTAACATTTCTCGGTTAATTTTGTCTTTTGGTGTTGTCATCCGTTAGGTGTTTTTTTTTTTCTTCACATGCAGCTGCAAAATGGAGGTTAATTGTAATTTATCTAGAATTAGAAATTGTTATTGTCCCTCATTAATGTGATTCAATTGCAAGGTTTATTCTAGTTTTTTTTTTCCGTTGTACAAAAATTAGTGTCAGTTTATTAACCAAAATTCACCTGTGTTTATGTTCTAATTTTCTCTGGAAATTAGAACAGATTCAAGCTTCTTAGATTTTATTAATATTATGAGGTGGTTGATGCCTAAATGATTTTGAAACTTGCAACTTGTTTTGTATCTTCTATATGCTAGCATGTTTCTGTTATATACACTAAAGAAATAAACCTGTATTTTTCCCCAGGTATGTGGCTCTGTAGTTGATCAGAAGAAGATTACTGGATTGGTTGAGGTTTGTAGGCCAAAACGGGATACACTAACAATGTTGCTAGTTGTAGAAATTGATAGATGGAACGTAAGATTTACATTTCATAATTTTTGATTTGTTGTTAAGAATACAAAGATCTTGAATATTTTGTAAATATTGTGAGAAGCAAAATTTGTATATTTTTGCTGTTCTTGTTATATTTTTACTGCTCTCCTCTTCTCAAGTCATAAGTAACAACTAGCTGAGTCCTTGTTGGCATCATGGAATTGGCCGCCAAATTAGGCATTAACTTTACCTGAATATTAGAAATTTAAATTAGCTTGTACTTGTATACTTACCTTTTCTATCAGCAAATTGTAACTTACCTTTTATTTAATAACTATGAAAAATTATTTGGTAGAAATCATGACATCTTAAATTCATTTTCTTTATATTTTTTCAAAAAATAAAATAAAACTTTCGATTGTTCTACAAAAACGTTAAAAATTAATGTAGAAGATTTTATCAGATTTATATAAGTTAAAGATGTCAATGTTAAATTTAAATAAGGAAGTATGGTCAAAATGAAAAAATTATTGTTTTGTTGTGTTGATAGCAAGTTTCATACGAAAGTTTCAACATGATATTTTAAGAGACATTTTTAAGTGAAAAAACAATGTTATTAATATCATAAGATGCTATTTAGTGAAAAAGAATGTCTTTACTATCGAAAATGCCTTTACACTATTTTACACTATGTTAATCATAAATAGCTTTTTTTTTTTTGTATATAGTTGTAAATTTTTATAAAATAAAAAATTATTTTTTGGTGAGGTCTAAAGCAAGGACTTTACGTGTCTTTCCCTTGAGTCGGCTCTGCTACGTGAAAAACAATACCCAAAGTTAAAAAAATAATCCTTTCTTAAAAGAGCGTTTAACTTCTTGCAAATAAGTACTTTGGAAAACGATGCTCTAGAGGAATATTGTCCGCATCTTGTTTGATATGTTTTTTTTTCCGTACCTTTTATTATTAGATAACATTCATATTACTATTGTTTAAAAGAAGATTAACAATGAAGTAAGATTACTTGAGATCCATAATTTCATAGTATTAAGAGAGTTGTACTTAAAATTAACATAAAAAATTGAAACAAGCTCCAAGATTCCATTCCACATTCGCAGACATTAGTTCCTATGTTTATTCCTTATACAATAATGTTACGCTCTTGTTAATTTCGTTTGCTAAATTTTCACACAAAGACAACAGCTATAGGAATGCTAACAGAATACTTTTCAGAAACCCACTTGATAGACCCCTGAGCAACCACGTTATCACCTCTATTATCTTTATCTTCAGGTATAAAATCAACCCAATATGTAACCTTTTGCTTCACCTCAGTGAATGTTATTTGAGCAGGGCTTACACTCATACCCACAGCCAAAGGCACATCAATTTCCACACTGTAAGTTGTGTTAACAGGTCCGACGTTTGTCAATGTTCTAGTATAAAACTGCGAAGTGGACCCCAACCGAATCGAAAACGATGGATAATTAAGTTGTGCCTGTGATATGCTCTTTACATCAGAGCATTTCACTTTCTGTTGCAAAATAACACCAACTTGTCTATCAGTATAATTCAAACCACACAAATAAGGAACATAATCATTTGGTTCAATATCATAAACAAGTCCTGGATCATTTGCTTTCAAAGGGTTGACATGTCCAGCACCAGTTGCAAATACATCAGCTGGTAGATGCCTTTGGTCTAAAATAGCCGTGCCTTGAAGATTAACCACATTTGCAGTTGTCATGATTGCCGACTTTATAGCGGCTGGTGACCAATCTGGATGAGAGTTTTTCAACAGAGCCGCAATGCCACTGAGGTGAGGACAGGACATTGAGGTACCTGAAACTATGTTAAACGGCGGTGTACTGTTGTCTAATGATACATACCATCCTGCCAGAATGTTCATTCCAGGTCCAATTATATCCGGTTTTAGAATTCCGGGGCTTGATTTGCTTGGCCCTCTTGAAGAAAACGAAGCAACTTGAGGAGCTAATGGATTTCCAATAACAGTTCCTTTGAATAAAATTGTGGCTTCTGGTGTTGAAGTTGAGTTTATGTAATCTTTGATTGATAAACCAGAAGAGTAACTTACATGAACAGCAGGTAGAACATGCACATCAGTAATTGAATTGAAAGCTTCGCGTTCGCTGTTCACAAGGATCATGGCAGAACCACCGGCATCTTTAACTGCTTGACCTTTTGCTACTCTTGCAACAAATCCGCCTTGCTCACATAAAACTACTTTTCCCTTAACATCAACATTCTTCATTGATATAGGGTCACAAAAGGCAATGGAATCATCACTTGTGTTAATTGCACCTGCATACACAAGTGGCAATAATGTTGATTCAAAGTCTTTTGGTTGAAAAACTGATTCTCCAAGATATTCCATCCCATTTCCAAGCTTAGCTATTGCTTCTATTTTTCTGTCAATTGTGCTTGCACCAACAGTTAGAATCCATGGTGCTTCATTAGACAGTGTACCGTATTCTGGACCTGAATTCGCAGCTGAACAAGAAACAAAAATTCCCTTTTGAATTGCACTAAAAGCACCAAGTGCAATTCCATCTTCAAAGAAAGGAGTGGAAGGTCCTCCAAGGGAAAGAGAAAGTACATCAACACCGTCTTCAACTGCACTGTCCATTCCAGCTATTATTGAACTTTCAGTACAACCTTTGATGCTGCATACTTTGTATATTGCCAAATGTGCATCTGGTGCCATGCCAACTGCTGTACCATTAGCATTTCCGAACACATTGGCGCCTTGAACTGGTCTTCCAGCGGCTGTGCTGGCCGTGTGAGTTCCGTGGCCAACATCATCTAAAGGAAGAGATGAATTTGTGCCTGTGATGAAGCTCCTTGCTCCGATGAGCTTATTGTTACAAATCCTCTCCCCATTGAATTCACAGTGGCCATTCCATTTTGCAGGTGGAGACGGCATTCCTGTGTCGGAAAAGGAAGGATGAAATGGAAATATTCCTGTGTCCAAAATTCCAATTATGATCCCTTTGCCGAGATTTGAGTTTTTCCATAATTCTTGATTCTGTTGCAACCCCAAGAAGCTTGGACTATGAGTTGTATGCAATGAGAGAATCTTTTCGGGTCGAGTTGAAACAACTTCCTCCTTTTCTTCCAGAGCCTTTGCTTCATAAGGTGTCAATTTCACTGCGAATCCATCGACTATGTTTCGGTATGCGAAAATAATGCGCTTCTGGTTCTGAGTTTTTGTACTGGCTGGCAAAAGTGAATGGTACCAGCCATGCAAATTCTCTTTAGATTGAAGAGAGTTAGGCTTTTTGACATGAACAATGTAAGTTAATAAGCTACTTTCATCTTCTAGTTCGTCATTTGTATCGTCAAATTCTCCATATTTATGTGCTGAAGTTTGACAGATAGTTAACACAAAAATGAGACCAAGAAGCAATATTGCAGTTAGTTTCATAGTCTTGGTTATGGTCATGTTAATTTGATTTCTAGTAAGTGAGAATTCAATAGTGTAGTTATATAGTGTGGAGGGAGAATCATTAACATGGTTGTTAACGATAAATTGTACATAGGGAATGATTTTTATTGGAAGGTAGTTCTCAACAATGCATCACTTTGTTTGTTAGAAATTGTTAATATAAATTATAAGGCTCTTGTATTGCATGGTGATTCCCGCTACCGGTTCTGTGGCGTTAGACACAAGTCACATAAACTGTGTACAATGCTAGCAGCTTAATTAATTAATTAATTAAACACTATTCTACAACCAGGTGAGCCTATTAGTTGCTTAATTGAGAAATGAAATTATTGATTATGTATTACAGTATTATTTTCTTTTAAACACTATCTGTTTTTTAGAAACAATGTTACATAAGTAGTAGTTCGTTACACTTAAAAGATAGCCTTAATGGATGTACTCCAAAACTTAGTTTGGGAAAAGAAATCTATACAAATTCATATTGTGAAATTTCTATGCTACATCCACTTAATTAATGACTTCTAGCTTCAGGGCTTAAGAAAGTTTGACAAAAATTTCGATTAGATCTAAAGAGTGAATTGTACATATCATTTGAAAACTGGATACAAAATAAAATATAGAAATTTTGTAATTAAAAAGTGAAAAAGTAATGAAAATATAAAACATTTTTTCAAATCAAGTAATCACAGTTTGTGTGGAAGTTATAAGATTTACAAGATGATTAGGGTGAGGGAATTAATAATAAGACAGTGAACTCAATTTCCACCTTCAAACAAAATACTAATTATACTAATATTTGTTATTTATTTAAAATATCTTCATATTTGTGTCAAACATTTAAAATACTTCTAACCTGTATTTTATAAATTTTCATTTTCAGTTTTAAAAATTTATACCAATGAATGAAAAAAAAATTGGATTTAACAAGATTAACATAGATACAAATTACAATATGAAAAAATTTGTGAAAAAATTGTATGCTTGATATTAAACTTGTTGAAGAAGAGTATAAGAGTAGACTCTTCTCTTTATCTTCTCCATCTCACTCCCTACTCCCTCCAAATTAAAATAAGCATCAACAAAAATGCTTGACACCAATCCTTTTTTGGAGTGTCAACTTTGAACTGTCAAGTTATAGCATTGTGTTCCTGTCATCTATGTTGTTTTTTTTGTTTTTTTGTTGTGCTGTTTGCTCACTCTGATATTTTCATTTTGTTTTCATCTGCTCTATTTTCTCTGAGTCTATTTTGTTATGTATTCTTTTTAGGTTTAAATATAGTTTTAGTTCTAGTGATTATAGTGTTTTTTTATGTTTGAATTTAGTCTCTTAAGTACCACGTGGCCCAATAAAATCACATCAAGTGGTTCAAAACATTGACGTTAAAAATTAAAAGAAACCATTTTTTAATTTGACAGAGAATAAAAGTCTAAAACTATATTTAAACTTTCTTTTTTATAGTAGTAAATTTGCTTTGTAGTTTGTATTTCTTTTTTATGTTAGGAGTTAGCATTCCTTGTTTCATTGAACATCTCTTTTATCAATAACATGCATTGGCTCATAAAAAAACTTCAACAGTGTATTAATTTACCACAACAATGCCATTTCATTTCAATAAACAAATTGAAAAGTTCAAATAAATTACTAACAGATATCTACAAAGGATGTAACACACATTGTATAAGAGTATCTCTTGAATTTCCACAACCAATATATTCCACCCCCTTCTTTATTGCTGAGTATATCACCCTCTCCACTCAATTCATGCATGCACATATCTAAATCACTTGAAAATAACAGATATGGGGGCTCTAACTGCATGTTTATCAGATACCCAAGTGATAGAACCCTGAGCAAAAGTATGGTTCCTTCTATTTTCTTTAACTTGTGGTATAAAATCCACTGAGTAACTAACCTTCTGGTTCACTTCACTAAATGTTATTTCAGTAGGATTTACTTTCACTCCCAGAGCCAAAGGAACCTCAATTTTCACTCTATAAGTTGAATTCACTGGTCCAACATTAGTCAAAGTTCTTGTATAAAACTGTGAATCAGAACCCAACAAAATAGAAAATGAAGGATAATTAAGTTCTGCTTCTGCTATACTTTTCACATCAAAACAATTCACTTTCCACTTTATAATAATTTCAATTTGTTTATCAGAATAACCCAAACCACACAAATAAGGAACATAATCTTCTGGTTTTATATCATAAACAAGACCTGGATCATTTGCTTTAACAGGGTTAACATGTCCCGCACCAGTTGCGAAAACATTGGCAGGTAAAAGCCTTTGATCCATTATAGGTAAACCAGCAAGGTTTTTTGTAGTTGCAGTTGTCATGATTGCCGATTTTATAGCAGCCGGAGACCAATCAGGGTGAGAACTTTTGAGCAAGGCAGCAATTCCACTTAGGTGCGGACAAGACATTGAAGTTCCGGAAACAATGTTGTATGGTGGAATTTTGTTGTCTACTGAGATACCCCATGCTGCTAAAATGTTAACACCAGGTCCTATGATGTCTGGTTTTAGAATTCCGGGACTTTCTTGGTTTGGACCTCTAGAAGAAAATGAAACAACAGAAGGTGCAAGTGAATCGCCAATTACTGTTCCTTTGAATAACAATGTTGATGTTGGTGTGTTGGTTAAGTTTATGTAAGATTTGATTGATAAACCAGCTGAATAACTCACTTCAACAGCTGGTAAAACATTAGGAGTAGCAAAAGTGCTGAAACCAACTCCTTCTTGATTTGCAAGGATCATTGCTACACCGCCTGAATTTAGAACTTCTTGTCCTAATAAATCACTTGATATACCTCCACCCATGTCACATAACACTACTTTTCCTCTTAGATCAATGTTTTTTAAGGATCCTGGAACACAAAAGGACTGATCACTTGTTTGTGTCTGTGACTGGTTTGAGTTTCCATATGAACCTGCATAAACAAGTGGCAATAATTGTTGAGAAAAGTCCTTGGGTTGGAAAAGTGTTTCACCTTCATATTCCTCTCCATCTCCTAGCTTAGCTGATGCTGCTATTTTTCTGTCAATTGTGCTTGCACCGACGGTGAGGATCCATGGAGCTTCATTTGAGAGAGTGCTGTAACTAGGGCCAGAATTTGCAGCTGAACAACTGACAAAGATTCCATTTTGAGTGGCTGCAAATGCACCAATTGCAATTGGGTCTTCAAAAAATGGAAGAGATCCTAAACCAAGTGAAAGAGAAAGAACATCTACACCATCTTCAATAGCCATATCCATTGCAGCTAAAATAGCACTTTCAGGGCAACCAATTTGATCTATCATAGTACAAACTTTGTAAATTGCTATGTGAGCATTAGGTGCCATACCAGCTGCTACACCTCTAGCATGCCCAAAAACACTTGCATCTTCCACGAATCTTCCTGCAGCCTCAGCAGCAGTGTGTGTTCCATGAAAAACGTCTTCATGTGGAGGCTCTTGGGTTGCACTTTTGACTAAATTTCTTGCACCTAGGAGCTTATTGTTGCATGTTCTGCTTTTTGTGAATTCACAATAGCCTTTCCATTTTGCAGGCGGCGGCGCAATTCCTTCATCGTTGAAAGATGGATGTAAAGGGTATATACCAGTGTCTATGATACCAATTATGACACCTTTTCCAAGATTATCATCATTCCACAAACCTTGTCCTTGTTTTAGACCCAAGAAAGTTGGAGTGTGAGTTGTGTGTAATGAAAGTTTCCTTTCAGGTCTTGCTGACACAATTTCCTCTTTCTCTTGAAGAGATTTGGCTTCTTCTGGTGTCAACTTCACTGCAAATCCAGAGGCTACGTTGCGGTAAGTGAAAACCATTCTGTTTTTGTGAGAGGTTTGTGGAAGGAATGAATGGTACCATTCATGTAAATCTTGTGATTGAAGGTTAGCAGCATTTTCTGACTTTTTGACATGAACAATGTATGTCATTAAGTTTTCATGCTCATGCTCTAGGTTTTCCTCTGCAGCTAATGATGATGATGTAATTTGGTTGATGCTGTTAAGCATGAAAATGAGAGCAACAAACAATGCAAGCTCTACTGTGTACTTGCTTTTCTCCATGATTTTGGAATTTAATAAAGATAGAGAAAGTTGCATGTGCTTAGGTTAGTGTCATGCATGTGTATATAGATATGTAGGTTTAGATACCATAGAAAACAAAATTAGCCTTAGTTTTATATATTATTATTACCTGTCCTAAGGTTAAATACAACAAATTGCAAGCAGTAATCCTTACAAGTGAATTATATATTTAATGCTATTAATGCAATAATAATTCTATTAAACTAAATCAAAATGCAATCAATTTCAATATAAAACTGCAGGGCACAGTGCAATGAGTTATTCCTATGGCATTAATACAATCCTATTAAATTGGTGTAGTTGATCCTATTTCCTATTTCACCATGATTCTGAAACCTAATTATGGATTCTCTTAATTGTATGAAATAGTTTTTAGAAGTTTTTTTTTAGGAATAGTTTTAGAAGTTAAATTTTTTGAAAAAATACAACTACAAAATATATTTTTG
>JBBPBR010000002.1:2056735-2087611 GCA_037974775.1 Cicer pinnatifidum
TTTATTTATAAAGTTATAATTTTTATAATATTAAGATTAGTAATATGTTTATTATGATTTATTTAATTTTAAGTCTTGACTTTTGAGTATTTTAAATTTAAAATTTGACTTTTATGAACAATATATGTGTCTTGAGGAAATTAATGAGAATTTTATATTTTTTTAATTTTAATAATATGAGAAAATTGATTATTGAATACATTAATGAATAACTCGTTTTTAGAATGCGGAAAACTTTATAGTAAAAGGAATTAAATTTATGTAGTTATTGCATTCTTGATGATATGAGTTTTAATTGTTATCAATAACACGTAGTCAAATGGAATCTTATGGATTATTAAAATGAAAGTGGTGATTTTGAGATATTTGTTCACATTTGATGTGTTAAAAGTTATTGAGTTCTAACTATGAACATCCATGATAATGTAAATGTGATGTTTTATGTCATTTACAAAAAATTTAATCCGAAATAATTTGTCTTTGTGGCTGCTCTAAGACCAGCATTATTTCTTCATTTAGGGTCAGTTTCGAGGATGAAGCTATTGAAGGTAGGTAGAATATAACATACAGTCATTTTATTTATATTTTACCTTAGGAGTAGAAATAATTGTTGATGATATTATTTTAATTTTTGATAATAATAATAATAATAATAATAAAACATCAAATGACAACCGTTAAAAAACAAGTTTGATGGCTTAGTTGAAACGCCACGCCATCTAATACACATTCCCCATTTCCCTCCATCTAATATCACGTTCCCCATTTAGTACTAGTTCTCCAGTTTCCCTTCACATAATACTACATTCTCCATTTTACGCATTTAATATTACGTTCTCCACTTAATATCACGTTACCCATAAAAATGAATAAAACAAAACGGACGCCTTCCATTCAAAAATGTTATACGATATAGAGAAAAGGGTTTAGGAGAGAAGAAGAGGGAGACCATTTGGATAAAAAAGGCAACCACCAAAAGAGAAAAGAGAGGAGTAACTCTATTCTCGAATTTGTTAAATCAGTATCAGAAAAACATCGATTGCGCATTCGTTAACCGTTGGATCGGGCTGATTTGTGTACAACAAGTTCGCAACATTCAGATCCACGTTTTCAACGATCGGATCGACGTTGCACTATCACCTAGGAAAAGTCAATGTGGTGGTTGATGCCTTAAGTAGAAAGCGAACTAATTTGTCATCCATAATATTGAAAGGGTTGGAGTTGTTACAGAATTTTCGCAACTTGGATCTTAATTTGGATTCTTTGTCGGGAAAAGTACAATGTAAAATGATCATTGTAGATAATAAACTAATTAATGAGATAAAAACCCTTCAAACGACTGAAACATAAAACTTCATATTGATTTTTTAAAAAAATCAACTTAAGTTAAATAAATTTAAATCCACTTCATTTAACATTTAGTTGCTATTTAAACTCAATCATTATTTATTAAAAAAGAAAAAAGAAACTCGATCAACAATAAACGATCCATTAAATCAGTATATAATTTTTTTGTGATAGATTATGAAACGAACTAGCTCTTTAATTACACACCCTTAGGGCAAGGGTTTATTTACATGTAATGTGACTCTTTTATTCTTGTGATATTGACATTAAACTAACACCTTTTTTTGCTTGCTTCTATTTCTTTCTTGCTTGCTTCCTTGTTTTATGTCTAATTATATATCCATAATTTTGATATTGACGTCTAACAATCTTGTCTAATTATATATCAAAATTGATTTACAATTATTACACACAAAGAAAACTCAGCTACTAATACCCTTAAAACAATCCCACTCCTTTCATCCCTTGATATTTTTGCTCCTTTAAGATGTGGATACATATACTAAGAATTAAGAGATAACAAATATAAAGCTGTTTATATATTTTAGACATAATTGACTTGTTCATCCTTAATTCATTTAATAATATTTGCGATTTGTAGGAGATTCACTTATATTGTATTTGTATCGGCATTCCTTGTTCAAAATTGCTACCAACACCCCCCCCATTTTGCTATTCACACCCCTCAAAATTTTAAAAAATCAAAATGTCCAAAATGCCCCTGTCATCAATATTACACATTTATTATTCCATAACTCATTTTTATCAAATTTCATCACACCTCACTAACTCACATACAAAAATCATCATACCTCACTAACCCATACTCAAAATCATTAAAAAGTTACATCACTCACTAATAACCTACAACATATCAGTTTGATCATCACATTGTGGTTAAAACTATATAAAAAGGTATATTTGTTGCTCTGATATTTGGTTCGTATTTTGTTGTAAATCTGGGGATTTTACGTGAACTCAGTTCACGTACGTTATGTTGTTACGTGAACTGAGTTCACGTATGTTTAAAAACAATAAAAAAACTCAGACTCTACGCAATCTGAATTCACGTAAACGTACGTGAATTCAGATTGCGTAATTAATGGAGTTTGAAACCTAAATCCACATATTGTACGCATTCTGAATTCACGTACGTTTACGTGAATTAAGTTCACGTAACTGAACTAAAATTGCATAATCAACATGATTTGAAAAAAGTTTGGTACGTGAACTGCAATTGACGTAAGTTTACGTGAACTCAGTTCACGTACGTAAAAAATCCAAACCTGACGTGAACTCAATTTACGTACGTAATTTTTTTTCTCAAAAATCCAAACCTTACATTAATTCAATTCACGTACGTAAAAAAATTTAAAAAATTCAAACCTTACGTGAATTGAAATCACGTACACATACGTGAACTGAGTTCACGTAAGGTTTGGATTTTTGAAAAGTCAATGTGGGGGTTGATGCCTTGAGTAGAAAGCGAACTAATTTGTCATCCATAATATTGAAAGGGTTGGAGTTGTTACAGAATTTTCGCAACTTGGATCTTAATTTGGATTCTTTGTCGGGAAAAGTACAATGTAAAATGATCATTGTAGATAATAAACTAATGAATGAGATAAAAGCCCTTTAAACGACTGAAACATAAAACTTCATATTGATTTTTTTTAAAAATCAACTTAAGTTAAATAAATTTAAATCCACTTCATGTTAACATTTAGTTGCTATTTAAACTCAATCATTATTTATTAAAAAAAAAAAAAGAAACTCGATCAACAATAAACGATCCATTAAATCAGTGTATAATTTTTTTGTGATAGATTATGAAACGAACTAGCTCTTTAATTACACACCCTAAGGGCAAGAGTTTATTTACATGTAATGTGACTCTTTTAGTCTTGTGATATTGACATTAAACTGACACCTTTTTTTGCTTGCTTCTATTTCTTTCTTGCTTGCTTCCTTGTTTTATGTCTAATTATATATCCATAATTTTGATATTGACGTCTAACAATCTTGTCTAATTATATATCAAAATTGATTTACAATTACTACACACAAAGAAAACTCAGCTACTAATGCCCTTAAAACTATCCCACTCCTTTCATCCCTTGATATTTTTGCTCCTTTAAGATGTGGATACATAAACTAAGAATTAAGAGAGAACAAATATAGGGCTGTTTATATATTTTTGAGATAATTGACTTGTTCATTCTTAATTCATTTAATAATATTTGCGATTTGTAGGAGGCTCACTTATATTGTATTTGTATCGGCATTCCTTGTTCAAAATTGCTGCCAACACCCCCCATTTTGTTATTCACACCACTCAAAATTTTAAAAAATCAAAATGCCCAAAATGCCCCTGTCATCAATATTACACATTTATTATTCCATAACTCATTTTTATCAAACTTCATCATACCTCACTAACTCACATACAAAAATCATCATACCTCACTAACCCATACTCAAAATCATTAAAAAGTTACATCACTCACTAATAACCTACAACACATCAGTTTGATAATCACATTGTGGTTAAAACTACATAAAAAGGTATGTTTGTTGCTCTGATTTTTAGTTCGTATTTTTTTGTAAATCTGGGGATTTTATGTAAACTCAGTTCACGTACGTTATGTTGTTACGTGAACTGAATTCACGTATGTTTAAAAACAATAAAAAACTCAGACTCTACGCAATCTGAATTCACGTAAACGTACGTGAATTCAGATTGCGTAATTAATGGAATTTGAAACCTAAATCCACAAATTGTACGCATTCTGAATTCACGTACGTTTACGTGAATTAAGTTCACGTACGTGAACTAAAATTGCATACTCAACATAATTTGAAAAAAGTTTGGTACGTGAACTGCAATTGACATAAGTTTACGTGAACTCAGTTCACGTACGTAAAAAACCAAACCTGACCTGAACTCAATTTACGTACGTAATTTTTTTTCAAAAATCCAAACCTTACGTGAACTCAATTCACGTACGTAAAAAAATTTAAAAAATTCAAACCTTACGTGAACTCAGTTAACGTATGTGTACGTGAATTGAAATTACGTACACATACGTGAACTGAGTTCACGTAAGGTTTGGATTTTTGAAAAGTCAATGTGGTGGTTGATGCCTTGAGTAGAAAACGAACTAATTTGTCATCCATAATATTGAAAGGGTTGAAGTTGTTACATAATTTTTGCAACTTGGATCTTAATTTCGATTCTTTGTCGGGAAAAGTACAATGTAAAATGATTATTGTAGATAATAAACTAATGAATGAGATAAAAGCCCTTCAAACGACTGAAACATAAAACTTCATATTGATTTTTTTAAAAAATCAACTTAAGTTAAATAAATTTAAATCCACTTCATGTTAACATTTAGTTGCTATTTAAACTCAATCATTATTTATTAAAAAAAAAAAGGAACTCGATCAACAATAAACGATCCATTAAATCAGTATATAATTTTTTTGTGATAGATTATGAAACGAACTAGCTCTTTAATTACACACCCTTAGGGCAAGGGTTTACTTACATGTAATGTGACTCTTTTAGTCTTGTGATATTGACATTAAACTCACACCTTTTTTTGCTTGCTTCTATTTCTTTCTTGCTTGCTTCCTTGTTTTATGTCTAATTATATATCCATAATTTTGATATTGACGTCTAACAATCTTGTCTAATTATATATCAAAATTGATTTACAATTACTACACACAAAGAAAACTCAGCTACTAATGCCCTTAAAACTATCCCCCTCCTTTCATCCCTTGATATTTTTGCTCCTTTAAGATGTGGATACATATACTAAGAATTAAGAGAGAACAAATATAGGGCTGTTTATATATTTTTGAGATAATTGACTTGTTCATCCTTAATTCATTTAATAATATTTGCGATTTGTAGGAGGTTCACTTATATTGTATTTGTATCGGCATTCCTTGTTCAAAATTGCTGTCAACACCCCCCCATTTTGTTATTCACACCACTCAAAATTTTAAAAAATCAAAATGCCCAAAATGCCCCTGTCATCAATAGTACACATTTATTATTCCATAACTCATTTTTATCAAACTTCATCATACCTCACTAACTCACATACAAAAATCATCATACCTCACTAACCTATACTCAAAATCATTAAAAAGTTACATCACTCACTAATAACCTACAACACATCAGTTTGATCATCACATTGTGGTTAAAACTACATAAAAAGGTATGTTTGTTGCTCTGATTTTTAGTTCGTATTTTTTTGTAAATCTGGGGATTTTATGTGAACTCAGTTCACGTACGTTATGTTGTTACGTGAACTGAGTTCACGTATGTTTAAAAACAATAAAAAACTCAGACTCTACGCAATCTGAATTCGCGTAAACGTATGTGAATTCAGATTGCGTAATTAATGGAATTTGAAACCTAAATCCACATATTGTACGCATTCTGAATTCACGTACGTTTACGTGAATTAAGTTCACGTACGTGAACTAAAATTGCATACTCAACATGATTTGAAAAAAGTTTTGTACGTGAACTGCAATTGACGTAAGTTTACGTGAACTCAGTTCACGTACGTAAAAAATCCAAACCTGACGTGAACTCAATTTACGTACGTAATTTTTTTTCTCAAAAATCCAAACCTTACATGAACTGAGTTGAAATCTTACGTGAATTGAAATCACGTACACATACGTGAACTGAGTTCACGTAAGGTTTGGATTTTTGAAAAGTCAATGTGGGGGTTGATGCCTTGAGTAGAAAGCGAACTAATTTGTCATCCATAATATTGAAAGGGTTGGAGTTGTTACAGAATTTTCGCAACTTGGATCTTAATTTGGATTCTTTGTCGGGAAAAGTACAATGTAAAATGATCATTGTAGATAATAAACTAATGAATGAGATAAAAGCCCTTTAAACGACTGAAACATAAAACTTCATATTGATTTTTTTTAAAAATCAACTTAAGTTAAATAAATTTAAATCCACTTCATGTTAACATTTAGTTGCTATTTAAACTCAATCATTATTTATTAAAAAAAAAAAAGAAACTCGATCAACAATAAACGATCCATTAAATCAGTGTATAATTTTTTTGTGATAGATTATGAAACGAACTAGCTCTTTAATTACACACCCTAAGGGCAAGAGTTTATTTACATGTAATGTGACTCTTTTAGTCTTGTGATATTGACATTAAACTGACACCTTTTTTTGTTTGCTTCTATTTCTTTCTTGCTAGCTTCCTTGTTTTATGTCTAATTATATATCCATAATTTTGATATTGACGTCTAACAATCTTGTCTAATTATATATCAAAATTGATTTACAATTACTACACACAAAGAAAACTCAGCTACTAATGCCCTTAAAACTATCCCGCTTCTTTCATCCCTTGATGTTTTTGCTCCTTTAAGATGTGGATACATATACTAAGAATTAAGAGATAACAAATATAGGGCTGTTTATATATTTTTGAGATAATTGACTTGTTCATCCTTAATTCATTTAATAATATTTGCGATTTGTAGGAGGTTCACTTATATTGTATTTGTATCGGCATTCCTTGTTCAAAATTGCTGCCAACACCCCCCATTTTGTTATTCACACCCCTCAAAATTTTAAACAATCAAAATGCCCAAAATGCCCAATATGCCCCTGTCATCAATATTACACATTTATTATTCCATAACTCATTTTTATCAAACTTCATCACACCTCACTAATTTACATACAAAAATCATCATACCTCACTAACCCATACTCAAAATCATTAAAAAGTTACATCACTCACTAATAACCTACAACACATCAGTTTGATTATCACATTGTGGTTAAAACTACATAAAAAGGTATATTTGTTGCTCTGATTTTTGGTTCGTATTTTGTTTTAAATCTGGGGATTTTACGTGAACTCAGTTCACGTACGTTATGTTATTACGTGAACTGAGTTCACGTATATTTAAAAACAATAAAAAACTTAGACTCTACACAATCTAAATTCACGTAAATGTACGTGAATTCAGATTGCGTAATTAATGGAGTTTGAAACCTAAATCCACATATTGTACGCATTATGAATTCATGTACGTTTACGTGAATTAAGTTCACGTACGTTAACTAAAATTGCATACTCAACATGATTTGAAAAAAATTTGATACGTGAACTGCAATTGACGTAAGTTTACGTGAACTCAGTTCACGTACGTAAAAAATCCAAACCTGACATGAACTCAATTTACATACGTAATTTTTTTTTCAAAAATCCAAACCTTACGTAAACTCAGTTTACGTGAACTCAATTCACGTACTTAAAAAAATTTAAAAAATTCAAACCTTACGTGAACTCAGTTCACGTATGTGTACGTGAATTGAAATCACGTATACATACGTGAACTGAGTTCACGTAAGGTTTGGATTTTTGAAGAAAATTTACGTACGTGAATTGAGTTCACGTACTTTCTGGGTTTTTGAAAATTTTTTAGCGTACATGGTGAATTCAGTTCATATACGTTTCTGGGTTGAGGGCAACGCAAGTTGTCATCTTTATCAACAATGGAAACTACATTTCTGGGTTTCAGGCATTGCAACATTCTTATGAAGAAGATGAAGAAATAATGTTATGAAGAAGATGAAATAAAAGGAAGGGCATTTTGGTCATTTTATTTATTTTTATAATTTTGGGGGGTGTGAATAGCAATATGGGAGGTGTGAATAGCATTATTGTTCCTTGTTTCATTGAACATCTCTTTTATCAATAACATTCATTGGCTCATAAAAAGAAACTTAAACAGCGGATTAACTTACCACAACAATGCCATTTCATTTCAATAATAAATTTAAGTTCAAGTGAATTACTAATGAAATTCTACAAATAAAGTAATAACACATATATAAGAGCATCTCTTGAATTTCCACAACCAATAAATTCCATTCCAATAACCTTCTCCCCTCAATTCATGCAACAACATATATATATATATGTCATCAATCATTTGAAAATAACAGATATGGGGATTCTAACTGCGTGTTTATCAGACACCCAAGTGATAGAACCCTGAGCTAAAGTATGGTTCCCTCTATTTTCTTTAATTTGTGGTATAAAATCAACTGTGTAACTAACCTTCTGGTTCACCTCACTAAATGTTATTTCACTAGGATTTACACTCATTCCCAAAGCCAAAGGAACCTCAATTTCCACTCTATAAGTTGAATTCACAGGCCCAACATTAGTCAAAGTTCTTGTATAAAACTGTGAATCAGACCCCAAAAGAATAGAAAATGAAGGATAATTAAGTTCTGCTTCTGCTATACTTTTCACATCAGAACATTTCACTTTCCACTGTATAATAACTTCAATTTCTTTATCAGAATAACCCAAACCACACAAATAAGGAACATAATCTTCTGGTTTTATATCATAAACAAGACCTGGATCATTTGCTTTAACAGGGTTAACATGTCCCGCACCAGTTGCAAAAACATCGGCAGGTAAAAGCCTTTGATCCATTATAGGTAAACCAGCAAGGTTTTTTGTAGTTGCAGTTGTCATGATTGCCGATTTTATAGCAGCCGGAGACCAATCAGGGTGAGAACTTTTGAGCAACGCAGCAATTCCACTTAGGTGCGGACAAGACATTGAAGTTCCGGAAACAATGTTGTATGGTGGAATTTTGTTGTCTACTGAGATAGCCCATGCTGCTAAAATGTTGACACCAGGTCCTATGATGTCTGGTTTTAGAATTCCGGGACTTTCTTGGTTAGGACCTCTAGAAGAAAATGAAACAACAGAAGGTGCAAGTGAATCGCCGATTACTGTTCCTTTGAATAACAATGTTGATGTTGGTGTGTTGGTTAAGTTTATGTAAGATTTGATTGATAAACCAGCTGCATAACTCACTTCAACTGCTGGTAGAACATTAGCAGTAGCAAAAGTGCTGAAACCAAGTCTTTCTGGATTTGCAAGGATCATTGCTACACCACCTGAATTTAGAACTTCTTGTCCTTTTAAATCACTTGGTATACCTCCACCTATGTCACATAAAACTACTTTTCCTCTTAGATCAAAGCTTTTTAAGGATCCTGGAAGACACAAGGACTGATCACTTGTTTGTGTCTGTGACTGGTTTGAGTTTCCGTATGAACCTGCATAAACTAGTGGCAATAATTGTTGAGAAAAGTCCTTGGTTTGGAAAAGTGTTTCACCTTCATATTCCTCTCCATTTCCTAGCTTTGCTGATGCTACTATTTTTCTGTCAATTGTGCTTGCACCGACGGTGAGGATCCATGGAGCTTCATTTGAGAGAGTGCTGTAACCAGGGCCAGAATTTGCAGCTGAACAACTGACAAAGATTCCATTTTGAGTGGCTGCAAATGCACCAATTGCAATTGGGTCTTCAAAAAATGGAAGAGATCCTAAACCAAGTGAAAGAGAAAGAACATCTACACCATCTTCAATAGCTATATCCATTGCAGCTAAAATAGCACTTTCAGTGCATTCAAATTTTTCATTACTATTACAAACTTTGTACATTGCTATGTGAGCATTAGGTGCCATACCAGCTGCTACACCTTTAGCATTCCCAAAAACACTCGCATCTTCGACGAATCTTCCTGCAGCCTCTGCAGCAGTGTGAGTTCCATGAAAAATGGTTTCAAATGGAGGCTCTTGAATTGCACTTTTGAGTAAGCTTCTTGCACCTATGAGCTTGTTGTTGCATATTCTGCCTCCTGTGAATTCACAATGGCCTTTCCATTTTGCAGGTGGCGGCGAAATTCCTTCGTCGTTGAAAGATGGATGAAAAGGGTATATACCAGTGTCTATGATGCCAATTATGACACCTTTTCCAAGGTTATCATCATTCCACAAACCTTGTCCTTGTTTTAAACCCAAGAAAGATGGAGTGTGAGTTGTGTGTAATGAAAGTGTCCTTTCAGGTCTTGCTGATACAATTTCCTCTTTCTCTTGAAGAGATTTGGCTTCTTCTGGTGTCAACTTCACGGCGAATCCAGAAGCTACGTTGCGGTAAGTGAAAACCATTCTGCTTTTGTGAGAGGTTAGTGGAAGGAATGAATGGTACCATTCATGTAAATCTTGTGATTGAAGGGAGGCAGCATTTTCTGACTTTTTGACATGAACAATATATGTCATTAAGTTTTCATGCTCATGCTGTTGGTTTTCCTCTGCTGCCAATGATGCTGATGTAACTGGGTTGATGCTGCTAAGCATGAAAATGAGAGCAACAAGCAATGCAAGCTCTATTGTGAACTTGGTATTCTCCATGATTTGGAATTTGGTAAAGATAGAGAAAATAGCTTGTGTATGTTTGGACTAAACTAGTGTCATGCATGTGTATATATATAAATAGATAGATATATAATACCATAGAAAACAAAATTGGCCTTAGTTTTATATATTACTTATTATAAATACTACATATTGGAAACAAGAAGATGCAAGGTGCTGGCATGGGACGGCTTATTTGTATTAAATAAAGGGAAAATACAAGTGAAGAAAGTTATCTGTTTTAAGGTAATATAGGAGTAGTGGAATTGAATCACTCTCATAGTAATAGCCGCTATATATTAGGTGTTAAATTGTATGGACTTGGGTTCGGTGCCAAATTGTAAATCTACATTGTAAAACATTCATCTATTTTTTGGACATAAATCTCCGAAAGATTGCCAAATGTTATTTTTAGCTTGGAAAAGTTTATGAACAAAAGGACAAGTTTTTTATATATGGAAAAATTCATGTAATAACCAAAGATGAGTTTAAGAAAAATAGATTTAGGAGCAAGTGTCTTTAGGATTATGAATTCACATGATGCTAGACTTTTTAAGTGTCAACGTCTAATATGATTTTTATTCTATCGACACCTACGTATGAAATGATATTTTGTTGATAGTAAATATTGACAATAAAGATAAAGAAAATAAATTTAATATAACATTTACTGTAGAAAAAAAGTGAAGATAGACAAAAAGAACATTATTTAACTATGACAACACAACATACAAGTAGTTGAAATTGGATATTAAAATTAAAGTTTTTTTTCTTTTCATTTTTCATCTACATAACTCATAGTTTTTTTTCCATTGGATGATTCCATGTCAGTATGTCACATCATCCAACTTATGTGAAAAATTACATAAACTAAAAAAATGATAATTTTAAATTACAGGGATTGAATATAAATTTTTATTTTTTCAAAAGTCTAAAACCGTAAAGTGACTATATTGCTGGGACCAAAATCACAAATTTCCCTTAATTTTATTAATGTTATGAGAATGTTCAGGCCTAAATGACTTCCAACTTGCCAAATGTTTCTGTGTTTATTCTATGCAAATTTTGTTCACAAGTGGAGGAATTGGAAAACATAAACACTTTTCATCATGTAAATCATAATCATTCGTCTGTGTTCATGTTAATTAAACTTTCTAGGAGTATTTGTACAATATAGGAGTGATGAACTTAGAAACCTATGCTCATTTCTTTCTACAAAATATAAAAAGAAATCTATGCACTATGTCCTAATTTTGTATGATTCTCTGTACAGAAGGAACAATCTGAGAAGAGATGTTGGGACCTATAAGATTCGGTTATGTCTCAATTGGCTCTCAATTTCGCCTGGAAAATTCTGGTGTGCATAACAAAAGTCTTGTAAAATTGCCTCGTTTGTAATTGTCGACTTGCTGTCACCGAATTCCCAAGCTCCTGCAACATTTCAGTTGAGAACGGAAATAACAAATCAAATTTAACAAACATGAAATGCAGTAGCACTAATTATGCATACCTCCTTGCACTCAACAGAGTACCAACTTCACTGATACAACTGTCACTCCCACTATGATTTTGTTTATCTTTTTCTCCAACTATGAAAGGACTTTCCTGCATCATTAGTCAGCCATAAAATGACATTTAATATCGATGATAGTATGATGTATCAATAAAAGATACGACGACATTCAATTATTATACAAAATTAAAGGAGGAAAATAAATAACAACGATGGATATTGAAATCAGAGGCAAATGTAACTTATATAGTTATATTTTTCAAGTAGCCTTTTTACCGTTTGGTTCAGATGAAAAGAAGTTCCCATATTTTCTTTTGAATCCTAGCACCCAAAAACAAATAACTCAATATGAGTAAGAGAAATGAAAAGTCGTCCAAATATCTCACATTCAATTCAAAATCATAAAAGGAAAACCTTTCTGAACACTTTGAAATATGGACGTAGTTTCGACTTAGATCCATTAGTTGACTGAGCTCCAGATGTTAGGGACAACTGCTAGCATTTCAAAAAAGAAAAAATTAATGAAAATTGTGAAATTAAATATCTTTATGAAGTGAGGAATTTATAATGCAAGATGGTCCCTAGGAAATTCAAGGAATTGCAACAAACAAGAGAGTGACTAAGAAAAAAATTAGTATGATTCACCTTACTAAAGAGTTCAATTGGTGGGTTATGTTGAGCCCTCTTTTCTGTACGGAAATTAAATTCCTGCGTGAATTAAAGCAACATATGATATCGTTAAACTTTTCTATCCAACGGGTGACAAAGTGATGAACCACCAACTCACCATCGGCACAGTGGTTTCCTGCTTAATGTTGTGGAAAACACCAATATCTCCTTTACTTGAAAGTATCTGAACAAAATTTTATACAGTAGTAGTAAGTACAGAGGATCACAAAAAATCACAAACAATAGGGAAAAGAAAAGTACTACTATATCCTACTTGATACAAATAACAAAGAAGAAAAAAAGAACTCTATCAAAAAGTTATCTGAACTTCCACATTTGACATCTTTCAAGGACCAAACTACTTCCATGATAATTACAGTTCCTTTAAACTAAACAAAAAAATATCATACGCAAATTAGAATAACAAAAAATGTACAACAGATAGTGCTTTTATTTACAATGATTTACTTATATTGACTTTAAGTAATAAGTACAAAAACTTGAGCTCTATAGAAATACTGTTTCTGAAATAATTTCGCATTAAACCAACACTGGGTCAAAGAAATAGATTTTATATTTATAGATTTATTATTTATACATGGATACAGTAATTCAATTAAAATTTTGAAGGCATATAAAAATTGACAATTGAAAGCCAAAAATATTATTGAGTTTTGAAAACTAGAACGAAAAATCAGTTCTTGTAGGTCATCTGCTTATCATATCTACAATTGGCTAGTGAATGTAATCCATGAAACTCTAACACAAACAAGGACATTGGACAAGACATGGACACGTAAATGTCATTAATCATTTGGCAAAATGTAGGTGATCGAACGTAACTACATGTGTAGGTTTTATGTCAATGTCGGACACACCAAACACACATTCAATTTAAAGTGTCGGTGATTCATAAAATATACAAACCGCATATCCCACAAAATGAGATTTGCCACATGGATTAATCAACCGCGTTGGACTCTATCGAACACCGACTTAAAAATAAAAACAATATAGAGAATCAAAACCAAAAAGAAAGAAAAAATCATGGCATTTTTCCAAATGATGTTTCCAAATCCACATACAGATAGCATTTTTCATATTTTCTCCAAAGACCAAGTATTTAACAATAATTTTCCTTTCTACATGATACTCAAAAAAATATTCAAGTTAAAAATAGAATGTTACACTATGAATGATAAATTTAAGAATTGTTTTAGGCTAAAAAATTGGAGCAAATTGGAAAATGTACTAGGTAAAAGAAGTTAGAAATTCAAAAATCACATACATACACAAGATTTGGATTAGAAGTTGCCAAAATATTCTGCAGATTGCAGTCAATGCATCTAGGTAGTTGGACCAAGATTGGATGGTTCATAATCCTCCAAGTTAGTATTTCAAAACTGATTTGGTAAAGTTGGAGTACTATCGGCCCAATCTATGGTCCAACAAGTTATATGTGCTGACTGCAGTGGTCCAACAAGTTATATGTGCTGACTGCAGTGGCTGTAAGGTAATCTAGTCCCAGACAACCTAGATCCCACATGTACCCTTTGAATAAATTTCGATCAATGTTTATAATTCATTTATCACACAAACTACAGTCTAAGTATCACTTCCTAGATTTAATTACAGTGTCTCATTACCTTCTTATTAATTGGCCGAGCTTTAAAATTATGCCCACAATCCAATCCATTATGATTTAGAGCATCTGTCACAGATGGCCTATGCGGAGACAGCATTACAAATTAGTACACTTGTTTCACGGATTATCAAGTATAAACTATTATTTATATGGCATTTGTTACCTTCTCAAATCCTTGGTTCTATTTTGTGGAGCAGAAACCGTAGCACGTTTGTCCAAATCCTGCAAACAGAAAAATACAATTTCCCAGAGATTAGTCATATCTATCTTACAACAGGAAACTAAAGCAACAAAATGTAGGACAACCATAGCTCATAAGAAGTTGCTGCTACAGAAACTTCAAAACCAATGTAGTTCATATAGATTGGGTATAAGAACATTGAATGGCATCCAATATACAATGATGTAAAGAAACAAGGTTACTATTTAAAATTGTATCAACTAAATTAACCTTAGCCGAAACATTGCATGGAAGTGTTGATGATGAAGTAGTAGATGTATGCTGCATGGCCCTTTCCCATGTATTGAGGTGAAATTCCTGACAAGACATAAAAAATCTGAGATTTTGGATAAAGATTGCTGAAGACGTTTGTCTGATTAATCACTGGTTCAATCGACCTCCAATTCTACTCATTAATGTGTAAGCTATGTATTTCATTATGTCTGGGTCAAGTGTACCGCATAAATATAGTAATTAGGAAAGTTAAGTCTTTGTATTTACTAACTTACTATACTAATCAAATAAATGAGTCAGTTCAAACCCAATGGTTTTCAGCATATGTTTCTCTATGCTCTCTGTTTAAACATGACAAAATGGTGATGAAACAGAATGAACTATGAAAGTATCAAGAGCATACTTGAAATTCTGGCAACCGTGCTGTGGTCCTCTTGGGAAGTGGAAATGAAGGAGCATTAAGAATCTAGATTATGAGCATAAATAGTTAGAGGGTAAGATTGAAAAGATATACCAATTACCAATACTAAGCTAACCAAGCTAAATCCATCTATATGAAATACCAACTTTTCTGTTTAACGGGCGTGCTTTGAATTTGGGTACAGCTACTGTCACAAATTCTGTTTCTGCAGCATTCTTGGGTCTGAAAAGCACATATAATATCTTAACTTCACTATGTGAGGCATAAAATTCAGATTCATAAAAATTGCATCGAACAGCACAATGACAAACCTAATCCTTTGTGCTCTATGAGATGTTTCTAGGTCAGGCTCTCTAGGAACAGTTATCTTAAGCTTGGAACATCCAGAGTTTTGATCAGCAGTTACATTCTGCAAGAATATACAAATTTATAGACCACCATCACGTGAAACTTTTTTCTTGTCACTCAATATATACGATTTGCCTAAAGGATTTCAACTACTCTTGCTAATCCAATTTGTAAAGGAAAACTCTACTTAACAAACCATTTGTTTACAAAACCAAATACCAAAAGAAAGTAATGACTGAAAAAAAGAGGGCAAAAAGTATATGGTAATGGGACATAATATGATGCAAGTCAAATAAAACGTACTCGGCAAGTTTGCACAATCTAATTTTACTAAGAAAGTACTACTGTACTAGCATAATGCATTAGGATTCATACCTTTTTAGGTGTCTTGTGGACAAAATTAGTTTGTGGCTTCACATCACCAGCCTGTCACAAGAAAGATATGGTACATATTTCAACTGCTGTCTAAAATGAATAGAATACCAACAGTATTAAAAAGACTTAACTAAAGTATTTTCATGCTACCAGCCAAACATGAGATCAACTTTAATTCTATTAATCCATAAACTATCAAATTGTTATCAACAAAAAGTATCACTAGGTTCTCATAATATAAAGCATTTCTGATGCCTGAAAATAGAATGCAATCTCTATCAACACTTTCATAAAATGGTATGATTAACAACAGCTTATCACAAGTTGTACAAAATTTCACAGCATAAATATGTTCAATTTTATGATAAAAATCTCCGCCTCTACCTCTAGCATATATCTAAGTGGTTCAAGGGGTCTACAAACCTTGCACAAGAGACCACTCTCTAATTTCTGCCGCTTGGCTGCTTGACTCTCTATCTCAGAAGAGTTAGCTAAATTAATCTCCTTCTTATGAGCTAGTACCTTCTGAAACCTGAGAAAAAAAGGAAGTTCAACATGATGTAAGGAAATGCAGTTCATTTGGCATCCATAGATTAGATAACTACTGCCAAACTAACATCAGAGGCCAGAGCATTAAAGAGAAAAAGCTATGGGATCAATGCAATAATACACCATGATAAATTTCAAATGCTTGCAAAGTAATCCATTAATCAGTATTGCTTCACTCTTCGGTTTTCCCTGATATTTCATAGCTTTGAACCATAATAAAGGACAAGTTATCCAATAATCACCTCGAACCAACAATTTGAGGGGGGCGGTTTTGCTTAGCCAATTGACTAGCTGTAGGTTTCATCAGTGTTGATGAACGCTTCACTCTAGAAGATTTAGCCTTAGAATTCAAACCGTCACCGGTTGTCGTGCTATTAAAAGTCAGTCCTAGAAAGAATGAAAAACACATGTCAAGCTCAAATTAAAATGAAATGTTGAGATACAAACTAACAGGACAGATACAGATATGTAGAGAAAAAATAAAAAAGATTATGAGTATAAAATAATAGAAGCACAATCTAATGAATTATTATAAAAGAAAAAATTGAAATTACAGTTCACAATAAAAATTGGCATGGCACAGGAGATCAATTTCAAACAGCAGTGTGAGCACCTAGAATATGACTTACACCAGACACAACATTTACACATCAACATTGATAATAATTTGAGAAAATCGATTAATTAAATATAATTAATTTGTGTCATTGTCATGTCAACGACACCGGCACGTGTCAAACCCTGGAACACATCTTCGATCAGAAATGTTGATGCTACATATATAGTTTGTGATGCAATTAGTAATTGATACGTGAAGAAGAATTATAAAATGCTATGTCATTGCCAACAACAAATTTCTAAGATTATTTTGTGATCAGATTAGTTACCTGGTTGCATGGCCACATTTTGGTGAACTCCACCTAATAATCCAGAGATTTTACCACTTCCACTCACTGATTTTGAACCTGGCAAGTGGAAATCAGATAGTTGACCTAATCAGTAAATCTCAACTTATGATAGCAATTTGGAAGTAATAGTAATAGTAGTAAAAACGATAGATGAATAATATTAATAATAATAATAATAATAATAATAATAATAATAATAATTTTCAAAAAAAGAATAATCATAATAATAATAATAATAATAATAATAATAAATAAATAAATAAAAGCAATAATAATACCAAAATGCTGAAGAACGTTAGGTTTGGGATGATGAACTGTGGTTGTAGTGGTGACCGCGATTTCCTCTTTCAGAACTTGATTTACCACAAAAGCTGAAACGGATGAACAAAGGTAATCGTGAAATAAATCAATGTGATCGAAAGAGAGAAAGAAAAAAAGTTGAAACGGTAACGGACGAGAAGGAGCGTAGGTTGCAGCGGTTTGGAACCAAAGTTCGGCTTGGCGAGCTTGAGCAAGAGGTTCTTGTTGAGTGAAATCGAAGAAGCGAGCAGCATCAAACTCGTAATCGAGGTCAATCTCATCTGAAGCAAACACTTGGTGCTCTATTTCCATCATCATCATTTCTTGCCTCCACATACCAACATTGCTGCTTTCCATTTTAATTTTGTGACTTCGATTTTATCGTTGACGTTTTAAAATTAAAATTTGAAAATCTAATCTAATAAACTAGTGAATAGAAATCGTAATAATCTACTAATAAAATAGTCTAATGCTGCCATTGGTATACTCATTTGGTTTGTCACGTTGCGCCGGGACCTGTGAGGGATAACAATAGTGTGTAACGACTAGTAAGTTAGTATAGTAATAACGATCCAAAATTTGAATTCTGTGGAGAGATGGACGGATTTACCCTTTTGATTATGAGGACCGAGGAAGTAGTGCTTTGGGGTTTGTGTTTGTGTGGTCACTGATCACATTCTATCTACGACTATCAGTGTGCATTACTCTGCATACTGCAATTTCGGCGCCTCTGCGATTCTTGTTAGCTTTGCATCAAATTGCAATAATATCTCTAACGCTTCATCACTGTCACCTGAACAAGTCAACAATTGGGTGGCTGGGTGGGTCCAATGGAATTGGATTTCCTCCCTTTACACGTCGTAACCGATTTTAACCGTGTATTTTTAAATTAATGTTTGAGATTGTTTTAAATTAGAAAACAGTTTTTTTTTTTTATTTAAATTTTCTGATTTCAGATTAATGATCAAATTTAAAACTGCATAAATCTCTTATTATAGGAATCCGGATCCGTAGGTCCACACATATTCATTGGAAGAGAAATGCTGTGTCATGGACAAGATTTCCACCCAATAGGGATTTCATTTCAACACAATCAGATTAGATGAAAATCTAATTATTCATATTTAAATTTAGTATTTTTAAATTAAAACCAAAATTAAAATCTTCATTTTTTAAATGGTTTAGACGATCATTAATGTCTCTGAGTCCGTAAATCCACCAAAATATTAACCGTTAAAATTCGATTTTATTATGTAATATCTGACTTATTTTTTGAAGTTTACTAGTTTGTCCCAAAAATAAATACATTTTTTAAATAAAAAAACAATAAATAAATTTTTAGACAGAAAAATATTATTACTTGGTATATTAGTCTTATGTAATTATTAGCCTATTTTTTTCATTGAAATGTATTATTACTAATTAATTAATATGATTAAGTGTCTTGAAACATAAAAAAATAAAAAATAAATACATCCATAAGTACAAAAAAACTAGCTCCTAACAAACCTCACGCCTCTAGCATTAGCGAGGAGGAAGGGGGCCAAAATAGAGGGAGCCCATTGAAAAATGGGCAGATTCTTACGAATTCTAGCACCTAATTTAGCCAAAATGTCAACACAGACATATCTTCTATGCAAAATATAAATGACTTCAACCATCCAATATTGAAACAACAACTCCTCAACAGAAGAAATTTCCAGATCTGTTATGGACATTTGATCTCTCTTGAACAATTTTCACAAGAAGAAGAGTTTTCAGTTGTAGTGAATTCAACTTTTTGTTACATTCCAGTCTTCTTTGTTATATAGTAAGAAAGAAAGGAAAACAGAATCAGGCGCCATGTTTTTTTGTTTTGTTTCCAATTTGAATAGGTACACTCATCCTAGTTTGGTGGTTTGTAAAATTAAGTTCCTACAAATGATGTTTCATATTTACCCCCTTATGCCAAGTGCCAACGTGTGGTTTAAATAACCTAAGTATTGCTATCATAACACGAGTTGATTCTTATATAGTCGCATCTATCTATCTATCTCTAATCTAATGAAAGCACAATTGAATGGTCCATAAACCAATAGGTCCCTCGCTTGCATGAGCTGTGGAAACATCTTTATTTATTTATTTATTTATTTATTTTGGTAATAAGAGGCGGCAATGCTCGTTTTAAAAGAAGCGCAAAGTGATAACTAAAATGAGCGGCAAATATCAAAGGAGAAGAAAAATGGACCCGCAGCAACGACAAAGAAGAAGAAGAAGAAGAAGGAAATGACACGTATCATATCCTTCTTCTATTCCTCCAATATTCTTCGACACTCATTCACTCTCTTCTTCTTCTTCTCCTAATAATAATAATAATTATAATAGTATCATTAATTAATTATTACTAGAATTATGAGATGAGAGTGATAGTGCCTTTGCAAGGAGTTGTTCAAGGAACAGGTGGTCTTATTTGGGGTTCAGTTATTCCTTGTGCTCTCTTCTATTTTCTTCAGCTCTATTTCAAGACACGTCACCGTAACCGCCAATCTCCTCCTTCCAACAACCTTCCGCTTCCAGAGGACTCCGTCTTGCCACGCACTCTCTCCCAGCGGGTCAGAGGTTCAACCGCATCCGCTTATATATCGGGTCGGGTCAACTCGATAGTTGCAGAATCTCCTTATTACGTAGGTTTAAACAAGGTCGCAGATAACCCTTACCATCAGATTCATAATCCCGATGGTGTAATTCAGCTTAGTTTGCATCAAAACACTGTGAGTTTCTTCTCCTTTTATTTTCTATTCTTTTATTTTCAAAGCCTACTATTGCGTTTCTGATTCTTCTGTTCTGTTCTGTTCTCCTTCTTGTTGTAGCTATCTGTGGATTTGATTCAAGAATGGATTCGTCACTGTGGAAGCGCTGCTATTTTGGGGACACCAGCAAATTGTGGATGCCTCAATATTACTGACCTTGCTCCTTACCATGGATTCATGGATTTCAAAGTGGTGAGTAATTACTTAGTTCCTAATTGATTCAACTTGTCACACAAGACATTATTATTTTGTTTGTATGAGTTTAGTTCTTGTTGATTCATTTTGTAAAATTAGTTCTTACTAAAAGTAACTTATATTTGGATAGAACTGATTGAATAATAAAGTTGAGGCTGAAAATCAATTATATAGGCAAAACGTCAAAATTCTAGTGGTTTGAATTAATTTTGAAGGCAAAATTAATTCTATTTAAATACTTTTAAATATGTCAAAATCCATTTTAATATCTAGAATCAAGTTTGATTCATCCAAAAGTGAAACCAAAAATACACTAAATCATATTTTAGTTTTATTTCCTAACCTAGTATATTCGTGTTACTTTTTTTTAATATTATAATGTTAACTGTTACTTTGTTAGGGGAAAGTTGAATTTATCATGCATAAGTTGTAAATGTGTATTTGCACAAATATGGTGAGTATAACATTTTTATAGTAAGCTTTGAAACCTTAATTAGTCGTCTCATCTTGATTTGATATATGCATATTACGGTGTACAATAACCGGCAAGCTAAGCATTTTCTCGGTGGTTCTTGCTTCTAATAATTTTATTTGTAGATGGGTATGTATCTTATCTAAGTCTCTCTGGCATATGCATGCTTTGCATTCTCTTAAAGTTTCTTTTAACTGCATCACCGCGAACCCTGTGTTTCCATCTTAATTCTCTAATCATGCAGGTTGTGGCTGGTTTCATGTCTCAAGTTTTGGAAAAGCCAGTTTTCTTCAACCCTTCCCACATGGTACTCACTACAGGTGCCACCCCTGCCATTGAAATTCTAAGCTTCTGCCTAGCAGATAATGGAAATGCATTCCTTGTTCCCACACCTCATTGTCCTGGGTAACAATCGATTTCCTATCTCCAAACTCCTTGTTTTGTTACCCACTTTGCTTGCTGGTAAAAAACAATTATAGTTTTAAATCTATGGTGCAGCTTTGACGAGGATGTAAAATTGCGAACAGGCGTGGATATAGTGTCTGTTCCTTGTCGCAGTGCTGATGACTTCAATCTAAGCATAACTGCGCTTGACCAAGCCTTCAACCAAGCAAAGAAACGTAGTCAGAAAGTCCGTGGAATTATAATATCGAATCCTTCAAACCCTGCTGGCAAATTGTTAAATCGGGAAACGCTACTTGATCTTCTGGACTTTGCTAGAGAGAAAAACATTCACATAATCTCTAATGAAATATTTGCAGGCTCTACTTATGGAAACACAGAATTTGTGAGCATGGCAGAAATCATGGAAGCAGAAGATCATGATCGGGACAGAGTTCATATAGTGTTTGATTTAGCAAATGAGCTCTCTGTTCCAAGTTTTGAAGTGGGTGTTATCTACTCCTATAATGAGCATGTTGTGGCTGCTTCCAAAAAATTGGCAAAATTCTCAACTGTTTCTGCTCCATCTCAGCAATTGCTTATCTCCATGATCTCAGATACAACATTTATACAAGAGCTCATAAAGACAAACAAATTAAGGCTGCAGAAAATGTACAATACATTTGTGGCAGGATTAGATCAGTTGGGAATTGAATGTGCCAGAAGCAGCGGTGGTTATTGCTGCTGGGCTGACTTGAGCAGATTCATCCGTTCTTACAGTGAAAAGGGGGAACTAGAGCTCTGGGATAGATTGCTGAATGTAGCTAAGATCAATGTTACCCCGGGATCCTCTTGTCACTGTATTGAACCTGGATGGTTCCGTTTCTGTTTTACTACACTGACTGAAAAGGATATTCCTGTAGTAATGGAACGGATTGGGAGAATTTCTGAGACCACAAGTTGATGTGGCGTCAATTATTTCTACAAATTTAGTTTGTTTATTGATTCTTTATTCTTGTGGTGAAACCAGCATCATCTCCGAAGGAATAATCACTCCTTAAAGGAATATTTATTTGTTTGTGTAATATATTGCTCAAGAGGGCATTGGCCAAGTCAAGTGTATGCGCTGAGTCCATGAGCTGATGCAAGTTTGTTTGCTAAAAAAAAGTGTTCTTTGTAACCTTAAACGAATGAAGACAATATTTGGAGAAGGAAAAAGCGAAGAGGATACAAATATTATGCAGTTTTTGTTTTTCCCTTGAAAACACTTGAAACAATGGAATAAACAAATGCATTTTATTGTAATGTTACAAATTTTATATGAAAAAATGGTAATACAAAAATGAATGCTAAAGAATTTTAATCCTCTCCTTCCCCCTCCAGTAACCAGAGTCTACCTGGGTTTTCTTCCATGTATGCTCTATCTGATACTAACTTCCTGGAAAGAATTTGATAATTAAGCAATAATCTATTGAGTTAATGAGATTCTAATCCATTTCTGATGGACTCAAGAACCTGAACAATCTCAGCCATGCTTGGTCTCCTTAAAGGATCCTCTGAAGTACAAATTAGCCCCAATTTCATAACCTGAATTAACTCATTCTCCGCAAAGCCAAGTAAATTCCTGTCAAAGCAATTTGACGCCGAGCCAGTCTCCAACAAACCTCTTACATGTTCACACAAAACCACAACCTCATTTGTGGTTGGACTTTCCACAGGCTTTCTCCCTGTAACAAGCTCCAAAAGAATGACCCCAAAACTGTAAACATCACACTTTTCACTCTGCCTGAAGCTTTGAGCCAATTCTGGCGCAACATACCCAACAGCATTGTGGAACTTGGTCAGACCGTAATTATCCAAAATTGGTAGCAACTTTCCTAATCCATAATCAGATAACTTGGCTTCGTACTTGTCGTCTAAGAGTATGTTAGAGGATTTAAGGTTGAGGTGAAGGATTGGAGGTCTACAGTCGTGGTGGAGATATGCAAGGGCTCTTGCAGTTCCGAGCGCAATTTGGAACCTTTTAGACCAATCTAATTCCCTATTGCCTCTACTGGTGCTGGTTCCGGGATAGCCAAGCCCATGTAGATTATCATAGAGATTCCCATTTGAAACAAACTCTGACAAAATCAACTGCATTGAAGAGGACCAGTAGTAACCTTGAAAGGTAACTAGATTATGGTGTCGAAGGTTGCCTAGTCGCCCGATTTCCTGTTCAAATTCCTCTTGATTTCTGATCCTTCCCAAAGTCTCAAGCTTCTTCACTGCAATTGAGATGCCACCTTCAAAGTCGGTTCTGTAGACTGTACCGATTGATCCGCCACCTATCAAAGACTCTTTGTCAAGCAATGCTTTTGTGCCTGCCTCCCAATCTTCATATTTTGATGGCAAACTTTTGCTGAAGAGAACCAGCTTTCCAATTATAACATTTGATTCTGTTGATCCTAGAGGCGTACTCTCAACAATCATAATCTGATCATCGTCTCTTTTTCTACGCCGGGCCCTAATACTCACAATGGTCACCAAACAAACCCCAGCAAGAATAACAGCTGCAGCAACAATGGCAACAATTGCAGAGACGGTGAGAAGTTTAGTTTTCCCAGGAGGCGAAGGTGACAATCTAGTTCCGTTTTCTGAGCAAGGAGTGTCCAAAGGAGCACCACAGAGAAAAGGATTATTGGAAAATGCAGGTGCACCAAAATGCTGTATGGTTGCAATATCAGGAATGATACCAGAGAGATTGTTGAATGAGAGATTAAAATGTTTCAAACTTTTTAAATCTCCAAGGGAAGCAGGGATTGAACCAGAAAACAAATTATGTGATAGATCTAAGTATTGGATCCTCGATAGATTTCCTAAGCTTGATGGGATGCTTCCCTTAAGCTGGTTATGATGTAGGTCAAGGGCTTCCAGATTTGTCATATTGTAAATGGCCAGCGGAACCTCGCCCTCTAAGTTATTGCCAGACACATCCCTGCAGCAACACGAAAGAATCAGACTTTTTATTCACATTTCAGAGGTTCAAGTTAATGTATATAACAATTTGAGAAAGTTACAAAACTCACAGCTCAAGAAGAAACTTGCAATTAGTTATATCGTCCGGAATTTCGCCAACAAGGTTTAGGTTGTGCAAATCCAGCAATTCAAGCAGCTCAATGTCGCCAAACCCCTTGGGAATCGTTCCCCCTATCAAGTTAATACCCAATTTGATAACCAATAGTCCTCGCAATTCCCGAATATCAACTGGGATACTCCCTTTCAACCTATTCAACTCCAATGACAAGAGCTTAAGATTCTTGCATCTAGTTATGCTGGAGGGAATCTCCCCATCCAAATCATTCCCTGAAGCATCAAAGATCTCTAATCTCTCACTACATACAGTGATATCTGGAATTTTTCCTTCAAACCCATTATAGGATATATTAAAATAAGTAAGATTTTGTATTCCAAGGATGCTGAATGGAGCCAAATCAGTAAACCTATTACTACCAAAATCCAAATGCATTAGACTCTTGCATGCAGAAATTTGCTCTCTCACACTACCTGATAAGGCATTGCTTCTCAATGATACATATGATAACATGGAAATGTCACATATTCTAGAAGGGACAAAACCACTTAGATTATTGAAAGAAAAATCAAAGCCTTCAAGATTGGAACAATTCACTAAAGATACAGGAATTGAACCAACAAGATTGTTATGAGAAAGAGAAACAAACTTGGTTTTATAACAGTACCTAAACAAAGCAGAAGGTATCTCTCCATTGAAACCATTCTTTGATAAATCTAGAAACCGAATGTTAAGCAAATCACCAATGAATTCAGGAATCGAACCAGTTAAAGCATTGGAGCTGAAATTGATCTTCCACAAGGAGTGAAGATCAGCATAACCTTCTGGAATATTACCTGAGAATCGATTCCCAAACAATGTCAATATCCTCAACCTCTTCAAACCAGAGAGTGATGGTGACAACACTCCACCCAAGCTTGTGTTCCAAAGCACGATTCTTTCAACAAAACCTTCTGAGTTACAGAAAATACCTTTGAAACCTTGACATGGGTCTTCACTAGAAACCCATGAACTCAAACTGTTGTATGGATCTTCTGTGATGTTACCCTTGAATTGAAGTAAAATCTCTTTCTCAGTTATTGGTGAGACAGTGGTAATAGACCAAAGTAAACAGAGAATGGTGCAGAATAGAGCATGAGAAAGATGAATTTGATGATGTATTCTCATGCTCGAAACAATGTGATTACTCTTCAGACATAGTAATCAATTTGGATGCGATTTTGAGATGTTATTTCATCAGCTACAATGTTTGAGGTTTTTGTAAAATGTCGGTCCAATGAGAAACAAAACATCACGATTTTCACCAACATGGAGCATTCTCATTAAGAGGACAGAAAATGAAGGAGAGAGAAAATGAAAATGAAATGACAACATGAACAAAGTGAAGTTCTTTTAACCGAAGTATCTACTACCAACTTGTTAGATCTCTACTTCATCTCCTTTTGGGTTGTTCTACCTCAAGCATCTAGAAAAAATATTCTAGAATGTTTTCTGTGTTGAAAAAATTATTTGGCTTTTGTGGGGTTCAAATGGGTAGCATAAAAATGGAAGCTTGAAGTTGTCTAAGATGAAGAGAGAGAAACAATCGAAGGCAACAACAAACGGGGAAATAATAATAATAATAATAATAATAATAATAATAATAATAATAATAATAATAATAATAATAATAATAATAATAATTATTATTATTATTATTATTATTATTATTATTATTATTATTATTATTATTATTATTAAGTTTGATAGAATTCTCACAAAAATATTTAGTGAGATTAAACCTGTTAACTAAAAATATTATAAGATCCATGAAAAAATTGAAAGAATAAAAACATTAAACTTAATTTAATAATAATGAAAGTGATTAGATGGTGGAAATGGTGGGTGTAATTTTGCTGGAAAGGAAGCAGGTGAGACAGTGAGAGGCAATTAAATAAAATTTCTTGTAGTAATAAGTTTTGTGAAGATAATAATAAATTCAGAGATTGGCAACAAGTGAAGGTTAGAAGCACGTGCATGAGAGAGTTCTTTCTTTTAAAAACTTTATGAAGCAATGATACCCTTTTAATTTAACTATGTAAACCCAAAATTGTGTATGTGACCATAAATATGAGTAACTTGTTGGTCTAAGGACACCTCAATGTAGTGTAGGACCAGCATTTATTCTTCCCTACCAACCAAGTCACTACCACCATCATTATCGTCAACAACATCTCAATTAGTATGCCAGAGAAGATAGGTAATGAGTTTGGAAATATTGGGAAGACCAAAATAAATTGAAGAAGAACAACAACAAGAAAGTTGATGTAAAGTGGAAATAAAAGTGTGTGTTTGTTTGTCTGTAGTACAGTTTTGGTTTGCTTTATTCAATCTATCCGTTTCTTTAGCTATACTTTTAGTTGGAAATTCTCTTAATTAATTGTGACTAATTAATCATATCAAGAAAATTAGTCAAAACTAAACATTTACAAATGCACTTCGTACGTGTCAAAAATACTTATTTTGTCACAAGTATATTTCAATTTCAACTCACACACAAAAATGTATAGTTATTTAATTATTTTAAAATAAAATACTTTTTCCAAGATAGTGTGGTCAAATGATTGTGATCATGGAAAGCTTCTTTTGTATCCGTTTTGTTCTTTTAGATTATGAAAGATCGTTTTTTTTTTTTTTTTTTTACTTTGTATAGTTATTAAATGTATATTATATACTACTATTTGTTTTAGCAAATTTAATTACATCATCTTACCCTTTAGTTACTCAACTGAGAAGTTTTAAGAACATTATTTCAGTGTTGAAAAATATATAATTAATTTTTTTGAACTAATCAAAGGTATTACAAAAATTATCTTGTGAATATTCTAACGGTTAATTGAGCTATCGCCGCAACGACACATTGAATATTACAAGTAAAAAAGTGTTAAGATATGATTGAACTCTAATATAAGTAAATATTATTAATTATTTTAAACATATCCTTAAATTAATTTACTAATGATATGAGTAGATAATCATTATAAATTAGAAGTATAAGTTAGGAAATGAATTTTTTTACATGAAATTAAGAAAACAAAATGTACTTAAAAATTCCATGTGTCTCGAGAAAAAAAATTGTCTAAAAAAAAATATTTTCAATTTTTAATATGATAATTTTTTTTTTGTATTTTCTAATTAATATTATGCAGATAAATATTATACTTCATTATTCACCTCACAATGGTGTTATTATTAAAGAGGGAGTATATAAATGAATCAGATTACCCATATTAAATTAAATTGTGGTGTTTGGTGATTTTTGGCCATCTCTATTTCAACCTTTTAGTTTTACAATGGTCCCAAAAGTTTCTCTCTTTAACGTTACTTCCTTTTGTTCAAATTTGTCCTTTTGCATTTAACTAGTAACAAAAGAGGATGCATATAGAGATTCTCTTCCCTTCTTTTTCGGGTTATTTTTGTGTGGAAAAAATACCATTCATTAACTAAGTTTCAAGTAATAATTTAATTTATTTTTTATTTAATTTTAAATAATAATTTAATTATTTAACTCTTAAAATATTAATAATATTATTATTATTTTTATAAAAACTACGAAGATGCATCATCATCTTAAAATAAAACTCAAAATTCATAAAATTTATTATCAATTTAAAAAAAAATTATATATTCATGAAAACCATAACTCAAATAAACTCACATATTCATCGTCAACATCAAATTTATCAAATAAAGAACTCACACTTTAATATTTAATCCTTAAATCACTAAGATAATATATTTATTATTTCTACTCTTCTCTAAATTTAATCTCTAACTTAAATATTAAAATATAATTATTTATATGGTAAATTTGATGTTATTATTATTATTATTGAAGATGAAAATTTAAATTTATTTAAATATTTAAATTAAGATTTTGATGAAATATAAATTTTATTGAAAATAATTACAATTTTCAAAGTTTAATTTAAAAATAATGAAGAATTTTCTGAATTTCTATAAAAAAAAATAATAAAATTGTTTACATTAAAAAATATCCAATTGTTGACATTAAATATTTTTCCTTCCTTCATATCTTGTGTACAGCTTTTCCTTCCTTTCTCAATGAAGGGTTAAAAATAATAACTCCGGCACATACACATTGACAGATACAATAACAACAATACATGCATACGTCTCCAAAGGTTTCCCCTGTGCCACGTTTCCGCCATCAATTGTGAAACTAACCATAATTTAACGAGATACCAAATATTGATTAATTTAGAACAACCTCATCATTTATTTTATACAAAAGTTTTACACTTTCGTGTAATCAAGAAAAGATATACAATGATAGTATATATTCTTTCTTTTTTAAAAAATTTGCATAATTTTAAAACTATCCAAAGTATGGAAATCAAAACAAATAAAAAAAATACAAAGTATACCATAAGATTTATTATTAGTTAGGTTTTAAATTATTTAATGATGTTGTGAAGTGATTTTAAATTGTAAATTCTAATGATATATATATATATATATATATATAATTGTTAGACATATGTTCGTTTTTGATGTTATTGACAAGCATCCAATTTGAAATACATCTAACATTGTCAACTGAGAAAAATTTCAGGAACAACAAATTCAATCCTACATACTCGAGACAATTGCTTGGAACTCAAGGAATCAACAAAATCCTGAAGATCCATGAGCACATCGATTAGTACAATCGATTCTATAACAGGGTTGAATAAGTTTACAAAGTTTGGTGTTACCCAATCGATTAGCACAATCGATTTGTACATCCTTAAAGAAAACAAACGGGCTATCAATCGATTCTCCAAATCGATTGGTACACATATTGGAAAATAAATTGTACAAGTCAGAGAGCCAGTTTGACACAAATCGATTAGGCACATCGATTGAGTGAATCACCAAGACTAAACTGATTGTTTAAATCGATTGGACAAATCGATTGACATGCTTACTGAATTTAAAATGTGCAAGTCAGTAGCACGTTTTGCAGGCAATCGATTTGGCAAATCGATTGAAATAATCACTTCTTTAATTGTGTTTTTTGTCTACACCGATTGAAACAATCGATTGGCAATGTCCCAGAGCCAAACCTGTTTACTAAATCGATTAGGCCAATCGATTCACTAAAACAAGTCTCAAAATAACTCAGGCCTGGAACATACACAATCGATTACTACAATCTGTTTATATACATCTGTGTAATAAAAGTTGGTATCAATCGACTTGGTAAATCGATTGAATAACCCAACTGATGAAAAGTACTTCAGACTTAAAATCCACAATCGATTGGCACAATCGATTGACATAAAAGTTTTATAAACAGAGACGACTGAATGGTTAAATCGATTAAGCACATCGATGGTTTTGATCTCGTTGTTTGAACAAAACACATCAAGTCGATTCTGCAAATCGATTTAATCATATACTGTCATCAAAGTTTGAAGAACTACTTAAAATAATCGATTGAGCAAATCGATTAGTATGTACAGTTTCAAGATTCAAGAAAAACAAGACTCGCGAAATCGATTGAGGAAATCGATTAACCAGCATTATGACTTTAATGAATCGATTGGATAAATCGATTCATATGTTGTTTTTCCTGAAACTATATAAACTGTTTTTTCAGTATCTTCTCAATATATACACAACAACATACACATAACTTTCTGACATCTTTGTTTCTCACTGTGAAATAACTTTGAACATTACTTTTTCAGTTATGAAGATTCATCTTTCATGATCCACAAGAACTGAGAAAGATTGCTGGAGAAACAACTTTAGAGAAGAAAACTGTTGAAGAAATTTCTGTGTAATTTCTGATTAGATACATCTGTAAACAAATTCTTAAAACAAATAACATTGAGAAATCCAGTCTTAACTGGTAGTTATCTTCTGTGATTGAGAGGTCTCATCAAGAAGAAACTTGACTGTAATCTTGGAAGAGTTTATGGGAGATAAACTCTGGGATTCAGGGAGATAAGAATAGAATAAGAAGAATCGTTTTAGATTGATAGGCGAGGAGCTAGAACATCTGTAAACGGATTCTGAGATATTCTATTGGAAAGGCCAAGATTGGATTTGATCTTGGGACTGGATGTAGGTCGTTCAACAACGGCTGAACCA
>JBBPBR010000002.1:2095992-2108063 GCA_037974775.1 Cicer pinnatifidum
CTATACGGACATAAAAAATGATTTTTAAGAAAACATGTTTGAAAAATTATTTTTTAAAATATATGATATTTCTAAAGACACCTATGTAAAGAGCAATAAATATTGCACCACTGAAATATTTCTCAAGCAACTTAGTGAATTTAGTTCCTCTATTCTTTCATTTTATAATATCCAAATCTTCTTGAAAAATAAACATATAAATAAATTATCACAAAAGATATAAGTTATAAAATGTTTTTTTAGTACACCAAGTGAATAAATCTTCCATCATTCTTAGTACTTTAAACCAGTTCATAAAGTAACCTACCATTAACCCAATTTCTAACTCGTAAAAGAATACGGTTTTGCTATGCTATGTGTCAATATATAAAGTATTTGTTGTGAAATTTACTTGTAATAGAACAACTGAAATATTTTAAATTGGGCTCTTCAAAATTTATTAGTTTAATCCATTTCTTAGACACATTTCAAAATTGATTAATACTCATAAAAAAGCCATATATATATATATATATATATATATATATTCTCCGCGAGTCTCTCAAATGCTTATGATAGTAGTTAAAGTCCTTGGTAGTTACGAGAAAAGCTTAAATAAGTTCTTTGAAATGCTTATGCTGACTTATTTTCTGCAATCAACAAGTTTGGTTTTTGAAAATTGTACTGTGCACATAATACAAAAGAGAGTAACGCAGGGCATTTTTTTGTTTTTGGTTATTATTAAGTTTCTTTCCTCAGATGGTGAAGCAAAATTCAATGTCTAATGTCTATTTTGCAGATACTGAAGAACTCAAATTCACTTCTGCCTCCTGCAATCTTTGCTAGTACGCTGCTAGCTCTAATCTTCCCACCTTCTTTAACCTGGTTTACTACCAGGTTTGTGTATGTTCTAGATGAATTGTTCCATGAAAATATTGTCTTATGATTATTTGCATTTTGGAGAAATTGATTAGGCCAGGTGATATGAACCAATGAAGGAACAATCATTAGCTCTTATCTTCTCATCTAGAATGTTTTGATGTATTGTATCTCTTTAAACTGCAAATTCAAAGTGCAATGCAAACTGATAACTGAAACACAAAGTGCAATGCAAACAGCAACTTATTATTAATAAATGAATTCAGCTTTAAACCGCAAATGCAAAATGGAATGTAATTGTGCAAACAACTGATTTCTGAAACACCAAGTGTCATGCAAACAACAACTTGTTATTTTTAAATTATTTCAGCCATGAATTCACAGTTATTATGTGATGTACTTGCAGATACTATGCTCCTGCATTAGGGTTTTTGATGTTTGCAGTTGGGGTCAATTCAAGTGAAAAGGACTTCCTTGAGGCGTTTAATAGGCCGGCAGAAATTGCCACTGGTTATTTTGGCCAGTTTGTTGTGAAGCCTCTTCTTGGATATCTGTTTTATATTATTGCGGTAAATGTTTTTGGTCTACCAACAGGAATAGGTGAGAATAGTCCATCTTAAATAATATTAGACAGAGATCTTCTGGGATATACTTTCTAATGTTTGGATGTATAATGAATCAGGCGCAGGGATTGTATTGGTAGGTTGTGTTAGTGGTGCTCAGCTCTCAAATTATGCTACTTTTCTAACAGACCCACAAATGGCACCATTAAGCATAGTAATGACATCGCTGTCAACTGCTTCTGCGGTTTTTGTTACGCCACTCTTATTGTTGTTGCTCATTGGGAAGAGATTGCCTGTAGATGTTAAAGGAATGGTGTTTAGCATTACACAGATTGTGGTGGCTCCTATTGCAGTTGGCCTACTTCTAAATCGGTAAAACTATCGTTTCAAATTTCAAAAGATTTTTCAGTATTAGTGTTTCCTTTAAAGGTGTTGTATTCTTACATAATTCATTTTTTTGCAGCTTCTTTCCTCGTATTTGTAATGCTATTCGACCATTTTTGCCTCCACTATCCGTTTTGGTGGCAGCTATCTGTGCTGGAGCACCGCTCGCTCTTAACATTGACTGTATTAAATCTCCCCTTGGAGTTTCGATCTTATTGCTTCTTGTTGCTTTTCATTTGTCAGCTTTTATAGCTGGTTATGCACTAAGTGGATCTGTCTTCCATGATTCTCTTGATGTGAAGCCACTGCAGCGAACAATTTCCTTTGAGACAGGTACAACTTTTCTCCATTTTCATACATCAAAGTGCCTGCAGTAGCATATATCACTTAAATGACATTTTTTCTCCAATGGCAGGGATGCAAAGTAGCCTCCTTGCCCTGGCTCTTTCTAATAAGTTTTTTGAAGATCCAGTTGTGAGTATGCCTCCAGCGATTTCGGTAAATTCCCAATTCTGATTAGACTCCAATAACAATCATGTACATGCAATTTTTCATTTTTCACCGGTTTTAAAGAGATAGAGTGATATAGTATGATTTAAAATCCTTCATTGCATCCTCACGGCACAGAGTTGATTACTTCATTGTGTTAAAAATGGCTATTGTTTTTGGTCAAGAAAATAGAAGGCTTCAAATAAAGCATCTATATACTGTTGTAAACACAGTTTATTGTTGCATGACTAGTCTACATAAAGAAGTATAGCACCTGAGTCCAAAAATTATTCTATTGCAATATAAGTGGCTAATTTCTTTTTCAGACTGCAATCATGTCTTTGATGGGATTTGGCCTTGTCTTGATCTGGACCAAAAGAGGAAAGCATGAGACAAAACACAGCACCTCCTGAAAGGTATGGATTTAGATGTGTATTTTGCACATTGGGTCCATCTTGTATATTAGCGAGCATCGATACAGCTGAAGCTATCCCAAGAAGGGATCAACGAAGCAGAAGTTTGATACAATGATATCACAGTATTTATTATGTACTATTATAATTATTTTTTCTAACACATTTTTTCTTAAGGGTAGTGTACAACCGGTTGTGTGAAATAGTTTACAGTTGTCTATTTATGTTTAAGTGGGTATTTCAAATTTTAGGAACCTCAAAAGCAAGTTGGTGATTAACAAATCCCGCTTCACCATGCAAGCTTTTCTCTCTCCATGCAAGCTTTATTCATGGCTGCTCATGTGATTGTTAACAGTTACCTCGTTTAAGTACTATCAATCTAACAGGAACATCAAGGCTGATCCACAACCACAAGATAAATTATAATAATAAGAATTTTCTCTTACACGAGATAGTTACAACATTATATAGTATTTTAATCTAAACAGAAAATATAAATATTCATTATAGTTTTTTTATATTTTATTTAGATATGGATTTTTTACCTCCAACTTTTCTGAAATTTATCTGGAATTAAAAAAACAGAAATATACTGAATGAAGAGGACTACATGATGGTAAACAAATATGGTAAAGCACTCTGTATAAAAAATAATAAAATTGAATTGAAAGACATAAATATTCAGTGTTCTGTCCATGAAGTTTCGTTTGGCATATAGCGTCTATCATTTGTCTCTGTCTCAGCCTTCTGATTATCTAAAAACACCGATGACTACACCAACAGAAGAGAATGAGAAGATCGTAATTAAAATTAAATTTGTTGTCATGTAGTAACTCGCTAGCTAGTTTACCAGTTTACCACTAACTAAAAATCATTCCATACCAATAATATTCTATGCAAATCAATTAAAATGATATTCGATGTTGATAGTGGGCAATCCAGTAAACATAAATAATATTCTATCTTTAAATATTGGGCAATGCTGTCAATTTCATATCATTGTCGTTATTTCTCTGAATAGAAAAAGGGTCCATAATAGTTCTAGTATTATTATCAATCATGTTTTCTATAGAAAAATGTAACAAACGAACGAACAATATTGGTCAACAGTGTTTGAGTGGAATTTATAATTCCAGTTAATGTAGTGCAGTTACTCACTCCAGTTCAAAACATGTACTCAATTTCAAGCAGAGTGAACCAGTTGCATAATGTTAGTTGCTCACATCTTTCACTATGCCATGTTCAGAAACCTCCAATTTATCTGCCATGCTCGTCTAACGTTTATTCTCCATTATCGGGTTCAAACTTCCAACATAGTACTCTCATTGTGTTAGTATACACCCATTTCTTTTATTCCACTTTTTTCTTTCTATCTACAAAGAATACTCAATTATTTTACGCATGCTTTTGTTGTTGGTTTCACAGAGTACAGAAGCTCCAAGCTGCCTGTCAAATGTGCATCGCTGAACTCTTCTCGTTCCCTGCTACCCGATCCAATCCCCCAGGTACTTACTTCTTATTCAAACAAAACAAAATTTATTGTTACTGTTAAAATAAAACACACGTTTTTGTCACTTTTTCCTTTAAGCAAAATCTTTGTTTTTGGTTATTTTGTTTGTATCATCAGATAATGAAGCAAAAATCAATGTTCATTTTTGAGATTCTAAAGCAAGCAAATTCACTTCTACCTTACATTGTCCTTGCTAGACACTACTAGCTCTAATCTCCCACATTCTTTTACGTGGTTTACCAGCAGGTCTGTGGATTTTCTTGATGAATTTGTTGATAAAAAAGTTGTTTTATAATTTAAATTCATGTTTAACACTTGAACAATACATATGTATGATTCTGCGACGATGAAGGAACGATATCCTTAAATTATTGTTAGAACAACAATCTTAGTTCAAAAGAAAATAGGTATGAAAAATGCAAATAGAGAACACATGCTGTTTGATCACAAAAAGTTTGGCCAATTGTGTCTATGGCTCTGACTGCAACGCAGACAGAAAACTTCTTTTTTAAACAATAATTTCAGCCATAAACTCATTTTACTACGTATTTATTTGCAGATACTATGCTCCTGAACTAGGATATTTGATGTTTGCAGTTGGGGTAAATTCAAGTGAAAAGGACTTCCTTGAGGCCTTTAACAGGCCAGCAAGAACTTGTCACTGCTTATGTTGGTCAGTTTGTGGTGAAGCCTCTTCTTGGATATCTTCTTTGCTTAATTTCAGTAAATATATTTGGTCTACCAACATCAAAATAGGTGATAATTGTTTTTCTTAATATCAGAAAAAAAAAAAAAAAAAAGAGGTGATAGTGTGATGTAATTTCTAATTTTACAGTAAAATGAATCAGGCGCAGGAATTGTATTGCTGGCTTATGTTAGTGGAGCTCAGCTCTCAAGTTATGCTACTTTTCTATCAGATCCATATATGGCACCATTAAGCATAGTCATGACATCATTATCTACTATTTCCTCGGTTTTCGTCACGCCACTGTTATCATTATCTACTATTAATTTGTTCATCTTTTGTATCTTAATGAGCACCTATGCTACAAAAGTGGTATATCATATTATATTTAGAGGATATATAGATGTAATCCGCTCTATTATATGTAGACTCTAGTTTTTTTTAACGAATAGGAATCAAATTTGGTACCGCATAGTTTACAATATAGTATTTTATTGTTTAATTACCAATTACTTGAGCTAGAGCGGGTATTTTACTTTGATTTGTGATAAAGTCTAGAGTCATTGTTTAATTACACACCTTTATAATTTTCATATTTAATTCAAATCAAAATAAAACTTCAATGGTTTAGTCTTATGATAAAAAAAAAAATAGATATTAAATTTAAATATTACAAATTTTAATTTCACTAATGTCAATAGAGAAGGTCTGAGTCACCATTCTTTTATTCAAAAAAAATTTCTATCAAAAAATTTCAAATCAAACTAATATTAAATTCTCTTCAAATTAAAATTTTAATGTCTCTAATTGTTTTAATCAGTTTATTAGTAAAAGAAGAAATCATTTAAGCGGTTTATTAACTTTTAGTTCAATATCCTATATAGGATGTTTATAACACACGTATTGAAATACACGTATTTTAAGATTTTATCCAAATATAACATTTTAATTTATTTAATGAAGATAATAATCTACAACCAAAAATAAATAATGAAAAATGATATAACTAAATAGAGCTATCAGTACAGTTATTTATTTTTTCAATATAATGTATAAATATTATCCACCAAAAATGAAATTAGTAAAGTGAGGGCATTTGCCCCTAAACTTGCAGGTGGGTGTTGTTATCTGAAGTAGGAGGCTGAAAAAGCAAGAGAGTCTGTCTGTCTCTGAGACTGAAATATCTTCGAACTAACCATGGCGGTGGCAACGTTGTACTTGGCAAAACCATGTTGTTGTTCTCCCAAAATCCCGTTTGCGTCTTACAGTAATTCAAGAGTCAGTAGTAGCAGCAGCTTTCGGCGATTTGGAAGCATAAAGCCGAAAGCAGGTTTCTCTGACTTCGTAAACATTGTAGAAAGCGCTTCTTCATATATCCAACTCGAACTTCATGAACCTTCCAATGCCCTCTCTTTACCCACTTGGGCTGTTCATGTTTCCAGCGTCGTTGAATGGTACCAACTTTTATCTTATCCCTTCCATTTACCATTTTATTAATCTTCATTCTTTGTTTTCTATTTTAAAGGATTATAGCTATGGCTTTGGTATGGCAATATGGAGAGAAATCAGGGTATCAAGCTTGGAAAGGCCTTTCTTGGGGTATGGTAAGTTTTATTGTTTTATTTTATTACTGCTTTTCAAATGTAGGTTTACATAACTCTTTTCCCTAGCTTAAGACATTGACTTATTTGAGATTATTGACCTAAGCATTTGAGACAGTTAATAAAAACAACTCATATCTTAAACATGTCTTAATTAAGCTAGGCTTAATATCTAATTGTTGTAGGTTCCTCTACTTGGTGGGGCATTTTGTGCATGCACATGGCATTTCTTTTATAACTCCGACTCCCTTGAGGTAACGAGGCCTTTCTTCCTCCATACAGAACATCTATTACTTTACTATACTAGAATTCTTTTAAGCCTTTGGAGCTTAGAAGTAAAGTTCTATGCTTTTATATTTTGCAAGTCTTGTTTAAAGAGCATTTCAAAAGTCAGCATTGACTTTCGAGTGAACTATTCTTTGTCAAAACAATCTTACTAATAGTGCTTTGATATCATACTATCATGAAATTTGATTTATTACCTATTCCCAAGGCTTGGTATACTTTTGATGTATCACCTGCCTCTGATCAATATCTCATCACATCAATTCCCTACGTATACACTATCATGATAAGCAAATTGGTGGATGTTGGCTGGTTGATTCCACATAATCTTTAGAGTTTGGCACAATTCAAAGCCAAACATTAGGCTTTAGTAACCATCTCATTTGACTGAGTTGTGTAAGGCAGCAGGAGTTGAAACAATTGGTGACAAGCAAGACTATCCATCCCTTGCTGGCTTGCTAGCACCAATTTCTTCCATTGTCTAGGCCTGTCGGTTTCTCCTCTTTTTTGATTTGTTGTTGTTGTTGCTGCTATCAATGTTGTCAACATCAATATTTTACCTAGGATTAGGAGTGGATGAGTGATTGTAAAAGGCAGAATTGTAGATTGTAAGATGCTTCTTGAAATTCAAAATGTTACTTGAACAAATACACATGCTTAGAAAATAACATAGATAAGAAAAATAACTTCTAAATCACATTTATAAGGCCACATAAACTCATAATGAGTCACATAACATTACACCACAAGAGGAAATAGGCCAGCACTCCAACTTTAGAATCTAGATATCTAGAATCTAGCCAGGCTAATCTTTAAAGTCATATTCCAATAGTCATCTTCCTCTCTTCATTATCAATGACAATTCTGCCTTCATCAGGCTCGTCGTTACCACAATTACAAACCTCCAAATCATGTGCGACTGCATTTTCTTCAACTTGAACCAAGTTGTCTTCACATGGAGTATCCAAATCATAAAATGTATTTTGATCTTTCTCCACAAAGTTACAAACCGATCATCATCCAACAAAACATCATTCACATTATACTCATTTGCTTTCCTAAAATTTACATATACCAATGTGTTACTATTTATATTTGTGAAAATTCAGCAAAGTATATATTTTTTTGGATTACTAAGTTGTCATGAATTTTTTTTCTTGTTGCATAAGAACAATTGAGAAATGATGCTTCCATCTTGTAATAAAAATGTCATTGTGAAATAGAGGTTGTAGAGATGTTACATATTATTGGAGATTTGTTAGATATAGTTGGAGTTGATTACAGATAGTTACAAGTTGGTTAGAATTAATTGCAAGTTAGTTAAGATTTGTTAGTATGAAATGAATGAGGTTCTCTTATGAATTGTAGGTATTGGTAGCTCTTCAAGCAGCATTAACTGTTATAGGTAATGTCACAATGTGCATAGCTGCATACCGGATTTACAAATCATCCCGTGAAAGCTCTGAGAATTTTTGAAGTGTTTGCATGTGAGTATCTGAAAATAACATTTATGCTTGAATGAAGATTATATTGATTTGTAAAATTATTCTAAGTGACAAAGATGGAATCTGTAAGTTACACCTTTGCTTCCTGATCTTGATCTCATCTGTGTAACTTTTGTATGTAGCTTTCTTTTCACATGATACTGTCCCCACTAGAGAATTCAATTCTATACTGATTGATACATGGTAGTGACGTTTTCCTGTATTATTTTGTCAATAGAGTACTTTGTGTAGTATATTAATAAGAATGCTTAAACCTTTTTTTTTTTCATTTCGTATAATGCTATTTCTATTCTTCTTTTCTGATTATTTTACTCCTTACTTCCTCTCATGCTTTTTTGGTAAATACTTCCCTTTCTTATGAAGAAGACAAGGAGATAAATTCATTTTATTCTCCTTTGCCCCCTCGAAAAATGGAAAGTGTGAGACAAAAGTATAGGAAACTAGATGTAAGAGATATGTCATTGTTTAACAAAAATGTCAATGTATATGGTATAATGAGAAAATAACACTACATCATATGTGAATAGTGAAAATCAATATTGTTACATAATTATGCTGTGCCTGTGAGCTAGAACGTTCGGATTATCAGATTTTATAAATCATGAACCACTTAAATTTACATGGTTTCCAAAAGCTAGGTGATAGGGATTTGGATTAACCAATAGTTTTGTGTGTAGATTAGCTTATTGTATGCATGCTCAAAAGTCAAAATAATGCAATATGTAAAACTTCAAAATTTAGTCAAAATCCAAAGAGACACTTCAACTGTTCTATCATTGAATTGTAGTTGTAATTGTAATATTAACAGGTAGAAAGAACTAAATAATTCTTATAAAACGAAGTGTTTAATGTTTTGTGGCAATTAGCAACTGTTTGAGTTCAGTGGTCCTATAATTCTGTATGACACAGGTTTATTATAACAAGAAGCTTTTACGTGGTAGATATTGGTGCATGATGTGAATTGGTAAAATGGGTGAATTACACCTTCTATGTTCATAAGGATCCTTTGAGTAGAAATGAAACTAGGTATCATGAGGTTTACAATACTCACATACAGCGCATTAACCAGTTGCGATAGGCTAAATTGTTGCTTCATGAGAAATATAGTTCAGAAGAGAATAACCAATTCTTTTCATGACCGAGATGAAACATTATCCCATGAAGTTTGAAGAAAAAAGTTGAAGTACATTAGACAGTAAAACATGAAAGATTGAAGAGATTTATTTCTCACCACATTTACTTGGGTGAATCTAAATCAAGTATTGCATTTGAATCAATCAAGGGCCACTTTGTAACCTCTTTCTGTAATCCTGAAATTCATGCACGAGCATAAATAAAAGTTGTGGTCCATTATAATATATTTAATGATGTGAATCTTCACATGACCTACTTCTTTTTTTAAGTAAAGAAAAAGGTGTTCCATCTTATCTCCGCAGAAAGTCTCTGCAATCCATTATCATCATGAAAGAGCTCATAGCTCACAAGTCACAGCTCTGAATCAGAAGTTGCTTTGGCCACTGGCCTAATTTCCTGAAGAAAGCTACTTGTTCTTGCCACAGATTGTGGAATTATAACCTTCCCTTGTTATTTATTAATTATTAGTCATGCATGCATGTGCCCTTGTTTTTTTTAATAGGCAAATGTTAGTAATTATTTAGATTATGTTAGTTTATGGGATCGAACTCGGGACCTCCTGCTTAATACTCTTTCAGTGTCCTTTAAATCACTAATTAAGATATGCCCTTATTTTTTTTTAATAACTGCATGTACCCTTGTTGATTTGAGATATTGGTTAACAATTTCATGCATAATACTCTTTTAGTATTTCGACCCATAGTTTTGAACGGTTCATGTTTATCTCGAGTGGATCATTTCTTCTTCTAATCATTTTTCGGTTTCCTACATTTAAATAATGCAATTCAGTATGAAAAAAATTTAAGAGTTGACCTTTTGCCTGCCCAAATAAATATATAACAATATATCAAATTGAAGCATTAGAGAATGATTTAATGTCATACTACTTCCTCTTGTAGTTAAAGCAATTAAAGATGTGGGGTTGCATCACTTTTGCATTTCAATATTTGGAAGCTATTTTCTCCACACCAAACATAAATTTAAGTGTATACATTCGAAAAAATCACTAATTTTATGTCTGTCTAAAGTGAATTTTCGAACAATTTATGTCATTTAGAAGTGTATTTTAGAAAAATGAGATATTTTAGTGTCGAAGGTGAGAATAAAACCGTCCTATTTTTTGGAAAAGGATTCTCCTGATTTTTTTCTTTCTCATTGTTTTCAAGTTTCAAATCTCAACTCTTAACCTTTTCTTCATTTTTTTTTCAATTTTTAAAATCTTCCACTTTTTATATTTCAAGGCTACCACATTATTTTTTCATGTTTTTTTAACATGAAAATATCTTAATCCTATTTTTTTCTGCCTTAAAACCCTGAGCCACACCATGGTCCACATATGCACAGAAAAAAGTCAACAACTAAGGAAAAAGAAAAGGAAAAGTGAGCAAAGAGAGAAATTTAAAGAATTTATAAAGATACAAAAAAAGAAAAGTAGAAAGAGAAAATTGGAATAAGAAACATATAATGAGAAATGATAGTGTCATAACAAACATGAAAATGAGTAGAAAAAGTCACATAACGCAAAAGAAAAATACACATACTTAGAATAGTTCATTAAAAAAATCAATGGATCTCAACAGAACATTGATAGAGTTTATTATTATGAAATTGTGGTTAGGTCAGGCATGATTACTCTTTGAGAGTACTCTTGAAGTTTGGTTGTATGAAAACATTGAAAAACTTAAGCCACTCATGCTACATTATGAGCTGGGAAATATGACAGGACCACTCACTTTGATTCTGAACATTAAACTTTTTAAACTATTTATTGATAAGTCTTCATCATGCAAGAAGAAAGTGTGTGAATCCAAGGAGGATCTCTCTCAACCTATAGTCATATAAGGCTAACATTGGTGGAGCACACTCTCGTCCTTCTCTTCTCTCTTAAAATCTTCATCAAATTTATGTTGTCCTATGCTTTTTCTTAGCCTTTCTTACTTGAGAAAAAGATAAAGTATAAAAGGTCCACTTAATTGATTATGTAGAGAGTGCCTTTAGTTTGGACATATACATCCCACTGCCCAAACTAGGTAGCTATAGGGCCATCTCATTGGGTGCTCATTTTCTTCTTTGGTAGTTGGTCCTTGGTTAACATAGTAATTTATCATACTAGTACTCGATGAATATGATGTTAAATCTATAACCTTTATCTCAAAAAGAAAAATGAAATTAATTAGTTAGTTAGTGTAATAACCTTTGATATTGGAGGTAGAGGAAAAAAAACAAAAAAATAGGAAAAGTTATGAAGAGCTTTTATCTACAAATATTGGAATTCGGATACTTCAAAATGTTTGATGGATGTTTGTATTGAAAATGAATATTCTTAAGATACTTTCACATATGTATATAAGAAGTATCTATTAAATTTATAAAATTATTTTTTTAAAATTAGTTATATGACTCGTTTGAGATTTATTATAGATACGATAATGACACAATTGAATATGTTGTTTTTAAAAGAAAATACATTTTTTTTTCTTTTTTTTTATTGATAAAGTTTATGCGTGGATGACAACATTAAAAAAATAGTTTAATTTACATAAAAAATTTACAATTTTTTATTATGATCACAAGTATCTTTTATTTTTTAATTGTGATCATTATTATAATTATATATTGATGAAGAATTATCGATGGTTTTTTT
>JBBPBR010000002.1:2108073-2131239 GCA_037974775.1 Cicer pinnatifidum
TATATATATATATATATATATATATATTATCCTTTATAAAATTTTGCTAATGAATCCTACCCATGCCATATCTTGAATTCCAAAAGAAATGGAGAATTACATTACTATAATTTTATGTGTATGAAGTCAATTAATATTTAATACATATTATATATTCTTGTTTTACTCAATATGTCACATTCTGAAAATTTGTATTAAAAATAAATTTTGATTATCTCCTTTTCTCTCTCATATTAAGAGATAGACACACAAGTAATTTTAATGATTTAATACACAAACAAAAGTGTGTGTAAATAATTATTTACTCATTTTTATTTGTGTCTTAAATCATCAAAATTCAAAATTGATTATGTGTCTATGATTTGAGAAAGAAAATGAAGAAAAAAAAGAAATGATTCAAATTCTATACTAAATCAACCATACACATCAACGTGTTTAATGTAGTTTAATAGAATCACTCGTTTGATAGACATAAAATAAATTAAATATCCATTTCATTACTAGTTTAAGGATAAAATTTTCCTATAGTCACAAATACAAATTTAGACGAAGTTATCTAAGTGGACACTCAAAGTCAAATACGGTTTAATTTAATTTGAGGAAACCGGGTGTTATTTCTTTTAGACGCATGTGTGTGACATTACTAGGACTCTGACCAGTTAATACCGAGTGACTTATTCGCTAATTTGCATGCCAGATGGACAAAATTATACGCTAAACGGCACAAAAAGACAATTAACTCCAACCTTAAACGCGGTACGTTGGATCTTGTTCCTTTTATCATTTTCTTATTTCTTATCTATAAACAATAATGTTCAATACTATAAACAAAACAATTGTTCAACATAAAAACTTAGATAACTAATTTGCAGTAATCCAGGATTAGAAAGTGGATTGAGCGGTTGGGGGAGTTGAAATAAATTGAATGCTGCTTGCCAACTATTTATTACGGGTGTGAGAAGAAGAAGACACTCCCTCCTCACCCTCACTATCACTAACCTTCACTTCTTTCTTTTTTCCTTTATTATTTGTAGACACATCTCCTCTAAAGAATTAGAAAAAAGCACGATCATGCACATTTGTTAGTGAGCTTTAATTTGAATTGAAGAATATTATATAATAATAATAATAATGCCGGAAAAAAACATTATTATAATATAAAAAAATAGATGGGACCCAGCCAACCTAAGGTGGACCATGAGGCTAATTCTCAGCTGAAGTTACTTTTTCTAATTTAAATTTTAATTTAGATGCCCGCGACATAGGCAGAGCGACGACTACGTATATAATATAATATAAGCAAAATAAAATAAAATAAAATTGCAGCAAGTAAAAAAAGAAAAGAAAATAAAAATACGCAGTACTGTAGAAGTCTGGTTGAGAAGAAAACCCAAATTTATGTGAGTCACATCTATAGCGGTTGCGGATTGAAGAAGTGGAGTGCAATTGCATATACTTACTTATTCAACAACTCTTGTCTTGAGTGTTTCCTTAATGATCCAGCAAACCAAAACCCTTTTTTCTTGAAATTTGAAGAATGTCCACCTCTCAAGGTGCTAGTAATAGTAACACTTACGGTTATCGTAACGGTAACAGAACCTCTCTTAAAACGTCAAATGTCAAGTCCAAGCCCACTCAACGCCGTAATACCACCGTCATCAAGGATCATACTACTGGTCAGTTCTTCCATTTACGCTTTCATTCCGTTATTTCCAGTTTACTCCTAATTCCCAACATTCACTTGCTTATGCTATTTGCTTTGTGTGAAGTTCCTGGAAGAGTTAGAGTGGCAGTTAGGTTGCGGCCGCGAATTGCCGAGGAGTCAGTTGCGGATGCTGATTTTGCTGACTGTGTTGAATTACAGCCAGAGGTATGTATGTTAATTGCTCAATCGCTTTTGCTATTTCTTGTTTGTTTTAGATTTATATCTCCTTAATTGTAAACTTGTTTGTTCGACAGTTAATTAATTATTCTTCTCTATTTGTGTTGCAGCTCAAAAGGTTAAAGCTTCGGAAGAACAATTGGGATGGAGAGACTTATGAATTTGATGAGGTGCTTACTGAATTTGCGTCGCAGAAACGTGTTTATGAAGTTGTTGCAAGGCCTGTTGTCGAGGTGTGTATCCGTTCACATTCATCACCCTAATTTTGATGATCAGGTTTGTTGACATGTAAGGGTGCATGAACAAGATGTTTTCCCATCTTTGGTGAAAATACTTTTTTTTTTTTTTAATTTTTTTTTATAACAACAAATTGTTCATTTATGCTTTTATTAATCAATTCATGTTCAACAATTAAAAGCTAGTTTGAGTGGACTGATGTGGGTTAACCGCATGTGCTAACACTCATTTATTTTGGTGCTTTTATCTTTACCGAAAACAAATATGAAATTGTGCAATCATGCTCATTCTTATTGTGGAACTTCCTTTTATTACATGCCTTACTTTTACCTTCTGCAGAGTGTACTGGATGGTTACAATGGGACGATTATGGCATATGGACAGACTGGTACTGGGAAAACTTATACTCTTGGACGACTTGGGGAGGAAGACACAGCTGCACGTGGAATAATGGTACGAGCTATGGAAGACATTTTTGCCGATGTTTCCTTGGAAACTGATTCAGTCTCAGTCTCATATTTGCAGGTACTTAGAAATTAAAGAGATTTTGGTATGTCTTTCTAATTTAGTTCCACTGTCTGTACTGTCTGTGGGTATTAGCACTTTAATCTATTTAAACTTACCCTTCAATTCTAAGTATTTGTTATATTTTCTGGCAAACTACATTCAGACTTCATATGTTAATATGATGTTTCTTGCTTCCCATGTTCAGCTTTATATGGAGACTATACAGGATCTGCTTGACCCTGCCAATGATAACATAGCCATTGCAGAAGATCCCAAAACTGGTGATGTTTCCCTGCCTGGAGCAACCCTAATCGAGATTCGGGACCAACAGAGTTTTGTTGAACTACTAAGATTAGGAGAGGCTCACCGCTTTGCTGCAAATACGAAACTGAATACCGAATCTTCTAGAAGTCATGCAATTCTGATGGTAAATGAATTGACATATCTTGCGAATGGAGCTTATAATCTTGTTCTTTTAGTAATCACTGTTCGTTGTTCAATATTTGTAATTTTAATGTTGTTGGTGGATTGACTGTACCTCTAACACAATAGGTGCATGTAAAGAGATCCGTCAAGGGAAGAGATGGTTCTCATTCAAATGAGAATGGCAATCATCCACACATGATCAAATCGTTTAAGCCGCCTATTGTTCGAAAAGCCAAGTTGGTCGTTGTAGATCTTGCTGGTTCAGAGCGAATTGACAAATCAGGTTTGTAGATATAGTAAACCGGGTTTTGTAATCTCTCCATACTCATCTGTTTGTAGGGGCTTAATATTTTCAAAGGCTTTGCTACAAGGAAACATTACATAATCCATATTTCTCTCCCTGTGTTTTCCTTACTTAAATTTTATAAATCTGGATATACAAATCCTTTGACGCAACACACAGATTTTCTGAATGCTGGGCTATTGTAAGTCAGTATTCCATGTTAACGGTAAATATTGGTCATTCGAGATGGGAGGATATACATTTTCTGTCTCTGATATTTTCTACTTAATGAGAATGTTTCATTATTTGTTGCTTATTAGGAAGTGAAGGACATATGTTAGAGGAAGCAAAATCCATCAATTTGTCTTTGAGTGCATTGGGGAAGTGTATTAATTCACTTGCAGAGAATAGTGCACATGTGCCATTTCGTGACTCAAAGCTTACTAGATTGTTACGTGATTCATTTGGAGGTATGATTCTGTGAGTATATAAGAATTGCTATTTTCTCTTGTTCTTTTCTTTTGGTTTGGACTTGGCTTTTTTACTATAGAGCATCATATTCTCAACTATGGTATGTTTGCAGTGGATGTTGACACTGGTTTAACACACTTGAGTCCTGTGTTAGTCACTTGGGTCAGCATGCAGACCAAAACACTAACAAAATAGTTAATGTAGCGAAAATTCAATCTATAGATGGCAAACTCAAGGAGAAGCCTAAGACACTAAATCTGACATTTAATGAAAACTCGCTTACCACTTTAAATGATTTTATATACTTGGTAGATACGTCTTTATAAAGGTTTTGTGCCAAAAGTCTCTGAAGTCGCCTTTTTTTTGCATAATCAATATTAGAGGGAAATCTTGGGTTAGAAAATCCATAGATAAATTATTTCATTGTAGATTGGAGATATTATTACGAAATACATATTTTGTTGAAATTGTCAAGCCTCTTTAATTTTTATGAACCAAATCTGTGCAGTATGTGTTTGACTTCTAAAAGTTTTAACAGGTACAGCAAGAACTTCACTTGTCATAACTATTGGACCGTCACCAAGGCATAGGGGAGAGACTGCTAGTACTATAATGTTTGGACAGAGGGTGGGTTCCAAATTCAGTAGTTCACTTTTTTCTCCTTTTACTTTTTAGATTATTGCCGAAATCCCCAATGTTATTTTCATTGGTTGGCTTCACCTTTTGTTCTGTACTTAAAATTTAAGTTCATATTGCTAATTCATTTATGAGGATATTGCATAGAATGAGAAATGAAATAGTGTCCTGTAACCACTAACCATTATGCTCAATATTTGTGCATCTTGTAGGCTATGAAGGTAGAAAACATGATAAAGTTAAAGGAGGAATTTGATTACAAAAGCTTATCAAGAAGGCTAGACATAGAATTAGATAAACTCATTATGGAACATGAACGACAGCAGAAGGCATTTGAGGATGAGATTGAAAGGTTAGCGACTGAAGCACAGCATCGGATATCTGAGGCTGAAAGAAACTATGTAGATTCATTGGAGGTTGGTTCTACATCAATCTTTTATATTATGTCATATGTGTTGCAGTTTGTGTGAAATAGTTTCTTTGACAGCCATCGAATCACATAATTTTGGTACAGTATATCCATAATATGACACTTAACTGGCCTATTAGATGATATTTGTTCATTTTTTGCATGCCAGTTTAAGATGAATTAGTAGTATATGTAGCATGGCTTAAGTTCAATTAACAAAATACATGGTTGGTTTGGTGTTTATTTCCTGGTGAATATGTGCTGATACTCATTTTACTTTCTCAGAAGGAAAGATCAAAATATCAGAAAGACTATATGGAGTCAATTAAAAAGATTGAAGAGAAGGTTACGTTGAATCAACGGAAGAATGAGGAGCCTCATATAAAGTCCAGTGTAGAGGTACTAATTTTTATTAGTGATATATTGTTTTAAGTTTTAACTTAAGTTTATCACAATAGGTGAAAAATAGAGTAAATGACTAAGTCCTCTTGGAAACATGAAGGAGAATGAGCATGACTTTTTTTGTTTTTTGTTTTGTTTTGGGGGGGTGCTGATACAAAGTAATATCACAATAATAGACAAATATGCTTGGATAGTTAATTATCTCCAATCAAAGATTGACTGCTAGGTTTGCTTTTTTTTTTTTTTTAAATGACAAATGTTAGTAATTAGTTAGAAATCTTAGTAGTGGGAGTTGAACCCATAATCACTTATCTGTCTAGCCCTTATATTCCTCCCCCAAACCACGTGATCACTCCTCATTGTCTTTTCCTAGATTCCCAAGGCATCTGCTGAGGAAATGGCTGATTTGAAGAAAATGCTTCAAAAAGAAATTCTTTTAAGAAAATCTGCTGAGGGGGAAACAAATAATTTGAAGATTCAAGTGGCTGAACTAAAACAGTCAGAGGTATGTTTTTAGGTCTCCAATATATATGTTTCACTTGCATTTTATTTTTCATCATGGTATTTGAACTAGTTTTACATGGATACTGTGATAGGCATCAGCGAAGTCAGAGATATCAAAACTTCGTAAGATTTTGGAAGATGAGGCTCATCAAAAAGATAAACTAGAAGGAGAAATAGCAATATTACAAAGTCAATTGTTGCAGTTTAGTCTTGAAGCCGGTGAGGTAAGCTATCCCTAAATTGCACAAATTTAGTTGGCTTTTGTCTAATAGGTTATTGTTAAAAAGATGACCACTTAGCATTATATTTTTGTTTTTCGTCATGTTTGTTTGTGTAGAAACTTAGACCTTTTTTTGGATTTAAATCATTTAACTAATTACTCAATTTGCTCTTATTGGCAAGCATATTCATTTTGATTAACAAGGAAATGGCTGATCTCATTCCTGATGCCGAAAAATTCAAAATGCATATTATTTCTATCTACCTTACTTTATTAACGAGATATAAACTAATTTTTTAAAAGTAGAAATGACTTGACTTTCAAGTTTGTGTTGAAATCCAGCAATCGAAGTAGCAAGTACGATTTAAAAGATATTGATTTTATATTTTATTTTATCACATAGGGTGATTAAATATTAAACAACAGTTGTATTTAATATCTTCTGTTCAGCTTGGGCTAGATATATTATGTCAAACATGTTTGTATTTGCTGTAGATGTAAATATTTTTCCGTGGAATCATATTTATGCCATCAGGAGACCACGGTATTTTCAAGTACTTGGCTTTGGGCTATTTATGGGGGTTGAAACCTGAGGGCTTAACATGTTGGTTGCCTCACGTGTCATGAGACATAACTTATTTACTTTCACATGTCTGTGAACTGTGAAGACTATTCAATGGTTTATGGTCCATCTAAGATGCAATGGATTAGCTGTATGTGTCTGATAGAGCCTGTGAATTCAAGAAAACGGAATGTGTATAGATTGTAAAAGGTTGAGCTTGAAGCTCTACAATGGTGGAAAATGCTAAAGAAAGATAAACCAGAGTTCTAAGAACTCCTAAACCAGAGAATTCTCTCCTAACTATTTCTAACAATATTTCTGAATGAACTCCTAACCACTCTTCCCTCCTTTTTATAAAAGAAATCTATAACAAAATTCCATAAAATCAGGGAATATACTGACTAACTCTTATTGTCTAAACAACCTATCTATTGAGCTAAGGCCCAATGCTCAGTGTCCTTATGATATATAGCTAATGAAGATAGAGACACTTTCGTTAATATTGCAGAAGTTGGTACTGTAGAATGTTAATGTAACTTGAGAAAAAAATTTAGTTTAGTTTTCCAAATCCCTTTTCCCTGTTTCTTTTCTTTACTCATATATGGAGGTGAAATTGGACTATTGGGTAAAATTTTGGGACAGCAAATGACAGAAAATGAGTTTGTATTGTGACTGTATAAATGAAAATACATCAGCATTGTTATTCTTTACCATTTCTGATCATTATGTGTGCATTGCTCATGGATCTTCTTGTATGATTGTTTGCTGTAATCTTATTTGGTATTATCTGAATGACATTTATCCTATAGACAAGACGACAACTTAATGGGGGTGGATTTGAAAAAGAAGTGGGTTGTCGTGATTCTCTCACTTCTCAAGTTAAGCATCAGCAGCAAACTTCAGGAAATGGGGAGAAGCCTTCAATAGCCAAGCTCTTTGAACAAGGTAGTAATTAGTATATGTTGCATGTGTCAAAAACATGACATATATTTTATTAATAGCTTATCTGTCTATTTTGAAATTATTTGTACCTGATAGAAAAAATATTCTTATAGTGGGATTGCAGAAGATTTTGTCATTGCTTGAAGCAGAAGATGCTGATGTGCGAATCCATGCTGTGAAAGTTGTAGCAAATCTAGCCGCTGAAGGTTGCTGTCTTACGTGCTTATATTAAAATTCCTTATAGTGGCGGCGGAAAAGTGAAAAAAGAATCCCAAAATAATTATTTGAATTAAAGTCAATCAATCTCTGAAGAAAAGTTGTAGTTTAGTATTCTTAATCTTTGTTAATTATTTGATTTGAAGTCAATCAATCTGCGGAGAAAAGTCTTTGTTTAGTATTCTCTTCCTTATTATTCCTATGATATATCTCATATATTTGGCTTGGTTTATGAAATACACTGATTCAAAGAAAGCACCACCTTCTAGACTAAGTTTGCTAGAACTTCGTGTTGTAAGAATCATCAGCTCTAAACCTTATTCAACTTGATACAGAAACAAATCAGGGGAAGATTGTAGAAGCGGGGGGTCTTACTTCCTTGCTTATGCTGCTTAAGACCACACAAGATGAGACCATACATAGAGTTGCTGCAGGTGCTATTGCAAATTTGGCAATGAATGGTAAATTTATGCTTCCACTTTTTTGCAACTAATAACTTGATGAAATAAAAATGTCTATTGCTAAGATATCTTGTTTTTTCCTGGTCTCTGCATCCTTATTATGTGTCTTAACAGAAACCAATCAAGAACTCATTATGGCCCAAGGGGGCATTAGTTTGCTGTCAATGACTGCAGCCAATGCTGAAGATCCTCAAACTCTTCGAATGATTGCTGGGGCCATTGCTAATCTCTGTGGCAATGGTAAACTACTTATCTGAATCTATTTTAGAAATTGTTTTAATTTTCTGCACTATAGATGCATTTTACTGCAATGTTGATAATGCATTTGATCGTGAGACTCATTTCATATAAAAGACTCTTCTGGCAGATGTAGGATAGGTGTAGTACATTGATCAGTGGAAACTTGCAGTAGTTCTAGACTTCTAGTTTAGGCATCATATACGAAATTGATTCTCTTGAAACAAAATAACCCGTCACCACTAAATGTTGTGTCCCTGCACCTAGATAAGCTACAGACAGAATTAAGGGGCGAAGGTGGTATCAAGGCACTTCTGGGAATGGTGAGATGCAGACATCCTGATGTGCATGCACAGGTTGCTCGAGGTATAGCAAATTTTGCGAAGTGTGAGTCAAGAGCATCTAGTCAAGGTAAATGTATATGAGCAGCTTCCCAAGTCATATATTTTAATTGTGATTAAAATAAATAGTTCATTGAAATGACACTTATTCCTTTAAAATGATACAGATTGCATCCCTCTTTTTTCCATTATCTGTATAATTTGCTTTTCATAGTTAGCACAAGATATATTTTTGGTTTGCAATATTTTGCACGATCAACAGCATTTACTATTGCCCGAGTTTAAGTTTTGCCACATTGTATAGGGATAAAGAGTGGAAGATCTTTCCTTATTGACGATGGTGCCCTTCCATGGATTGTTCAAAATGCTAATATTGAAGCCTCGTCAATTAGGCGTCATATTGAGCTTGCACTCTGTCACTTAGCACAACACGGTAAGTAGTACTAAGCAAGCTCTATCTTTGAATTAACAGCTAAACTTTCGTTGGGGCATGTCCCTTAGACTCTCTGGTGAATGTATTCCAGAAATAAATGCAAAAGACATGATTATTGGGGGAGCATTATGGGAGCTAGTTCGTATCTCACGAGATTGTTCTAGAGAAGACATAAAGATTCTTGCACATCGAACATTAGCCTCCAGCCCCGCTTTCCAAGCTGAAATGAGGCGTTTGCGGCTGAGTCACTGAAGAATTTTGTAGACAACTAAAGCTGGCTGAAACATCCAAGGATGGCTTTCTTCAGTACTCTAGTTGAAACTATAAACTAGTATTCGTGGGTCCTTGTAAGCGGGTGGTTGATCCATCAATGAATGACCATAATTTAATCAAGTCAACATGGTGTCTCTCTGGTCCACTTCCTAGCTTCTGGCATGTAAATTGATTTGTATATGAAATAAATAGAGGTAAGAGTAGCAATAGTTTTGAATTTCTTCATTATAATAGCTTGTTGCCAATCATAACGGCAATAGTTAAATTTGTTGATTAGTGATGATTTGAATTGTTTCAACAATTGTTATAAGGTGTGAACCCCGTGAACATTCATTTTTTTCATAATGAGTGTCCCCTACCAAGTTGCAAAAGGCAGTGTATTATTATTATCATAATTATTGATTGGCTTTGATAATTGGGATGACTTAAGTGGGCATGACCATAAAAACATATGCGCCTCAAACAACTTGGGACTGAAAAGATAAAGAAAAAGTAGTCTTTTTTAGTTAACAATAATGTACTATTATTATCTTTATTATTGGGCAATGATGCGCTGGGTGACTGCGCCTGCCTTAAATAATCAGATTGTCATATAAATATGATATTTATCCAAATTATATTAGTGTTTTCATCTTTATTTAATTGGTCTTACCAAAACTAAATTTGGCGGGACTTTAATTTAAGAGTTTAATTTAATTGTCATATACTATAAAGATAATTATGATAAAAGTCAATTATTTCTAAGAATCTAACAATTGTGAATTATAAATAATAAAAATTCTTTATATATTGACGTATTGACGTGAGTAAAAATTACTATAATTTTTCTCTGTTAAATAAGCTAAGGTCAATGTTTATTGTCATTGACATGAGTACATGTTAATATGTGGTCGTTATTGATGGCAATAGACTAAATTAATGGGAGCTGAGTGAAAGTTTAGGTGTAATGTACTCCACGTGTTCCATGTTAACCGTATATTTAAAATAATTTTTTTTCTAAAAAACGTCATTTTTAATATAGTTTTAATTGTTTTTTTAATTATAACTTGTGATTAATACTATTATTTGTATCACCCCCAAAAGTAGTAGTCAATGAGGGGGCAGATTAAGGTTATTAACCAGAAGAAACAAAAACACCCATTTTAAAAGGAAACATCGCTATCTAAATAATCACTTGCTATCACCTGCGTATGCATAAATGAATTGATTCCTGTAAATTATATTTTTGTCGTTATACATATATATTTTACATTGAAATTCTGCAAAAATAGTTGCAATGCAGGATTTAGGTAAGGTCCCGTGATATATAGTATAATACGATATGGTCAAAATCTAATGCGGGAAGTGAGGCAGGTTTCACGTAGGCCATTGTCGGCTACGTGTTTCATTACAAGTTTTAAAATATTGAATGATCAAGAATTCAAAGTCAGAGGCAGTTTCTGTTTGTTTTTTCCTACATCAACCTTAACTAGCTTGTAGCTTGTAGCTTGGCCCCTCAACAAATTAAACATAGCTACCAATTAGTTATAGATGCATCTAATTCATTAGTAGTAATAATCAATACACCTCTTTTCATATCCGGGCACCGTTAAAATTATTGATATGTTACTATTAAACTAATAGTATCTACGAGTATCCAGTTATTCACCGGTGTGTAAAAATATGGTTACTTGGAACTTAAAAGATTGTCAAATAATTTAATTAATTGAATTTAATTCAAAAAATAGTTAAATAATTTTTAAAAAAAAAATTAACCTCTTACAAAATTTTTGAAATTTACTTTTTTCGAAAAAAAAAATATACAAAATATCGGGGAAAAAATTCGAAATAAATAAAAAATAAATTATTTTTTCTTGAAAAATTTTTGCTTTTATTTTTTAAAAAAATCAAAACTTTTTTATCGAGAAATTTTTTATATTTATTTTTCTCGAAAAAAATTCAAAACTTTTTGCCAAAATCGAATCAGACCGTAGTAATAGTTTATCGAATCGATTTTTGCACTATGAACAATATAGAAGTCTTTTTAATAATTCTCTAAAGAAAAGATACCAAAAGATGGTAACTATTAGTTTATTAATATTTATCTATAAAAAAATTACAAACAATTTTTAAAAAGAGTTGCATAAATCTCCTCATTTATATATATATATATATATAGACTTAATTTATATTATAAAATGGTACATATATTTCAAAAATAAATTTCTATCGATGTTAATATTTATCATGTTGATATATCTACAAAGACTCAATCTGAAATCTTGCTTTATTAGATCCGAATATAGTTTCACAATCAACGTAATCTTAGTGTATGCTTGACAGCGCCAAACGACTGTAACAGTATTGATGAATTCAAATCCAAATTAACTATCCGTTCAATAAATAACTTTTAGACGAATTTAAACAATTTATATTATAAAATTAACCCAATAAAAATAAGTTTTTTTTTCTTTAAGTCTAAATTCAATTAATAAAAATATTGATATTATTAAATTAAATATTATATTTTAGATTCGAATTTAAGATTTTATAATTATACGTGAGTTTATGATTTTATTTAACTATTTCACATGAGACAAAGAAAAAAGATAGTTATTTCCTTTTCCCTCTTAAAGAAATAAGTAATGAACTTAATTTGTTTGTTTTGTTAATATAAAACAATTAAACTATTAACAAATTACAATCAATTATATATATATATATATATATATTTAAAAATTATTAGATTAAAATTTAAATATTTTAACGATCTAACGTTGTAGTCTAGTACATGGCACTGCACGACACATATAGAGGGAAGTATAATTTGGATGGAATTGAAAACAACTACTAAAAATAATGAAAGGTAAAAGAAATAAATATATAATCATAGTGAGAAAGAATCATAGCACGAGCGTTGCAATAAAACATTAAATAAATGGCATCAACGGATAAGTTCATTCGTCTTGTAATTTAGTTAGCTTGGCTTGAACTTGCGAGGGTCTACTATTGTGAGGTACTATTATGTTTTTTTAATAGTTAATGTTAGTATGTTTTGTTGGGAAAAATATTTAGCCAAGTAATCTGTTAATTGTATTCAATTTTTGATTCTCTTTTTGCTTCAAAGAATTACGCTGAAGAGAAATTGGTGATCATGGAAGTTGAATGGCAAAGGAAAAAATGCTTTTGGACATCAATTAATCACTGGATTGATATGAATAGATTGCTCATATATGACGGGATGATGAAGAAATACATTGGTATTATTCATACACACTTATTTTTTATGATAATTTTTTCGTGCTGGTTGCTAGTAACGTTAAATACATAGAAGATAAGTCTAACCGTTAAACTATTATGTTGTAGTGTGCTATGTCTTAGATTTTAATTAATGATCCTTGTGGATTTTAGTAAAGTAATTACTTGAGAAAAACTCGATTAACTTATATCCTTATATTCGTCTGCTTCCTATACATTTGACATTTCTTCAACTAAAGGTAACTAACTATTCAAAATTAGATACTTTGTCATTCTCAACTAATCAACTAACCAACAATTTATTTTTAAGTGTAAATAGCATGTTAATATATTATGGAACTAGGATTTCAACTCTTAAATCAAACCAGTTGAGCTATTCAACTTTCTATTAACTATTAAGTTGTTCAAGTGTGTATTTATATATTTTGAACTATATTAAACACAATTCTTATATATTTGAACAATTCTAATTTTTATACATTTATTAAATATTTCATTTTTTATTTATCTCATCGTTTTATATTGCGTTACTAACATATCACATATATCAAATCATTATTTATATTTTTTTCTTTAATAGTTTGATGGATGTTTATGTTTTCAACAAACATTTTTCAATAGGAAAATATATGAACTTTAAACATGAGAGGGAGACAGGGTACATGTAAGGCTGGGAAGTTTGTTGTCTTGGTTAACGTTGCCTTTTAATGGAAGTGTGGGTGACTGCCTCGAAAAAGAACTTCAATCAGACAGTGCATGTGTGAACCAATTGCCAAACTTCCATGTTTATCTTCTTCTTACATACTACTACTCTAAGTACAGTGTACTCAAATGAATGAAAAGGATAAATATATTAAAAATAATTAAACAATATTTTAATTTTTTCAATTTTTCTAGAATTTGGATAACATATATAAGATAGAGCTTAACTACTTTCTCCTGCAGCCCTATATAAAAGATTTAATTGCAATTAAGTAAATAGGGAAAAAGAATGTTTGTTGATTTAGTTAATTAATAATATTAAATTCACCCTTAAATAAGAGAGTTTATATCTTTCATTTTCTCCAATCCTAAAAGAAGATAAATAATTTCTATGTTCCATTACGATTTTTATTTTTTGGGCTAACAAAATGTAAAATAAATAAAGCTATTTTGCTAAAAAAAACATTAATGCAATGAAAAATATTCGAAATCTTATTCAATTAATACAGAAAATTCTCAAGAACATCCTCTCTATATAGTATATACATATAAACGGATGAAGGTAGTAAGACATTTAATATCTCACATTAAACCCTAAAGAAGATATATCTTGTGGTGAAAAGACAATTACAATATATTTTGAATTTTTATATAATAAGTATTTTTAATGAAAAACAATACTACCGGCAGTACTTCTTTTGACAAAACATTTATATCATTATTAATATTAATTAATTCTAAATTGAGTAATTAGACCTAGATCATTTAAATCGCAGAGTTTTTCGTTCAGTAACCAACTTAAATAAGTAGAGCAACCACTCTATAACTGAAACCATCACCAAATGCAAAAGTGAAACCACATAAAATGAAGACGTTACCTTGAACTCAGAAAATATGAGAAGAAAAACAAGTAACGTGTACTGTTTCATTCACCTCAAACTCTAATCATTTTATTCATCACCTCACCAAATACTATAGAATAGCATAAAATTAAATAAACAAACTCACCGAGGATAATAATGATACATCAATTTAATTACAGTCTCAACTCAAATTAAACATCAACCTCATCACCTACCTAATTCATAATAATCAAAATGACACACAAAATCTAAAGAAAATTAAACAAATTTAAGTAGATCCTCTCATGATTGAATTCTTTCCTTCTTGCAAAACTCCCTTCCCCAATCTGTTGCTAATAATTTTGAAACAAACAAACCATGCACTCACCTTCGAATAGTATCGTTGGATTGGAAATACAATGAATTCTCTCCGGTGGAAATTTTGTATAGTGAAGTCTCATACACTCATTTATTTCTACTGCATGCAGTCAAAGTCAATGACGAGGTTTTCCATTGAGAGAATTCATTCCAGTGTTCAATAAGGAGAACGACCGGTTGGCCAGAAAGTTTCGGAAGGCATCTGAACTGAACTGAGAATATTATGATTAGGATTAGGAGGAGGCATAGCTTGGAAAAGTGGAGCTGTTGCATCTCCTAAAAGTTGTGTCTGTTGTTGCGGAACTCCACCACCACCACTTGGCGAACCACCGCCACCGCCGCCTTGAAGTTGCATCGAATTAGAACCATCATCATCTTCCAAAGGAAGTCTCTCATAAGCAGCGTTACTAAAAGAAGCAGACATAATAACAACAGGTCCAGAAGCAATCAAAGCACCAACAACACTTCCTCCAACAACCTGACCTTGTCCGCCTGCCAAATATATCGTCAAACCTGAAGCAGCGGGCGGAGCAGGCGGAGGAAGAAACGATCCGGCTAGTGACAGAATCTCGAACCTTCCATGAAGAGTGACTACCGCTCCAGGTGAAGCCGGTTGCCTGAGTGTTACGTTGGTGACGGTTCCAGTACCACTCATGATGCAAACGCCTCTCTGACGACGTCTTGCGAAGTTATTGACGCTTTCGACTATGTCACAACCGTCAGCAACTTCCATGACGTGAGTTTTTAAGGCGTTTGCGCTGTCGCGTGTGATGATGATAGGCGGTTTTGGTTTGTTTTTGGATCCGGCTGGTCTTCCTCTTGGTCTTCTTGACATTTCATTAGAATTATCGCCGCCGGAACCACCACCTCCTCCTTCTTCCATGCCTAATTCAGTTTTGAACTTGTTTTCTTCGCGGTTTGTGAGGTTGAGACCGCCACCGCTACTGCTTCCGCTTTGTTCATCATGATCTTGTTGCTGTAAAGTGTGGAATTGAAGGTGTTGTTGTTGTTGTTGTTGTTGTTGATGGTGAAGATGAAGATCTCTTGCTGTGTGGAAAGGTGGAGGAAGTGAATGTCCGTGTGCTGTTATCTGATCCATTAATTAATTCTTTTCTTGAATATCAATTATACTTAATTTGCAATAGATATACAAAAGAAGAAGATGAAGATGAAATTGGAATGAATCTGAATTGAAGATATATAAGAAAGTTAAATTTGTTGCTAACTTGATGAGTTGATCTCAGTTGCTAGCTGGCTAGCTGAATTGAATCTTCCTCTACGGCTTCTAGAGAGAGAGAGAGAGAATTGAAGTTCCTTTGAGAGAGAAATTATGATGAAAGGAAAAGAAAGTATATAGAATGAAGGGAAGTGAGAATGATTAGTGTTGGGGGTTTGAGTTAGGGTTAGATTTAGATTTAGAAAAATAGATCCAAATCCAATGCTGGCTTCGGTAAGAGTAAGACTGCGTGTGTGTTTATGGGCGGTGTATGGGTCCCCACCCCTGCACTACACATATTTTTTTATAAATAATAAAATAAAATTATTTGGTGAATACTATATAAATGTCAAGATAGAAAGAGATAACCATATGTTATGTTGATGATAGGATAGAAAAAATAAATTTTTGAGGTATATATGTTTGTTGTTTTATTTTATTTTCCTCAACAGCTATATTTTTAATCAAACATAGTATTCATAGTTTTTGGTCGAAAATTTGGTTCTCTTATTCACTTGAGTAATGTTCTTAATTAGTCAAATATGTTTAGCATATATAGTCTCTAAATCTATTAAAATTTACAAAAAATTTATCAAATGTATTTTAGTTTGTTGATTTAATCATAAAAGAAACTTTAATTCTAATGGATGTTTTTAAAATTTTAATACATCTAAATATTATATAAATTGTCTCACACACAAACAAGCCCACTTTGGAGTTTGTGTAGGCATTAACCTCTAATCTTATTTGGTAGAAATTTTAGACTTATTAATATAGATCTACTTTTTAATCAATGTTGACATATGTGTTTATTTTTTATACCTACATTAACCCTAAATTCAACTTTTTTGCAAAGTATAGATACTCATAATCTTTGTTCTTCTCATTTCTAAAGCATTGGCAATTTGGAAATTAATTTTCCGTTGGCTTGATTGGTTTTCAAAGGAATGGGGGTAGAGTAGTGATGGGTGAAGAATTAATTATGACAAATTTATTATGAATTCAAACGTGCAATATTTCTCTCACGAAAAATGGACTTATGTTAGAGGATGTATATATAGACAAGTAAATCTACTAAGTTTTGATTTTTCTTGTAAATGTGTGAAGTGATGTCACAATATCATCTTAAAATTTATTAAAATTATAAGATATTTATAAATGTATTTTTTTTAATCATTTTAATTTTTAAATATGTTTTTAATTAATTAATTTAATTCTCAAATATATATTTAGTTTAGTATATAAAATTATTAATAAAAATATACTTAAAAATCTGTTTTTAATTTTGATAAATTCAAAAACTATATTTAAAAATAAAATTACTATTTATTCCAATAATTCTATATACAAGTGACAATAATAAAAATAGACATACGATGCCCCATTTCTCAAAATTCCTGTGATGCGCGCACCTTATTTCATATTTGCCCACTCCTCCGTTAAAACAAATTTCTATTTTCTCTCTCTTTTTTTATTTCCAAACCAAACAGACAGTTAGACAAATTATCGATAATATAGCGATAATAACTTTTTTAAAAGCAATTGCGTAAGTATAGATGCTGCTTTTGAGTACCTAATTTGTCGTTTGCGAGAGAACATCCAGAATTATACAAACGGGAACTACGGTGGTTAGTGGCAAAGTTGAATTTTTTATAAATGAAACTTTAATTAATACTAGCTGGATTGGCATAATTAAAATTTAAAACTTAGTTAAACTAAACTATAGTGTGATGCACACCCACGGAATAAGGAAAGAGAGAAAGAGTGTGTTAATCTGTGCTTCAATTTTCTATGAATGACCACATGCACCCACTCCTCTGCAAATTCCATCTTTAGTAACTTTAAGGTTGAGGTCCACAATCTCTAAACATTACACGTGTCTCTTCCCCCGTGTTTTTCGGGTCTATTTCTGTAGACTACTTTCATCCTAATTACCACCTTGGACTCTAGTTAATTTGCTAAACTCATAACTCTTGATCCAGATTTAAACTTCAAAACATAATTTAACCTTTATTTGAACACAAATATAAGCTAAAGTTAAATATATAACTGATGAATTTGGATCAAATAACATTTAGACTTTTGCTTATATTTATAAATTGTGGGAGTAGTAGAATTTGAATCTCTAGTCAAGTTGAAAGGAGCATTATCCAATGGTGTAGCCCATAATTGATATGGACCGAGACAGTTAAAGAGCTCATTGTTTTCTGAGTAAGGAATGGCAATAGAAAAACATTGGGCCAAATATGTGCATGGGTTGTAATTTCATGGGAAGTGGCACAGCTAGTGATCCACATGCTCCACACTTTCGTGCAATCGGGAGCTTAAATACTTTAATTAAGAGATCTAGTGGAAGCAATCTCGAGTTTATTTTACTTGTAAAAAATCGAGATTAACATAACATCAAACTTATGTTGCATTGCACTGCCACTACCGGAAAATAATTATAATACTAAGCCTTACCTTAGGTAAAAAAATGAATATAATGTAGATAATACCATCTACAAGAAAAAAGTGATCGTTTAACGACAAAAACTTACAAAATTATAGAAATTTGTGTATTTAACTTTTTTAAAGTGTAAATTTTATATTTTCCATTGTAAAATTTGTTGACAATATTTATAATAAAATATTTCTTTATTATTTTTATAAAATAATTGAATCAATAAAAATTAATATATTTAATTTATATTATAATAAGATAAAGATATCAACTTTGATTTTGATAAAAACCAACTGATGTAACTAGCAATAAATCGGCCATAAACATGATAAGGTATTATGAATGAGTGTGTAGTGTTATTGTGATACATACATGCGTGATCAGTTGTGGCGGCTGCCTTCAATACAGTACTACTATAATTCATCTGTACTATTTTATCGAGTGTGTTTTATTTACTATTATATATATTATATATATAATACTACATTGTATTATATGTTGACTTCGTTCATGACTAACTCTGTTACAAGTTATTACATTTAATAATTCAATATTAGTGGTGGAGTTTATCTAAGACGCAGTATAGTTACTGTCACTCCAAATTTGCTAATAATTTTTTAAAAGGTATTATAATTCTTTTTATAAATATTTAAATTATAATCTAGCAGATTAACTTTAACCGTGTTCAATTTAAGTACTCAATTCAATTAAAAATATCCTAATTATTTTTATAATATAATATAATTTTTTAAAAAGCATATTCCTAATTTTTTAGTCTAACAACCCTAAAATTTGATATTTGAAATTATTCTTCTAATCAATTAGACATTTTTCACTATCTTTTAATTACTTATTTGCTCCTTATTTTATCTCTAAAAATAGAAACTTTAGTTCTACATAAAATTACCAATGAAAATTATGATCAGACATATAATTTTGAGGAAATTTTTTTTTATAAATTTGATTAAATGTATGGAAGTAAATAAATTTTATATAAAAATATATTTATATTAGATAAATTTAAAAAAAATAATTATTAATTATGATAATATTGTGAAAATCAAATTATCAAAGTCTAGAGGATAATTGTGGTTTGATATACACTGATCGGTTGTGATGAATTTCGACTAGACCTGACAAGACATATCTTAATAGATATACTAATTAATATAGATATTGTGGTGTATGTTGTTGTAATTTTGGATTGTATATAATATTATGTTTTCTATTCATCTATTTAAATTTTAAAAATTTGATCACCTCAATGTTTCACTTTAAACTCCGGCAATGTGACAATATCAACGATAATTTTCACCAATTCAACCATAAAATCAAAAGTTCTTAATGAGTAAATCAACTCTATTAATTATTACAAAATTTTAAAACTATTTAATACTTTATTAAATAGTTTCAAATGAATCTATAATAAACTTTTAAAAAATATAAGTAAATTTCGATGGTTATATTACATAACTATGAATTTTGATTTATATAAAATTTTGTGTGTTTGACCAATATATATATATTGAGTTATTAAACATAGTAACTCATTACGTTACTCTTGGAGTCAAAGGATCACCACTCATATATATAATTAAAGGGAATTGAAAATTAACATGTTTTGGTACTACTAAATTCAATCACCAGTAATTAAATGACATCTTATCTATAAATAAGTTTGACCATATTTTAGAATTAACAACACTATAGTTTTAAGTTTTATATTTCTGGTATGTTTTTCAAATGATGTGTTATGATTTTAATTAAAATTTCAATTTCCATTATGGAAATAATAAATTTAATTATTTGAGTCAAAATTAAATAGATATATGTATTAAAAATCTTAATTTAGTCAACTTTAATAGATATTATACTAAACACACATTTTTAACAGTACAATGGAATTTGTCATATGAGTTTAATAGTTATATATTGAAGGGGTAAACTAATTTTACATTGCACCCGGTCATAATTTATCATTTTGCTATGAAATTATATTTTTAAATAACTACAACATATTTATTTTTTATTGAAGTGTATATTAGGTGACTTGTAATTCAAGTAATATAATAATTGTCTGTATAACTAACTAACTAATCAATCAGTTAATAAGATGATTAGGTTTCACTTAACATGGTGTGCTAATTGAACAAGAATGACTCGTGTATAAATAGGCTTAATATACTACTAAATATACAAGCCTTATCATCATTCAAGTGTGTGCATTATTGATTTCTTGGTGTGCAATCAAATAACAAAAGTTATCGATATAAAATTAATTTACATTAATAATACATTTTCTTTTTTCTCTTAAATTATTAATATTTTATGAGTTTAATTCTTATCCATCATAAAAAAAAAAAAGTATGAAATGTTGTTTAATTTGATAACTAAATACATCAACCTTTTATTTATTACTTATTTTATGAAATATTTCCAATCAATAATTTATAAGTTTAGATAATGTCACGTTAACAAAGACTGTAGGACACTTGTTAAAGAAATAAAAAGTAAAAATTATACTTTTTTATAATTCTAAAAAGTAAATTATACAAATTTCAATAATTTTGTAAAGACATTTATTAGTATTTTCCATTGAAAATAATAGAATAGAATTGATATATAGAGAGACAACTCGACGGTGTATGAAAAATAAAGGCGTTCTACATTGGGAGAATGGATGAAGTGTGGATTGGTTGGTGAGGTTTGTTGCATAATGAAGAATAATACAGAGTGTATGAAATTAAGTTGGTGGTGGAGAAGAAGAGGGTTGACCGCATAAAAATAAAAATAATAATAAAAATGGAAAGATGAGTGAGGAACGCGTGGATGGCGCTGGCAGGCGGCAGAGAAGAGAAAGCGGCACATATATAACCGCGCGCGGCAGGAGCGGCGGAGAGTTAGCTGAAAGAGAGAAATATTAAAATGAATTAAGCAGAAGATGACAGATGAGTTTAGTAGAAGTATTTCACAACACAAACACAAGTATGGTGCGTGCGTAAATAAAAACCCATGCATCCAAAGATGCTCTTTGTCGGCCTCTCCATTCAATGCATTAAACACAACTTGTGGACCCCCCTCTCTTTTTTATCCTTCTCATTCACTCTTTTATTTCTCATATTTTTTTATTTAGACGCGTGCTCCCTTCAAATCCAACTCTTATCCACACAAATCACTTGTTACCATTTATCACTCTACAAACTCACTAATATCAAAATTCATAATCTATTTTCTTATTTATAAGCTATTATAGAGTCATATGTGACTTGGAGAAGTCCCAACCGCTTTGAGGTGAAATTTTATGAAAGTTTTGCTCAATAAGTACTATCATATTGTCTTTACGAGCCATTGGAAGAGAGACAATTGTCCAAGTCTTCAAGTAAACCATTGTCTATTTTTGTAAAAACAAGTGAAAATGTCCAACAGAAAAATGGTAATTATTATAAAAATGCATCATTCCTAGACTTCAATAATCTTACATCTTGTTATTAATAAATTAAAAATTATATATATATTTTAATAAAGTAAACACATGTTTTTTGTTCAACAGAGCAAACGAACATTAAGCTTCTAAAAGTTGTCATATGGGCTGACTTAACAGCCCATTAATATTGATGTGGGCCGTAGTTTGATCCAAAACATATCGTCTGTATCTGTGCTCAATAGCCTTTTATATATGTTACCCTGCAAAGTACAGATAAGACCAATATTACTCAAGGATGATTTATTAACTAATTAAAGTTTTAACGTGCATAGGAAGATAGAATACAGTATGTATTTTATACTATCGGAAACTAAAATTTAATTAAAAAAATCAAAAAATCGGGGGTTGGATGAGCATTAACCTAAATATACATAACTTTTTAGTTTGGGCTTGAACTATTTTTCAATTAAAGAACCAATATTTGACCCTAAGAAGACTAAGATGTTTTGTCTTTCAAACTCAATATTCTTAAATACAAAAAAATATACGTTTGAACTGAATAATTCATAAAACACACATCCAAAGTATTTAATTTAGACAAAATTTAAAGAATTTTAAGATGACTTAATCTAAATAAAATTTGATGGACTCATATAACATATCAAATTACTTCTTTCTATGGGACTTATATATCACATTACTTCTTTTTAATCTGTTTTGATTTTTATTTTTTTTAAATAAGGAAAAATAAGAGATTAAATGCACTTATGAACTGTTTTTGGGATAGGAATTGACCTATTCAGCACATTAGGAACGGAGGGAGTAACTATATATTTTTAAACAACTTTTTGTATATTTTCTCCCACGGGTTTGAAAGTTGTTAAATATTAGATGTTTATTTTCAACCTAAAACTTTGTTGTTCTTGTCGGAACAATTGACCGGAATTATTGAAAACTAAAATATAGTCCGCGCGTTGTACGGGATATATAAATTTTAATCTAAATTAAATCGATCTCTTAACTTAATTTTAGGTAATGTTTTTTCTTTTATATTTTTTTTTTCTAGTTGGTCTTTTATTTTAATTTTAAGTGACAATTTGATATTTTATGTTTTAAAATGTCAACAATGTTGTTCTTTTTTTTACAAAAATTCAAAAAAATCATTAAATTTTTCAAACAAAACCCATAAAGTTCATCATCATCTTCAATAAAATATAAATTTAATCAAATTCATAACTTAAATATTGAAATAAACTCATATTTTCATTCTTTATTTGATGTTGTTGGAGATGAAAATATGAGTGTATTTGAATATTTGAGTTATGGATTTGATAAAATTTGCATTATATTGAAGATTATTATTAATTTTATGGGTTTTGGTTGAAAATTTTGATGATTTTTTTGAATTTTTGTATAAAAAAGGATAACATTGTTGAAATTTTAAAACATAAAATATCAAATTGTCACTTAAAATTAAAATAA
>JBBPBR010000002.1:2149695-2162968 GCA_037974775.1 Cicer pinnatifidum
ATCTCAATAATGCGGAATATTTTTTCCCCCTCCTGTGCAGATAAATGGCCAAACAGAAAATACAATTCCAAGAGCAATAATAATTGGCAGAAAATTAAATATGAGACAAACACAATTTTAACGTGGAAAACTTCCCTCAAATTGAGAGAATAAAAACCACGGGACCTAGTCCAGTAAAATCTTCCACTATAATAATTAATGGGTACACCAAGAGTCTTCCTAATAACAATAGAGAATATCAATCAACAATAACAACTCTATAACAACCTTCCACTAAAGTGGGTATGCCAAAGTAACTCTCAGAGAAGATAAAACTACTCAAATTATATATTAAATAACAAACTCAGTGGTAGGAATAACATACTAAATTTGTAGATCAAACGGAGCAAGTTTGCTACACACATGTTACCACCACTGGAACCAAACCCTTATTTTTCTTCTCTGGCAACCGTTCTTCTTCTGTTGTCTTTCTGTATTCTCTGTGTTTCTTAGGGATTTCTAAATCCCTTTTATTACCTTCAAGTGGGTCAAACCCATTAAAACTTTTTTTTTCTTTTTTCTTTTTATTTCAATAATAATAATACTATTAATAAAATTGGTGGGTTCCACTTGGAGAGTGAGCCCACCGAACAGAAAGTTCTAAGATTCTTCAACCTAAACTCTTGAAAACATCTTAAGATAATATACTCTATTGAGTCACAAATATATAAAGAAAAATTGTACTTAATAGAATAAGGTCGAGAAGACATGTGTAAATAAACTAAATATATTTCCCGGCTCAAAATATTTCCTCTGACTATTGTACAACACGTGTCAATCCTTTTTGATGTGAAGCAAACAAATGGTAGGATGGACGTGAAATATTTAAAGGAATAGTACTCCAAATGAAAGTCAAATTAGGGTATTGGGGTAGGTTGTCGAGCAAGAAAGTGGGAAACCAAAACTTGTCTAAAACCAGAGAAAAAGGCAAACAAAAGATTTGCAAGTAATCACATATTCTGATTTGGGAGCTCTGGATTTTCTTTTAATTGTATTTATTTATTGAAACATGTTGGTGCACGTTGAGCAAAACATGTGTAGTGTCTCTCGGAAAGGCATGCGGCGCCGGTGTTGAGAGTTGTGGATATTTTTTTATTAGTAATTATGTAAATTTTGTAAAATTAAATTCACATTTCATTTTTTAAAAATTTATGATATCTCTTAACTCATATAATGTGTGATCTTATATCATTCAAATAGAAAGAAAAATACATAAGAATTCTTTTTTGAATGGTTATAGATTATACTATACTCATTCATTTATAAATTACATTTGAAATAAGGTATTTTTTCAAACTCGTTTTCTGATTCACCTAACAAACACTTTATTCATGGTAGTTGTAATAGCATTTGAATTTGTAGTATTCAAAATTCAGACACTAATGATTATCTGATCAAGATTAAATTATTTTAATTTAAATTTAATATTTTAAATAATAAAATAAAAATTAAATTATTTTTAATTATAACCGTCAGATCAATCTCAATCCGCCACAAACATTCTAAATGCAATAAACGCAGGAATCTCGACGACATTAGATCCATTTCCGTCGAACTAACGGCCATTATTACCCTTTTATAATTATATAAAAAAAAAAAATCTAAATATACCGTTAGTTATTGCATGTGGTAAGTGTAACCAACACTAACGACATGCCGTTTGTGACAATTGAAGTTGGAGGAGAAAACAATATAGCCAACGGAAAACGTGTTTTCTGACAGACCAGCATGGGATACAAGGCCATCTCACTACGACCCCACGCGTGAAAAAAAATAAAAAATTACTATTAAAAAATAGTATGTTGGTATTGTAATATGCGGATAAACGTGAGAATATTCTGCTTACTTTAACCAATGACATAATTAAGTGGTTTTGAATAACATGATGTGTTTATAGAAAAAATGAATAACATGCTGTCGTATATTTTTTTAAATAATAATAGTGAATATTCATTTTAATTCTTGATAAAAATATCAGATCGCTGTCACAAGTATATGTTACAATTTTTAGTTTTACTTTGTAACATAATATTCATCTAGGAGTGATAAGATGACTTTGTCTTTGTTCTTTTGGAAGGAACATTAAAGCTAGTTAGAATGATAAGGAATGGATTCAACTTCTGACATCAACAAAATAACAATTAATTAATATTTGTCATGTATAAAAAAAACTCAACATGTATCTAAGTTTTTACGTGATGTATGACGTTTTAATTCAATATTTCACTCTATTGTGTCACTTTCTAAGTTCAAATACAAGCAACAAATATTATAAGTTTAATGGTATAAAATTAATAAAAGCAAATTCTACTCTATTTAATAATCCTTTATAACATAATATGGTTATATTAGCTATCTCTTACTAATCTCTCTTACCGAAAACTCTAGTAACTCGAGAGGATTTATTAAATAATTAATTGTTTTAATTAATCCAATTAATTAATTAAATTACTGGTAGAAATTAAATTAGTTTTTATGGAGGTTTCTCTAGTTCAAGGACATTTTAGTAATGTAAAAAATAATCAACACTTCCTTTTTTTTTTTTTTTTTTTTTTTTTTTTTTTTTTTTTTTTTTTTTTTTCATTTTTATATCTTTTTCTTATATTTTTCATCTATTTCTCTCTACTCACACTCCATTTCAGTTATTATTATTTTTTTCAGCTATTTCTTTTTTTCAATCTTCCCTCTCACAACCATCCATGTTGGATTGCACACCGCCAATGACAGGGACATGTGTAGTCTCTGTTTGCTAATTGATTAAAAACATACTAGTATTGGTCAAAGATTAAAGGTCTAATAATAGAATAAAATAAAATAGACAAACACCCATTTTGATATTTAAACGTACGAAGTCTCTCACAAAATTTGTTGAACTTATTAAAATTATAACATATATCTAAATATATTTTGTTTGTTATTTTTCTAATTATATATTTTTGCTAGTTATTTTGATGATTGTTTTTGTCTTTATTTAAATGCGTTTTGTTATTCAATTACTAATAAAAAACAATATTTAAAAAATGTATTTGCAATTTCAATATAATTAAGGTGTATAATAACGGTGTCTCGTATATTTAGAGATAAAATAGTTACTTATCATCAAAATATTATTCTATATCTTTAACTATAAACATTCATTATATTTTTCACATATATTTAAAAAATAGTACTAAATTTAATGTGTCTTTTTATATATTCCATGATACTTTTTAATCAGTTGTTGAACCAAAAACCTCGTGACAATATTGCGTTTATTATTAATGAAAATAATTGCTTATTTTCAAAATATAATAATAAATTAGTAAAATATTAATTATTAACTTTTCTTCAAACAAATATTAATAACAAGGATATATTATATAAAGGAAACATTGAAGGAGAAAATCAACCAATATACACTAATATTAATTCCTAATTGATTATTACCAAAATAATTTTATTTCCTTAATAAAGTTTGCACCGAATAACTAAAACAACCAAATTAATTTTATTTCGTTTTTGAAACTACCAAAATGAATTTCAACGATTCATTTTTTGAGTTTTGGATGGATATATTCCTTTTTTGAATTATAATTCCTTAAATGCCACACTTTGAAAAAAAAATTTCAAAATGGCACACTTTTTAAATTCAACAGGAAGTCTCTCTCTGGAGAAGCGACCTCCTGAAAATGAAGTCTCTCCTTGGAGAAGCGACCTCCTACTCGAATTTGGCTTTTTTTTTTGAAAAATTGTTTATTATTATTTATTTAATTATTTAAAAAATAAAATATATTAATAAATTTGTAAATAAAATTTATAATTTAATTATTATTATTATAATAAGTTATTATTATACGTATAATTAAAAATGATTATAATTAAATTAAATTATTAATTTAATTATTTAAAAAATAAAAATACTAATAATAAATTAAAAAATACATTAATAAATTATAAATAAATGTTATATTTTTATTATTGTTATTATGATAATACATAATTATTATACTTATAATTAAAAATTATTATATTTAAAATTATTAAATAAATATATATATATATATATATATATATTATAAATTTCAAAATAAATAAATAAATAAATGATAATAAAAATTGAATAATAATAACAATTAAATGAAAAGAAATTTATATTGCTAACATGAAAATTAAAATACATGAAATACATTAAATTAATAATAAAAATACATCAAATTTGAGTAGATGTGTTAGCAGCAACGTTTGAACAATGTTTTCTAGTATGACCAGAGACCCGACATAATCCGTATTTTCTTGGTACTCTTTCTGTACTGACTATTTCTGTTTTCCATCCCTGTTTTATTATAAATTTCATGTTAGCAATATTTTAATTTAATGATCTCTACCTATTTGTAGTCCACAAAATTCAAATTTTCGCATGGCTCTCAAACATAATATTAAAAGGAATACAAAATTTTAATATTTCAATTATTGTTAGATTAATTAGTATAAAAAGTTAGTTTTTTTTGTTTATTATATTGTTTGGTTAATACCATTAGTTATATTTATATTGTTATTTATAATGATTTAAATTCAACTTTTTTGCGGATATCTTATGAAGCACAATGTTGACACCAACAATACAACATTTGTGAATTTTTATTGTGATGCTTTCACATTGTTTAATTGATCATGCACCAATATGAGTGAATCTACCGTTGCCAATAATTGATTTTGGGTCTCTACCAATCATTATAGGGTCATGTTGGTGACATTGTTCCTGATGAGGTTTAAGATTGGTTGACAATAAATTCTTATTCAAAGTTGAAGTGAGTAGTGAATTTAATTCAAGTTTTGAAAGAAGCTTTTGTGTGAAGAATATTATCTATGATATATTGATATAATTATGAAATTCTAGAAGTTGATAGAAAAAAAGATATGAAACCAATTCATATTATTTGTAGTATACTTCGTTTAAACTAACAATGTAGTTCACATTATATATAGAGCACATGAACAAATTTGGAGACACTACGAGGGAACGTTTCACAAAAGGGAATTTATAATAAGATCATTGATTTAGTTAATGGCGCTGATGATTTAATCAGAAAGAACATCTAGGATATTCATGTCTTTAATTTATTGCAGTATATGAGATTTATGATTATCACCATTCTTTATTTTTTTTTACAAAGCATAATTATTATTCCTAATACATGTATTTGTTTATGGTCAATTATAATAATTTATACTAATACTAATAATTGAAAATCAAAATTAATTAGAATGATAATAATTATTTATTTTGCATATCTCTTTTTATGAATATTACATATTGTAGCAGTTTCTTACGTATAAGAAACATTTATCAAGACAAAAATATTTAATTTATTTGATAAAATACTATTTATACATTGGATGTAATAAAAACTTATATCAATATCTTATAAGTAATTTGATAAAAAAATTTATAAAATTACTATTTCTTTAGAATGTCTTTAAAATCAATCATGAGCACCTTTTATATATATACACACGAATGTGTTGAACTAGTTATTTTCGATATCATATATTATCATTAAATATTTCTTGGTTTTAAAATATAAATCATTTATTCTTTTTATTTATAAGAATAACACTCAGCACTCGAGGCAATATGCGCACCATCCACTTGCATTAAATTCCGACGTTTATAAGCTATTTGTTTTATTATGGCATAAAGAATCTATTGTGATTGAATAAAATATTGTATGCCTTATTTATCTCAATATCATGTTATACATGAAATTTTAACTTTTTACCATCTATAATTTGATTATTCGAGTTATATATAATCTTATTTTTTTATAAATAATAATTATTTAAAATATTGTATGAGGTCATTTAATACATTATAATATCATTTAGTTTAATGATAATGTTCACAAACTCCTGTACTAATTTTTAAAAAATATCCCTTGTATACAAATGCTTTTGATTTTAACTTTTTTTTTTTTTTTTTTTATATTTCAAGATAAATTAATGATATTAATTATTAAGGAATATATTTAGAAAAATAATAAATCATCTAATAAATTGAAAAATAATTTATATTGAGTATTTTTTAATCATTTTCCTTTTTTTAAAAGGTGACAGAGGAAGTATTATTATTATATAGCAGTTATTATTACTATTAAAATTGGATTAGATGTGGTGTGGAGTAGCACAAAATCAGAAGCTTGGTCAACGGTGCATGCACTAGTCACGACTCACGCCATGTGATGTAAAGGTGTGCTCCATTAAACACACAGACCCCTCATGTTTGAATTTGAATATGAATAATAATACTTGTATTTCAAAATAATAAAAACATCTTTTAAATATTTTATTACGACCATATATATATATATATGGACCGTAACTTTGCGAGAGAGTTAAGAACAAACAGATCGCATAGTCGATACAGTTTGAATTAGTGAAAGTTGTTTGTGGCGATGTTACTCAAGAGGTTTAATTAAGACCGTGATTAAATTAGGATCATAATTACCCATTCTCATTTGTTTCACTATCCAAACACAAAGAAAAAACGATGGAGTGGCCTGCTTCTACGGATGAATACGAAAAGCTCTTAATAAGGATGAGTACCCCTAGGTTTGTTAATTAACCTTTTTCTTCTTCCTAATCAATCTCTTGTTCTTTCTTCATTTCTTTTTTTTTTTTTTTTTTTTTAGTTTTCCCGTTCTCTGTTTATTTTAATTGAACATGTTGTTTTGGACTGATCTTAACCGATTAGTTTATTTTTTCCCCTTTGTTTTATGAACTTCTATATGATTTTTGCAATTTTGTTTACTCTTTAATCAAATATTTTGAATGATCCTGACCTGGATCTTCGAAGTTTAATTTGCTATTTTGATGTGTTAAAAGTTACTTTCAGCAAGCAAGAATGTTCTCCCCGCTTACCTTGGTTGTTGCAATAATTCAGTTTTTAATATTTTCAAATGGCAGCATAATAATGTAAATAAAATAAAATTTTATAATTATTTTTAATTGATTTGTCCACTATCATTTTTTTAATATTTTTTTGACTTTTGTATTCTTATCTCTGTGTTCCCAATTCTCATGCATCTATTTTAATTTTAATTTTTGGGTCTTCATTCCGACGTTTAAACAATAATTACGGACAAAGTAACTTTAATGACTTTGACCTTTGTTTGGGTATGAAACAAACAGGGTTGTTATTGATAATGCCGTTTGCTCCACTGCGACATTAGTCAAGGTAACATCCTACGAAAATTCTTCCAATAAGGAATCAATTTGTCATAAAATAAAAATAAAAAATCAAATAAATAACAATAGTCTCTCTTTTTTGATGAAATTCACAGGTTGATAGTGCAAGAAGGCATGGTAGTTTACTGGATGCAATACAAGTGTTAATTGATCTGAACCTTTTAATCAAGAAAGCATATATATCCTCTGATGGCAAGTGGTTCATGAATGGTAAGCTAATCTTCATTTCATTTTTCACTTATCAAATGATTTTATGAGTAGGAATTGAATTTGTTATCCATGTTTTACAATTACAACACTCTGCGCACGCACACACGGTGCACGCACTAACCAACTACTTGGGCTAGACCTCTGTGGTTTTTCAGATATCAATTTGACTCCGTTTTATTCGGCTAAATTGAGCAATGCATTAGTTAAATATTAACATTTGGTTATTCAATGGACAGTTTTCCATGTCACTCATCAAAACGGAGACAAGCTAATGGACGAGAGCATTTTAAAATATATAGAACAGGTATTGTAAATGATAGATTTACAAGTTCTAATTTAATTACAATGTTATTTGTTAGTTGTTACAAGTAATTACAAACTTAATTTTTGATTGTATGTTGCGACAGTCGCTTGGGAGCATTTGCAATGCGACAACAAATTGCTCAAACGGTCTCACCGTGCTTGAATTAACAGGAACTGATAGAGTTGGTCTTCTATCAGAGGTTTTTGCTGTGCTCGCTGATCTTCAATGTGATGTGGTTGAAGCTAAGGTTTGGACTCACAATGGCCGAATTGCCTCTTTAATCTTTGTAAAAGACGGCAATTCAGGAACCACCATTGAGGACTCTCAGAAAATTAATAAGATTGAAGTGCTTTTAAGAAGTGTATTGAAGGGAGACAATGATATTAGAAGTGCAAAAACTTCTGTCTCAATGTCTGTCATGCACACTGAACGAAGGCTGCATCAAATGATGTTCGCCGATCGTGACTATCAGCGGACTCCCATTCTCAAGTTTAGTTCTGATAACACTATAGTGACAGTTCAAAATTGGGTAGAAAGAGATTACTCAGTTGTGAATGTTCAGTGCAAGGATCGAATCAAACTATTATTTGATGTTGTATGCAATTTGACAGACATGGAGTATGTTGTGTTTCATGCAACTATCAACACAAATAGTAACCGAGCATACTTGGTAAGTATTCAACTTTCTTACATGAAGTGCAGTATATATGTTTACTGGTTTTATATTCTAAGTTTTGTTTATTGTTCAAATCGTTCATTATTTCAGGAGTTTTACATAAGACACAAGGATGGCACGCTAATTAGTTCAGAACCAGAGCGACAACGTGTAATTCAATGTTTAAAAGCTTCTGTGGATAGAAGGGCATCTGAGGTATTATAGGCCTGTAAATTTTTTTTAACACTGTCAATAATCATAATTGTCTTATCATTAAAAACATCTGAAGTCAATGATGACTACTTTCTAAAGTTATACATGATTAGTTGTTCGTTGACGGTGTAAAACTCTTTACACCATGTTTCAAGATAAACTCTTTGTTATATAATTTGTTATAACATTTCCTTGTGAAGTGGTTAAGGCTAATGAATTGTTAATGGTATGAGTACAGGGTATTCAACTAGAGTTACGCACAGAAGACAAACAAGGGCTTCTAGCAGAAGTGATGAGAACCTTCAGAGAGAATGGGCTTAATGTTACAAGGGCTGAGATATCCACCATAGGAAACATGGCTACAAATGTTTTCTATGTAACAGATGTGGTTGGAAATCCAGCTGATCCGAAAATCATAGAGTCTGTTCGGCAGAAAATTGGGTCAAGCAATTTAGAAGTGAAGGAGTTACCATTGATATATAATCAGAAGGCAGAGAGTGAGGATCAAGCTATTGGAGTTGGTGGGGCAATGTTGTGGTCTATTGGTAATCTTGTGAGAAGGAATTTGTATAGTTTGGGATTAATTAAGTCATGTTCTTAAAGCAAAACAGTGACAGGGAACTTAGGAGTGTGGATGTTATGTCCAACTCTTGTATCATAATATTCTATGCATAGGATTTGGCCTAGTGTACATAAAAAGTTTAGAAGGATGGAATTTGGTGATAGTAGTTGTTCTAGTTGGTTGGGTGAGTTTGAGTTTGGTAGGTTGAGATGAATATTACAGAATTGGATTCTTGGTTATTTAGCACTAAGGTCATGTGTACATACTGATTTTTCATTTAGCACTAAGTTTTAGGTAGAGAGTTGGATAGAACAATTGGATTCATTGTTCATTTAGCACTAAGGTCATGTGTACATACTGATTTATCTTTTTATAGTTATTTGTATCAAATTTAGTGGTCGATTCCATTTTAATATCGAACTCTCTCTTCCCTGCACCTTCCTTCTGGGCTCCATGTTTTGCAATTACTATATTTATTATTGGATCATCAAAGTTGTTAAGTGGGTACCATTGAATTCATTGACTTAATAATATAATAATTTCGTTCTTGAATAATATAAGAGATTCTGTCAATATAAAGCAAGTAGAGAACTCACACATGGGGTATCTGTCTTGGATCAGTTTGAAGGATACTTCCAATATAATAGGGCCTCACCACATTACCATTTGCTAGACCATGATTTAATGAGATTCTAATTTGTTTAATGGCTTTCCGTGGATTTTATATTTTGTCTGTTGTAAGCTTACTGATAGTGTAATAAAACCAGCTTGCTTTAACAGTTTTTTCCTTTCACCAGATTTCTGACCTTGTAAGATTGAGTTGTAGCAAATTAGATATACTTCCTCTTCATGTTTTCTCATGTAGGATGTTATGATGTAGTTTTGTTATTCCCAAAAAATTCACCTTTAATTCAAGAAATAGGCTATCAAATTCCTGTTATTTCTCGTGTGATAATCAGTGGTTTGAGAATTATTTCTAACTATTGACATTGAGGAGGCTACACTTGGATTGACTTATGAATAACTCATTTCTCATTTGAGCTTAAGAGAGTGTTCGAGTGATCTTAACGGAACATATAATGATATGTCCATAAATTACTTACCAACTAGTTTTGATAAGCTTTTCAAAATAACTTATAAAAACAATTTATAACATGATAAATAATTTGACTACATTTTTCTTTGATTGTTTAAATAGCTTATATATAAATGTTTAATTAAGCTATTTATCTTAATAGACCCGTAATATGTTGCAGATTTTTTTACTAAAAAGTATGTAAAGAAATATGTTGCAGACAAAAATATTTTTTTTAACTAAGGGATTGGATATGCTTTTAGCCTACACAAAATTATCAAATCTTGTTGTATGGTTAGTGGTGGTTACACCCTTTTCGAAGGTGTGAACAATGGATTTACTGAAAAAGTTAAAACTACAATGTTTTGTAAACAAATTCAATATGAATATACATGGAGTATCTTTTTTGGTACATAGGCACACATTGACCAATAACACTATGCAAATAACCCAAATCTTTCAACAGCTACTGGCACCTTTTGATGCCTTTACCCAATACCCATATACATGAAGGCTTGAGTTAGATAAGCATAAAATGCTTTTAGTATATTGATAAATCTTACTGTCCAACTATCAAAATAAGCTTGCAACTCCCCCTGAAAGTAGAGTCAGTCATGTTAGTGTCCCATATGTCAAATAATGAACTGCTACCTACCACACACATGTGGAAATATTACTGCTGTGGTCACTTTAATAAAGCACTCCACAAAACAAGTAACCATCTCCAATTACTCATTGTGGTCCTCCAATGTTGTGTAGATCATCCTACAACAAAACAAACATTTAAGAATAAAAACATCTATTTTAATTTAATGAAATTCATCACATTGACAAATAATTAGGCCTTCTCATACCAAAATACAGAGAGGAAAAGGGTTAAAACTAGATAGAAGAGTTTGACGAGTCGTTGCTTCTTTTCCCATGAAAGCTGGTTGAATATCTCAGTAACATCAACTAAATGCTTTTTTTGTCTATACCTGATCACAGGAATAAAATATGCTATTAGCATGACCCTATTAAGCACATTCCAGTAAATTGAGATAAAAAGCATCGTAATTGCACCAACAACAACTAAAAAAAGAGAGAAGAAACAATTTATGTCTCCAAATCCTCTAACTGGTAAGTAACGTCCACTAAGCAATGTTCAACTAGTGACACACCGGAAGTCTGGAACACCTATTATAGGGCAGTTGCAGAGATATAGAGAAAAGCGATTTGACTATGTCAATGAGAAGCTAATCCTAAACTTCCTATCAGGTTTCAGCTTATTGCAATAAACAAAATAATGACATTGAGTGTGTATAAGCACATTCTTATACATTCTTTGGTTTGAGTAGACCTTCCATACAGTTAACCAAACTATAAATATATGGTGTAAATCAGACAAAAACCAGTGTTATCAATTGCAGAAAATAGTGGTTTGTTCAAATTTCACTATGCTATAGTACTATAGCACCGCAATAGTAGCTATTTGTTCAAATTTTGCTATGCTATAGCGGCTATTTGACAACACTGACTAAAACATATAGTGGAAAAACTAAACATAGCTGACTATGGATACAATGCCTATAAGTGGTTATCAGCATAATTTCATAAACTATCTATGATGCTTATCAATATACTAGTAAATTATAACTTATATAAAAACAGTTTGACTTAATTTTATCTTCTGTTATAGATATAACTTTTACAAAGGCACTTATATGATCCGCGCCTATACCATAAGCCGCTAACTAAGCGGTGTTTATCCAAACATGGCTATAGTCTACTGCTGTAAAATTGACCTGATTTATGCACCATCAACATTGCTAAACTCACACTATTACAACGTTGAGAATTGCAAAGACAATTTCAGCAATTCGTATCATTAAGATTTGTCAAATAAACAAAGTTGAGTAACATATATGTGGATATTTTTTATATAAAAACTTACAATCGGATATTGAAGTAGAGGTAAGGAGCAGAGAGCAATGACATAACCCAATGCCCCGTAACAATGTAGAAGAAGCTAAGAACAGCTTGAATAATAAATTCAGGCACCACCACCGAATTTATTCGAGCAGAGAAATCATATGGATTTATGTAATCAAATTCTAGGTCTGCCAGGCACATTAGCTGCAATGCAACAAAATATTGAAATAAATCAACGTTAGATAATAATTGAAAAAATGAAATAAAAAGAATTGAAATCCCTAAAATGAAAATCAAAAAGAGAGAGGGAAAGGATAATAAGAGGAAGAAGGGAACCTGGTAAGTGACGAGGACGAGCAAGGCGATAAGGAGGAAGAAGGAGATGAGCCATCCAAATAGATCGGCCATGCTCTATCTCCTTCTTCGTCTCCTTCTCCTTCCTCTTCCTGTTTTTCTCTTTCTCTCTCTCCCTCTCTTTCTTTCCTCCCAAATTCACAAACACAACTCTAACCGCTCACGGCACGTGGGACCTAGCACGCCTTACTCTAGAGATCAACGCAAAGCCACTAGCTTTTCTTTTTTTGATAAAAAAAAAAAAACTAACAAACTTTTTTTTTCCTATATTAACAAGCTTTTTTTATTTGGATAAAAACTAACAAACTTTTCTAATTATATTTCATTTCAAGTCTATCAGTCTAGATATTTGAAAAATTATAACAAAATTTAAGGTGAGTTTTTATAGTGTTCTAAATAATTTTTGAAAAAAATTATTCAAAAATTGAATTGATATAAACTAGTTGATTTAAAAGATAGAGATCAAATTTTTGAATAAATTTTTTTAAAAAAGCTATTGTTTTAAATAAAATATTTTTAGAAAAACTAAAATTAAAATATGATATATTTATATAGATAAAAAAAATTTAATTCTATTTTGTAAAAATATTGATATTTTTTTTGAAATATCCGTGATTAATATTTGTCTCATTATTTTTTTTTAAATTAATCAATAATAAATATATGTCTTGTATTTTTTTATGTATTACTCATAAATATTTGTCTTGTAATTTTTTTTATATATTT
>JBBPBR010000002.1:2171178-2226654 GCA_037974775.1 Cicer pinnatifidum
TTTTTTTTATTGTAGGGTGAAGCAGAGGAAACTGTATCGAAATTTGTTAGAGAATGTGGAGCTTCTTTGTTGGTGACAGACATGTCACCATTACGAGAAATGAAGAAATGTAAAGCTGAGATTTGTGAGAAGGTAAGCGATTTGGTTACGGTTCATGAAGTGGATGCTCACAACGTTGTGCCACTTTGGGTAGCTTCCGATAAATTGGAGTATAGTGCTAGGACAATAAGGGGAAAGATAAACAAAAAGCTTTCTGAGTATCTCGTTGATTTTCCTATTATTGACCCGCCAAATACGAAATGGGTCATTTCTGAAGATCACTACATTGATTGGGATGATATCATTGCTCAAGTGTTAAGGTTTGAAAGTTTGAGTTATATGTGTTTATTGTGAGTTATATAGTCTAGACACTTCAGATTAAAAGCGTGTATGATGTCTCGCACGACACTGAGACATGTAGTTTTATGCAATTCTATTGTTATAGAACGTGTCATAGTTGTCTGTTGTTTGTGCTTGGTTCATGTGGTTATATATGTTAATGTCATTATTATTGGATTTATTTTACCTTTTTCTAATCTAGGAATGGAGCTGAGGTACCTGAAGTTGATTGGTGTGAGCCTGGGGAAATTGCTGCAATGGAAGTATTGATGGGAAGTAAAAATGGATTCTTGACTAAAAGGTTGAAAAATTATTCAACAGATCGTAACAACCCATGTAAACCAACTGCACTTTCCGGTTTATCTCCCTATTTGCATTTTGGACTGATATCTGCTCAAAGATGTGCTTTAGAAGCACGTAAGCTACGAGTTTCACATCCTCAGGTAAGGTTGTTTTACTTGTGTATGGTTGGTTGTATTGATAGTATCGTGACAGACATTTATTTTAGTTAAAAGTGATGTAAAATAGTTTATGTTTGGATGCATTTCTAAAAACGCGATTTTTATGAATTCATGTTTGGATATTGATCAAAGTTGCTTTTAAGTGTGTAATTTACCAAAAAGAGTTTTAACATGTATATAAAAAATTGCAAAATGTTAGAATTGATTCAACATCAACATGAAAGCTATAAACAGTTGCCATCAAAATTGCTTCTCATTAATGAAATCAAATGCCATAAAAATCTGGTCAAACGTAGTCAATTTGGAGAGTTAAGTTTGACTATTGCAAACTCAAGCTGGAGAGTTGCTGCTGTGGAACAAATAAGAATTATCTAAAGTTTCTGTTGCTTGATCCCCTCCCCGCACCCCCAAAAAAAGTGGTGACTTATGTTGAGCTTAACTTTTTCTATTCTTCAATGTTGGTGTGAAGGCGGTTGATGCTTTCTTGGAAGAGTTGATTGTGCGGAGAGAACTTGCTGATAACTTTTGCTTTTATCAACCTCATTATGATTCATTACAAGGAGCATGGGAGTGGGCTCGGAAGACTTTACTCGATCATGCCTCTGATAAGCGACAACATAATTACACGTGAGTCACATTTTTGTTTTTGTTTTCTAGCTCTAATGTGTACTTGTAAGCTCATGTAGTTTTTTGATTTTTCAGAAGGGAGCAATTGGAGAAGGCACAGACTGCTGATCGTGTAAGCTAATCTTTCATGGATAGTAATACTTTTTTTTTTGTTGCTTTATTTGGCATTTTCCCTAATAAGCATTATGTATTTCTTTTTATTTTTGGGTACATATCAGCTCTGGAATGCTTCTCAACTGGAGATGGTTCACTATGGTAAAATGCACGGTTTTATGAGGTTAGTTACTTCTTGATAAGTCATTGTCTCCTTTTTTTTGCTTTCTGAAGAATCTAATGTTGCGCAATCTAATTTTAAGTTTATTATATATGTCATACCATCATGCAATGAATCCATCAAAATAGTTTATTTCCCCTTATAGTTCTACTTGATCTTCGTAGGATCTCTTTCTTTATAGAGTGACAAGACAAGTGAGCCATACATAGTAAAGAAATATGTTTTCTCAATTAGAAATTTTATTGTGCAGAATGTATTGGGCAAAGAAGATACTGGAATGGACAAGTGGACCTGAAGAAGCCCTTGAGATATGTATATATTTAAATAACAAGGTATATACTTCCAACCATTGGTCGATGTAGAGAAGAAATCTAATTACAAATTCAGTTTTTATAAGATGAAAGTTATTACTGTTTGTATAAATGACAATAACTTCACCTGACTGCAGTATGAAATGGATGGGAGGGATCCAAGTGGTTATGTTGGCTGTATGTGGTCTATATGTGGTGTACATGATCAGGTTCGCATACTTCGTTCTTGTCTGCTATTGCTACACAACTTAATATAAATGTTGAGGAAGAATGGAGGAGTACAGTTGCCTTAAGTGCTTTTGGTGCCTCTAGGCTATGGTAGTTCCATTTTATGTGGAACTGATTTGAGTTTTTCTTCTAAATCAAGTAGAAGTGTAAATTTCCTTCATGATTTCTCAGTATTTGACATCTGTGTTTCTATTCATTTCAGGGTTGGCGAGAGCGTCCCATTTTTGGGAAAATTCGATACATGAATTATGAAGGATGCAAAAGAAAATTTGATGTTGACAAATACATTGCATATGTTAATAAAATAGTTGGTGATGTCAGGAAGAGAAAGGCAGAGAACTTGCTGTCTCAAAAGGAAAAAGTACTCCGCAGTAGCAATCCTGAGGATTGAAGAAGCACGTGTACTATTAGTTTTCTAGGCATCTTTTTTGTTTAGGTAGTGTAGCCTAGTAATTTGTCATTGTTTGGCTGATGATGTTTGATATAGGAATAGGTATGTGTTCCTTGAGTATTTTGAATACTTCTCATTAGATGTACACGTTGCGGTTCACTGACCAAACTGAGATTGCTTGTGCTCCAACTAGAACAAGTTGGGTCACATTAACATTGACATTAGAAAGAGGATACGAAACTGTTGAGTGCTTGTTCATTTTCAATACAGAAAAGCAATTAAGCTATTATGAAAGTAATTTTTACAGTAAGAACATAAGTTTCCTTCGTTGGGCGTGGCAAAGCTTGACTGATTTTCATTTTTTGAGGACACCTATAGAAAAGTATTTCCCTTGGTCACTTATACTACTACATAAACTTTTGTGGTGGCAGTTTGAATTCTGTTTTTATCAAATGTGAGTAGCATATATGAAAAGTGCCTTAGCAATTGCGGCACAGTAGACACTCAGTATTACATTAATTAGCAAACGTTGTATACTTATTTAAATATATAATAAAATTGATGGTACAATTAGCATATTGGTATATATATGTATAAAGAAAAACTTAAAGAGTAGTCATAACCTCCAAGTGTCATGGACAAAATATGCTCTTGTCTGGGATAGTGGACTCCAGCAATGTTCTCTTATATCTTTTCAATACAACTCTCTGTTTATCACTTTACTGTGGGATTGTAGAAGGGGGCATGGGGAAAGAAGGAATTTGCAACATGATCCCATAATGTGTCATAAATGTTTTAAATTGGTGCCATGTTTTATGCAGTCTTTCTTCTAATCAAAATATGTCCAATTGAATCATCCGTAGCTTAACAATGTGAAAATGTCTATTTTTTTCAGCAGTGTAAATAGTGCCTCTATTTTGGTACAAAGTATTAGCTTCATAATTTCGATATTCAGATCCAAGAGTCTGTTAATTCATGGAAAACTACATACGTTATTCTGGTTAGTAATTAATGAAGATTTCCTAGCCATGTAGAGTATGTCAATAGGTGACTCGGTTGAACCTCAAGGAGTTGAATATCCAAATGAACTGCAATGATGAGATGATTGAACTACATAATTACAAGAAATATTTTACAAGTAAGCAGAAGCTCATCTTCGAATTCCGTAACATCATATCTGGATATCATCTAATGTAAGTTCATGTGTCGTTAGCATCTTCAATTTCTGCAAAACAAGAAAAATTGAACACAATGATGGTTCCCTCCAAATTACAATTCTGGTTAAGGCACCCAATTGGCACTGAAAAAGGTAGAAAGTTCAATACCGTGATAAATTGTGCGGGATCATCAAGACTCGATGAACCTAGAATAATTTCCCTATTCAGCTTTCTAGTAAGCTTGTGGCAAACCCTTAGCTGAAGAGTAAGCATTGTATAAGAACAATCGATAAAATATAATTGAAAGACAATTTACAATCACAACTCATTGAGCTTTTTTTCGAACCTCTGATCGGGTTGCACCACCAACAATGAATACAAATATTCGTTGTCCTCTCTTCTTGAAATCACTAGAAGCATGTCTAAGCACCGAATCACTGCATGCCAGCAAGAAAATATAAAATATAAAAATTGTTTGCGACTATGGGAGAGTATTCAAACACAGTTCAGAGACTGTGTAATTGTTTTGCATATACATCCAATCCTATCTCATAATGTAAATACTGATGAAAATAATTTACAAAATAATATAACAAAGTGACTTCATGATAACATATAATTGTATGCATGTATATATGTGTAAGTTCCTTTGCACGTTCGTGCATAGTCTTTAAACTCAACAAATAGATTACAGTTCGCTACAAACTATCAGGATCTGACCCAAAGGTATATCTACACCCAATAGAAATTCTAAGATAAAAGTCATTCTAAATTAAATTAAATTTACTAAATTATTACAATTTTATTTCAACTACATCTCATTGGTTAAGCTTAATATATAATAGAAAAAGTTTGCTAATGAGATAAGTAAGATAATTCCAATTAGAAAAGGAGAGACCCATGACAGGATGAGGAACCCATTTATATTAAGAAAATTCTTACCCTTATATATGTTTTTTGAAAGTATAAATTTTTGTTTTTGTGAAAATGGAGGCAATCAGGTTTGAACCTACAATCTCATGCATACTACTCAAATCCCTCACCACCCCTCGCCACTAGATCAATCCTAGAGGCTTTCTCACCCTTAATATTACTTGCTAGTTATAAGCAACTCCCTTTCAGATTAACTTTCGCACTAAGAGAACATTAACCACTAGAAATACTTTTTTGGCCTAAAACAAAGCCTTGACTTGCTTTGCTGTGGGAAGTTATCTACTAGCACATAATAACAAACAAACTTGTGCAAGTCTACCTAACTCAAAAGTGAAGGGTATAACAGCACATAATACCTTGAGTATCCATCATCAGAACCTCGCGGTCGTGCCCAAGTTGGTGTGCGTCTTGATCTCATTGAATGAGGATTTTGATTTACAGTCCCAACAAAAGGTGAGCTGTGTGCAGTTGGACTTGGATCATTCAAACATGGATAATCTTCCTTAGACAATTGATTTCTCGTGAGTTTTTCAATGAGTTCCTGAATATCCATCCATTCATCATATATGTGGCTTTAGAACTTTTACGGCTACATATGTAATCATAAATATATTCCTCTTTTAAATTAAAATTCTTCGCCATATGAAAAAATGAATTTGGCCGTCATTTGCCTGATATTCCAATGATGCTAAAAGACAGAATAACTAATAACTGTTTGCTTTTTAACATATTTTCAAAGAGAATCGTAGTTAAATTTTATTCTAATGCTCTCCTCTTAGTAAAATTACATAAGTGGATACATATTTTATGCGGGAAAATCATATCAAGCATTAATTAAAGTAATCTGTACCTCTATTATGGGATAAAAGCGTGATAGCTGCCATTTCTCTTCTTCCCCAGGACGTTCTTTCCTTGCAGCACGCTTTTTCTGACAATTTTGAAACAACATTTGTCAGAAATAATGTAAAAAAAAATCATATATTTAAAACTAGAAATTACCTTCACCTTAGGAATACCAAACTTAAGACCGAAAGCACCCGTCAAACGTTTTTTGGTATTTGGTTGTCCCCCAAGCATTCTCAAATTATTGACAACATTCATATCCTCATTTGTTAATCGTGCTACCTGAAAAGTACTTGAAACGTAAAAACTGGATAACATCATTACAGGTATTGGCAATCATTGCAAGATAGTATTCTTCAAAATGAACAGCAAGTGAAATTAATTCGGCACCCAATAAGAAAGAAACCGTACCTTCATCAAATTCAGACCCTTCTCTCCCTCAAATTTCTCAGGATAAACAGCTGCAAGAATCATTAACAAGCGCAATTTATTTTCACGGGTTGTATCCTGCGTAAAAGTGGGTATGTGTATGAAATTTAACATACGAAACAATGAAAAACTTGAATGCCTAATTTAAAATTCATATTTTCACTAAAGTTTTCTAATTTTGACTTGTGCATTGATTAGATGTTGAAGAACACCATTTCCTTTCCTACATTAAGAATATCTTACTTCTTTCATAGACAAAAATTTGATCACATCTTTCATTGTTGCATCTCCAAAAACAATATCTTGCTCTAGCTGGCCCAGTTCCCGTAGTCCTGACTCCCTAATGATTCTGTTAATATTTCCTGCAAGCTGGAATAAGAAGCCCGTCATTTGTAAAGCTATGTCAAACAATAGATAAATTAAGCTATGTCAAACCATTTATTAAATAAATTAAGCTCCAAGCCCTGTATGATTTAGGATTTTAAAATAGGCCTCTGTCATGTGAAACTACAATGAGTCCCCATAGTTGCAAAATATTTTTCAACTGGGTCCTGTAGGTCATTAAGATCAAACAATAGAGTGGATTTAGAAACCTGAATTTTAGTTTCTTTATTGAAAATTGAAATATTTGACCCAGTTGTACTTTTTAAACTGTAGGGACTAGCAAATTAATTTAACATTATTAAAGTTGTTGAATGCGAGAAATGAGAGAGAGAGACATACGATGAAACCGTTTGTTTGAACTACACAACAAAGTTCTTTTTATCTAGGCTCAAGGCAATAAATACAAAGATGATAAATGTATTTTCAACAAAAGTCATCAACACCCAATTATACTCGAGTTTTAATTGTGAAAAAGAACTGAGGTAGCACTTTTTGTTTTTTAAATATCTAAGGTAGCAGTTAACATGTGGAGACAATGGGGAAAAACAGTCTGTTTTGCTCCATTCTCTAGGATTTGTTATGCTCTATTTTATTCCACCATTGTAGATGGATCCAAATATCCAAAATGTACCAGTATTATTACATTGCGTTTTGTTTCTACATTAAATATACACCAAAAACATTGAACAAAATCCATATGTGCTATTTTATCTTGTTTTAAACTGTCTACCAAAAGTCATCTAACTGCAGAAATATCTAAAACACTTGGGCGCAAAAGTTCACAAATTCAGTCATCCATTAGTGAAAACCATCACGGAATCAATCGAATTAATTGGGATAAAAGATAACATCTTTAAGTTCATTTTTATTAAACAGCGAGGTGGTAAGAAGGGAAATGGTCCTATGAGGCAATAAAAGATATGGCATGACCATATTACAATAAGATTTTTCTTTGAGGACAAATGCAAACTGTTGAAAAGGCCTATTCCTCAAAACGTAGATAGCACATGTATTTGTGCAATGCAAACCATATCATGTTATCTTTATGAGGAAAAAAAATAGTTGTATGAAGATAGCATTTCAACAAAACTAACCTCTACATGGAGGGAGAGCTTGTCAATTTGTTCGCTGTATTGTGGAAGTGCTTGAACCATCTTCTGTAAGTCCCTTGTTGACATTTCAGCACTATTTCTGTAAATACAGTACAAATTCATAGTTCAAGTGAAGCTTATTATGAACTCTAGATAATTAGATAAATAAATATTTCAATAAAACTACAAATCCAAGCTTCGTTGAAAAGGCCAAATATAGACAACATATACAGTTTGAAATAGTTTGAAAATGTTGAGTCATGGATTTGAAGATAAAAGGATGAGAGAAATAATAAGAGCTCGAATATTGTTGATACTAACTTTGAATATTATTGATAATAATTTGATATCTAGCCGTTGCAAAATGGATGGAAAAACTCAGGTGATTATCACATCTCCGAATACACCATGAGTGGCAAAGTGCCAACTTTTACATCACAGTGGGGAATGAATTCAAGTCAAACCATAGGATACATGAAATCATACAATTTATAATTTTTTTTAATAAAGAGAATATTTAATTTCTGATAATGACTAAACCGTTGAATCAGTTTGTTCACCATCAATTAAATCCCCAGAAGATTACTACTCTACTCACCTCGAACCATGTTGAATTTGTGCAGCTTTGTTCTTTGAAATGAAGCTAGTCATCTTCTCATGTAGTCGTTCACTAGCCTGACATGATCATCGATATCAAAAGGTATTCATGTTGTTCAAGTCTAGGATAGTAAAAGCATAAAAGCAGAAGTCCTTAAGCCCTAACTCAACTGACAAATGTCGATATTGTTAGATTGGATGTCTTGTCCCGGGTTTGAACCCCAAATCTCACAGTTGTGAGTTAATTATGATGGAATTTACCATCTCTTCTAAAATAAAAATAAAAAATAAAGCATAAAAGCAGGACCTACATCAGCAATATGTGCATGTCGAAGCTCGAGCCATACAGGATCGTGATCCTCCAAAAGAACTTCTTTTCTCTCTGGTAGACCTCCAGCCTTGCCAGGAACCTTAAAAATATATACCACGAATTCATGTTTATAAACAAGAGACTGGACCCAAAAATTCAAAGACAGAAAGGAAAACTGTTGAAATTACTTCGTGAACATATTTATTTCCCTCCAAATTAAGCAAATCATGACACATGGCATCGTATGTCCACTCATGTATTACAGGAGCAATCTACAAAATCAGAATAATATCCTCATTGTAAGCAACATTGCAGTATGATAAAATGATATTACAAGTAAATGACCAACAAAAATGGATCAAAGAAACCTGATCAATAGATCTGTCAATAATGAGCAACTCGCAGGTCTCAGTTAGAGGAAAATTAGGTATGGTTTTTTTATATTTCATAAGACAGTCCCAGACTCCAGCAGCAAGCTTTGTAGGAATAAGATCACGGAAAGTAGTCATTGTGGTTGCATCTAGAGACTTGGCAGCCCGAAAGCGGACAGAAGGAAATTCCTAAAAAATATTTATATGCTTCAGAAAATTTCTCAATCATCTGTTTTACAAAAGTACGGCTTGACTACAATATTTCAGTATTCTTGTCATAAAGAGCACCATCTACATACTCTTAATGAAGCAAAAACTGTAGCAATTCGTGTTGCCATCACATTCAAACATGCAACACTTTTACGATTATTCTCTTCGTCTCCAAATAGCTCCTCTATTGCTCTCTCATTATTTGTGATGAAACCCTGCATTGATACGACCAGAAACACACCTTAGAGTTGAAAGCACAAAGTAATGAGATAATGATGAGATTAGAAACTAATAAAAAAAATTCTAATGAGCGCAATTATAAGCTGATACGTATTTAACATTTCTCAAGGAAAGAATCTCAACAAGCAGGTTTCATAAAATTTGAGTTCCTAATAAGAAATTGTAAAAGACACACATGAAAACGGGTATGCCATGGCCACCCAAAACTTTGTATTAATTCATTTTTTCAATATAATTAGTTGTGTCTTTGGCTATTGGTCCCCTATTGAGAAAGGGTGTTACACCTTTGACTTTGTGTCTCTGGTTATTGGCCCTCTAATGGAAAATTCCCTGCTCTGCCACTGCATAATAATGATCAAAATTGCAATTTGCAAAGATGCAATTTCTAATCCACATGTTTTCTGGCTGTTCACTTTTTAAAAAGTGCTTCAATGTATCCCACAATAAAGATTCTAACTCAGCAGACTCAGCAATATGCAATTAAGCATAGTATATTTGTGCCGTTTATCAGTGAATTCAAGCACACCCATGGTATATAGAGAATGTTTTCTTCAACAGTTACTAGATTATGATTAATTTAAATGGAAGAAATCCTGATTCATCACTTGACATATACATGCACGGGTAGGTGGAACTGGATCAACACAGAACCTCAGCATGTCATTAAGTTTTGAAATTTTTTAACAACCAAAAAGGAACAAAATTAATTATAGTTCTATTAAACAAAAGTAATATATAACGGATGAAAAGTATACAACCATATACCTGGCTGTCTATGGCGAAAAACTCCAAATTCATCTGCATGGTGTCATCCAAATAAGGAGGGAAATCACAATCGGCAATAAATAAGTAAATATAAGAATTTCAGCACAATCTTGTTTCTAATTACTAAAATATCTTCACCTCTCTCAATGCACCTAATCGATTCAACACCCTTGGATCTTTTTTAATTTCCAAAACTAATTCTCTGGAAATAGGTGAACTAAAGAAAACAAATGCCCTACATGAACACAAAAAACAAAAAAAAGAGCTTGAAATCAAATAAATAGTAGCCAGGATGAATGTCACAAAGAAGATACTATAACGGTTACTACATACTTCCTGTATAAGGGTGCCCTTCCAGCCATGTCTGACAAAAACATAATTACACTGCAAACAAAATGGAGAAAAAACTTACTAAATAAGGATGAATCTGAAAAAACTCAACAGTTTAGATTAGCTAAATTCTACATCAAAGCTAAGTGAAAATATCTTACAGACAAAAGGATGTGGCATAATTATCATTCAGTAATTTACATTACAAATGAATAATTAGAAGGAAGAGAGATTTGGAAACAAAGTAATATATGATCATGGTATTTGTAGAGAATAAAAAGGAAAATTCAAACCAAAAAAGAAAAAAGTAAAAAGCAAGACATAACTTGTGACATATTTGGAAATAAACATAAGGATAGAAGTAAAAGGGAAACTAAATGGCAGAGAACCTAAGAGAATAATGGACAAAGTTGGAACAAATTATACCTTTTGATATTCAAAACTTAAAAATGACTTCATACTTTTATTTGCAACTAAGAGACAGGAAATTATACATTCAAAAATGTTTTGTAAAAAATGTGTTCATTGGGACATTAGTCACATACTTCACAGAAAAGTGCAGAACAATAGGAACAGGAAAGAAAATCAGATGTGTTACTTCTCTCTGGTTGGCTGGATGAAATATATAGCATCCATTGTTGGCAATGGTTGCCTTCGTTTGTATATGTCTTCAACCACTACAAAAAGAACACCAAAATATCAAACCATAAACGAAATAGAACTAAAAAAGGGATGTCCAACAAATGAGGATGAGACGTTAAGAGAGAGTCAGAGACTTGTATGTAAATAACCTTACTAATAGAAGTGTTAATTAACTGATACAATAGATCGCAAATGCAAAAACCAAACAGAAAAACAAGTATTAAATTCTTTTTACTGGATTAATTTAGTTTCTATTTTGAAAGCCAATCTATTACCAATTGAACCATAAGTGGTATGCATATAGTTGGAGTATCTGAAAAATATCTTATACACCATTATTTTATTATAAAATATGTCCGATCATCTTAGATTATCTTTAAGCATTAATTTTTAAATTTCCTTATATGGCATGGTTGTTTCCTTATTTAATTAGGATTAGAAGTCTGGTATAAATATAAGTAAGGATTAGTGTTTTCTCTTCTATACTAAGATATATCATTATTCAGAGCAATATCAATTTTATTTTATTATTCTAAGTATGTCCTTTCCTTAATTTATACAAAAAAGACTAACCCTATAACTTCGAAATATATAAATATTGTTATTCATATATCAAATTACCAAACAACTCGTGCTTTCTATTTTTATATTCTTTTAGTTTTTGGAACAGAAAGCTTAAAATTCTACAAAGGATATAAAATAGACACATGTAATTTTTGTACTCTGTCATTATTATCAATGACAGTTGATTATTAATCACAAATCTTTGAGAAAATGTTCATATTTCTTATGCTTGCTGATGTTGAAGTGTCTTCATAATGCAAATTTCAGTTAATCTTTTTTTTTTTTAATTCATTTATTCCTTTATCCTTAATCTCTAAGTTACATCTTATTTTTAATGCCATTTATATATAACTTCATTTTTTTTTCAAAATATTAGTTGTACTTAAGAGTAGGCAAAAAAGAGAATAAAATATCATTCACAAATCCAAAAACTAAACCACAATCAAAGCAAGCAAGTTAAATTGTGACTTAAAATGTTGCTGCTGGCATGGTGTATGTCCTTTTTCAGTTACCCCAATGGATAAAACAAGCTTTAAATGAGGATTTTTCTCACTTCTAAATATAAAATGAGCTACATTTACTGCTGTCTAAAACCCAGTATTAAAAAAAATTGAACTACTTTAAATAGAAGACAACACAAAACTATTTGGATGGAAAAATAAGAAAATTGAAGGGATCGGATTAGATAACATAAATATTAATTGAAAGAAAGGGGAGACTTGACACAGTAGTTGGAGTTCCTGTCTTGTGACTGGATGTTATGAGTTGAAATAGTGCAACAAGTCTCTTGTAAATGTAGAATAAGACTATTTATAATAGATCTAACTCTTCTCTAGACCCACTTCTTGAGTTCATTTCTGATAGTTGAGAAAATATTTCTTTTGATGGAACAAGTAGACTAATAAAAATGTTAATTTAACAAGGACACATAATTAAACACAGTCACTAAAATTTGACATTTAATTTTTGTGATCCTTACATGAAACACCTTCGTCAGTGATATCAGCCATCTTGCATGAGTGAGACATTATCTTTATAGTAAGTTTGTCCATTATTAGTACCTAAAGGTAAAGCAAACCATGAACCAGCATAAGATGGTAATCAATAAATTCAAATTTTATGCTATACTTTTTTAATTTTAAATTCACCTTCAACACGTCACTCATATATACAAAAAAAGTATTTAGACTCAGGCTGGCACAACATGCATGCATATCTATCGCCACTTTTTTTTATTGAAAAAACATATCTACCAGCATTTAGTGTGCATAAACCACTCCATAGTGCATACTATTAAACATATCTAGACAAAAACATCTTGATGATGCAATGAATAAAGCAAGTAATTAAAACACGTGAATTATCTAATTGTCAGTGAACTGCAAACTTTAGGTGAGACAGAAAAAAGGATAACGCATTCTATTTCTCTACATCTAGTGTTAAGCTAAAAATATCAACACAGAATTCATTTAACTAATAGCATCAAATACCTTCCACGTTGATTTGGAATCCCCTGTTTTTGTTGACCTTAGCATTTCATGTAATAATCCTGGAGACAATATCAGCACAAAGAAATCAAAAAAACTTACTCAATCAAAAACTATTAAATGTTGAAATGAACAAAAAAAAAAATACTCCGAAAAAATGCAGTACCAGCAATAGTAGCAAAAAGTTGAAAAATATCATGTTAACTTAAATAATAATTCAAATGTTGTCTAGGAAGATTAAAAGTAAAACCTCATCATTCATTACTCTAAAAGTATCAGCGTAAAAAATAACACTCGAAACCAAGTACAATAGCGATTGCGTGAATTTAAAGCTCTAATAATACAGAAATGAATTAAGAAATGAATGAAGAAGAATTCGGAGAAGAAGAAAGAAGGGGCATACGGTCGCGGGTAATTTGCTTGAAATTTTGGTAATCGGCGGCGCCATAAGAAGAGGAGGAATCAGAATCTGACATTGACATGATGCTGTGCTGCCCTCCCTCACGTTTGTTTTGCTTTGCTTTGATTGATCGCTTTAGAGACGACGAGCACAGCCCTCACAAGAACAGGGATGAACAAAACAAAAACAAAATTGTTTTCTTCCAAGTTTCAATTTTATTATTTGATTTGAATTTTTCTTTTTGAATTGAAATTGGGAATTACTGTTACTATTGGAAATCGCAATGAAAGAATTTATTTGTTTAATTTAATTTAAACAAAAATGTATCGATCTAGATAGATGACGTGTTGAAATGTTTCTTTTGACAATTCTCGAATTAAGTGCGTTTTGATGTTAGACACTCATACAACACGGGTCTAATGTGTCTCATAACTCGGACTAGTGTTCAAACAACATTTTTCCTTTGTTATAACACTTGGAAAACACTAAATCTGCCTTCTATTACTATTAAATAAAGTTCTATAATATTTTATATATATATATCTTTTATTTAATAAGTTTATTTGGAAATGATGAATTAAATTTAGTATAAAATTTAAAATACTATCAGAATCTTCTAAATCGACCGTCCATCATTTATTACAATAAAGTTTAATAATATTTGATTAGGTATAATAAAAAATATTGGAAAGTAAGTTTTATATCGATAAGATAGAGTTTAAAAAACTTCGTAAACAGAAATATTTTTTATTTTATAAATCGTTTTATTTTGTTAAAAAAAATGTGATGATAAATTATGTTTAATATTAAAAGCTTAAGTATAATTGTAAAAATAATTTAAGTTATACATATAATTTTAATATATAAAAACATATTTTATATATACATTCAATTATATTTTTTATCATGATATTTAACTAATAAAAATATATTATTTTATCATATTTATTATTAATGATGTAATTATAGCTATCTTAATGTTTGAAGCTGTTAAATCAAGCACTTTACACTTTTCAATAAAATTATTTTTTTTTAGTGTATTTAAACCTAAAAGAAATACACAAAAAGTTTGGTTAAACAAATAAAAGACCTAATTGTAAAAAAAAAAAACATATACTAATATTTAATCACAATATTTTACACCTAAAAAAGTAACCAAAATGTAAATAAAATTATTATTATTATAATTAAAAATGTCTCTGTAATTTTTTTGTCAATGTTTTTTTTAAGATTCTTTTTAGGAATTTTTTTCCAATATATTTTCGTTTTTCTTTTTTTATATCAAAATACCCTACTACACGTTTTATAGGTCAAATTGTCTTATTTTTTGGACCCAATAAAAAGTCGTTGACTCAAGAAGCGACGATTCACCTAACTCTCCAACAAATAAAATTAGAGCAATTGTTCGACTTGTAAGGAAACAGGTGTGTGATTCTAGTTTTAATCAAGTACAGTGATGTGGGTTACACTAGAGGGAAAAATTGTTGAGTTTCAAATGTGAGTGTTTAGTCTCATTTCAACAATGAATAAATAAAATATTTGATATAAAATATGTTCCTTATATACATAATGTCTTAAACTTTTGGATGGAAATATGGTGTTAAAGTCTATTGTAGATTGTTGACTTATTATTATTGGTGAACTCTCAAACTCCCCAACAAATGACTCTTTAAAAATATTTTAGAAATCTTGATGTGATTTTCATAGTAATACAAATTTTTCTTTCAAATAGTAGTTTATACAAAAGTATTTTCTACTTTTAAAAGAGAATGATTATTTATAGCAAGAAAACAAGAGAAAATGGCTTAGAAGGATTTACTAATTTTGTGTATGCAACACTTATTTATAATACAAGTCACTTACGCTTCATGTATTAAAAGCAACCTTCATCGAGGGTTACAATCATATATGATAAAAAAAATTTAATCAAAAGCTGTATTTTCACTTACTATTGTGTCTCAAACATATAAAAACACATATTTAATTAAATCTATGAAGAGACATAACATTTAGAGTCTAAAACCCATGGGAAATACTTCTCAACATTATTTTGTATGCCTAAAGGGCACCGGACGCTCCAAGGTAGCACATAGTGCAGGCGCCCAAATAAGGCAACATGAACACTAATAGTTAACGTACGTCCAATGTTCAACGCTTAGAGTGTGAACTCAACTAACGCCCAATTTTCCATTGTTTTTTATATTTTTGTGTCGTATAATCAATCTCAAGTCGTTCAATGTGGATTCGTCCGAATGGTTTGAACATAAACATAAACATAAACGATGCAATGCTTTTAAGGAGTACTCATAAACTTTGATACTACTCTTAAAAAGAATTCATTAACCTACAAATGGTTTTATATTCGTAAAAATAAATAAAACAACACATTTGTGATACAGTAATTAAGGTCAAGCTCTTCCGCATTAACATCCTTTTCATCTATACTCTTAATCGTATTCATACCATATTTACCAAAAAAAAAGGAAACAATGGTTTTGGAATTAAAGTTGAGATATATACATATTTTCATCTTCGAATAAAGTGCACATCCCCTGAGTGATCAACATGCTTAATCCATCTATTGGAAATAGCATGTCCCTTATGATTCATCGCTGAAACAGAGTTATCACAACCGCTAGCCGAAAAATGCGCCATATGAATTCCCTTCCCCACTGGAAGAAACACCGACCTAACAAGTCGTCTCGATCCACGCGCCACCACGCTCCTCCATATAAAACCAGAATCCATCTTCGAAATAAAATTCGCATTCTTACATATCAAAACAGCACCTTTACCACTCAATTTAGCGAGCCTCAACACTCTCGGAAAATCCTTCCGACGAGAATCAACAACCAAAAAATCTATGCCGATTAAACCGTCCATAACTTCCTCCGGTTCCCCAACCATAATTTCCGGCGACATACCCGCTTCTCCCATGCTTTTTGCATACTCTGATCTCGACCGTTCATCAGGTACTATGCACACGTGTCTTCCACACGTTTGACGACTCGCTATGGCTAAACCCACACTCGTTGGGATAACTCCGCCACGTGACCATGTTTCCACTATAAGCTGCGCGTTCCATCCCGCTGCCATAGCAGATACTAACTCCGCCACTCCAGATTCATTGAAAATCTCACACTGCACAAAGTTTATCAGAACACTAATCGGTTACACTAACAAATTTTAACTAGCTAATACTAAATAATAATACAAAAAAATTTAAATGAAGATGGATTGATTTAATAAACGATACTTACAGCTTGAACTGTGTGGATGTATGCGTTACTTGCTTTATCTGGGGACCAAACTAGTTTCATTTCTTTCATGCTATGTTATAAAGTTTCTTTGTGTTGTGTTTGTGTTTGAGAAAATTGGTGTTTGTGTGTTGTGTTGGTCGTTGGAGTGTAGAAGGGGAAAGGGGAGCTGTGGGTTTCATTTATGGGTGAAAGGAAGGGACAAGATATTGACTTTTTGTCTTTCGGCTACGCTAATGTAACGTATTGGATTACGATAGCGGTGGGTTTTTCTCACTTTTTCAGTAATGGTGTTGTTCACATTTAATTTGACATTTTCTCGGTGCTTTCTTCGTCAGAGTCTGTATTCAAAATTATAAAATACTCCTATAAGATGTGACTATTTACCAGAATGGCACTACTTTTTTCAGTTTTCATAGGTTCTCTGTTGCTTGTTTTGGATTTTAGTGGAGTTAGTTGTTCTGTTCCTAACTTTTCTTTCTTCTAGTAGCAAATTGAAGACTCGTGGACCAACAAAATATCATTAAATATCTTCGTGTTACAAAATATCGAACCTTATACCTAATTTTATTTTATATTTTATCTTATGACTACGACCGCTATTATTATTTTGTTTTATCTTCAAACAAACAATAAACTCTTGCTTGCTTGCTTTTGATTTTAGTACAAGTTTAATCCTTTTCAAAAATAAATATCATAGTATTGTTACTTTCACAGTTTAATAATTTTTAATAAAAAAAACGTTGTATAAACATTACTAATTTGTTAAAAAATTAAATTAAATGTTTTTGGCACAATGAGATTGAAACTTGAAAACTATTTTTGTTTTGATGACTTGAATGTAATAAGCATAGATCGAAAAGTTGGTTTTTCATTGCAACACGTTTTTCGTGACAAATAGTCACATCTTAGGAATGGAGTATGCAATTTGTGACGCATAGTAAGACTGACATACAAATTGGAAAATTCCAGAAGGAAAGTAGTCAAATAGAAACCGTTTTAAGAGCGATTGGCAAGAAATAGATTTCTGAGATGTGAGATCACCGCGTTCGTAATTAATAATTGAGAAATGCTACTCAATATATTTGGAACACCTCAGTTAAGAATTAAAATGAAAATTAATGAATGTGGTCCTAAAAGTGGCAAGTAGCGTCTTTTGTCACCAAGAAACAGCTGATTTACATTTACCCCCTCCCTTTCTTATTATAGTCAATGTTTGCTTGGATTCCACGAAGCCATCTTCGTGGTCTCATCCATTATGTTAATTAATGTCAGCTCTTAGGTTCATCTTAATCTTAAATAATTGACTAGTTCGAATCGTATACATGCTTATATATCTGTGTTTTATTTTATTTTTTATTTACGTATTTTTATTTTTAAAAAAATGTATAAGAAAATATCTTCATCTTTGATTTTTTTTATAGGTTTATTTTGGTTAAAAAAATGACGACACATTTTAAAACATTTTAATGGAACATAAAATTACAAGTATTTAGTCTCTCAACTTATATATAATTAACAATTTAATTCTTTAATTTTTTTATTTGAATTAATTTATTTACATTTTAAAATATAAAGTAGTTATCAATTTTATAAAAAAAAATACCATTTATGAAAACAAATGTCAAAATAGATTTCTACATCTTCTAAAGAAATTCAATAAAATTCATCTTCTTCCTCAAAATTTCTAAATAAAAATAGATTAATAAGAGTAGAATAAATGGTGAGAAGAATTAGGTTCTCACAATAAATGTTTAAATTTTGACTAAAATAGATATTTATATTTAACGTTTAATATTCTTTAAATAAAATTATCTTTAATAAATATATAATAACCTAATAGTATTATAAATAAAATTAATTTGATAATATAATTTAATAAAAAGAAAATATTAAATTTTCCAATAAAAATTATAAAAGTAATCATAACAAATCTTTTTTAAACTAAGTGTGAAAGAGAGACTATTACTATGATTTTCCCTTTACTTGTATTGCACACGCTAACAAAACATCAGTGGTTATAGAAACATTGTATTAAAAAAAATATATCTTAAGATATATCTATAGAAAAGGAGTTTAAATTATGAATCGTATCAGTTGACTATAATTCACTATAGAAAAGGCTTGATTAAGACGATATTCGCATTGCAGAAGTACTGGTACGTCACTAAGCGGGATTTTGTTGAAATTAACAGACTTTATTGACACGTGTAGCCCAAAGATACATACTAGTGCTTTCCGACGCCGAAGCACCAAATTACTAGCCACAAGCTTCAACCGTAGTTGTACTACATATGGTATGTTCGTTCACATGATGATGCGCTAAAAAAGCATATACTACTACTTCTTTTTGAAGATCGACGTGTTATTTTTTTGTCTTCATTTAATGTAAACGAACTAAATCCACGCCTAAATCCAAATTAAATAAGAAAACGAACCTCCATGAGGTAAATGCAAGTATAGGAGTGTACACACCTGGGGCTGGGTGGAAGTGGAAGGTGTACAGATGTTTGACCCTCATACTAGTATAAAATAATTTTGATGTAGAGACCATATAATGTACTATCCTGTATAAGTATAATATACGTGGAGAATCAGATGACAACAAACTAAAACTCGTATCGTTTTCATTGTTATGATATAGAAATGAATGTATACATTAATTATATATATTATTTTAATTAATTCTAAAAATAAATAATTTTTAATATTGAAACTAAAAGTTTTGAAGAAATTTATTGTAATTTCATAATTATTAATTATTCGACGTTATTTTATATATATATATATATATATATATATATATATATATATATATATATATATATATATATATATATTATTTGAAATATATTATATCATAATTTTTAAATTAAAAATTCGATGAAGGGATTAAATGTATAACATTTTAAAACATGATCAATTTTCTTTATTAATTAAAATAGATAGATATAAAATGCAATTAAAAAAAATGAAAATTCAATTGTCCCAAAAAAACCATAAAATATTAATATATTAAGAATAAAACTTACATACACAAATAAGTTTTATTTTAATTTTGAAATAGTTAAATAAAATTACTTGAATTTTTTAATAATGTTTGCCAACTACAAAAATATTCATATGTCTAATAAATTTTTTACATAATATCTTGTGAAATTTCTTAACTTAATTTCACTATAAATTTTTTATTTTTTATTTAATTTTAAGTAAAAATTTAATTAAAAATTGATTAGCTCTGATTTGCCATGATCGGATAAAACCAAAGAGAAGAGAAAAATTGTAAAAGAAACACAATTTGAAATATAAATCTATTTGAACCGGGGTATGCCATTGAATAGTGACAATCAGACGGTATTTTTTAGTGAATGGCGAAAAATTTATTCTCTTTGTGATTAACACACGGCTGCGTCATTAAGAACAATATTATTTTACTTAATTTAATAATATTATAAAGGCTAAATTATATTTATGGTCCATTAATTTAATTTTAGTTTTAGTCTTTAATTTTTTTTTTTTTCATTTTAGTTATCTTTTAAAATAATTTTAATTTTACTTTTTAAGTGGATTTTTAACGTTAACAAATTCTCTCACCCATTTTCTTCTCTTACACATTTTCAATTACCTTGTTTAGTTGTCTCCTCTCCCACTCATTTTTCTCTTTTTGTTTTCTTCTTCCATCCATGAAAAATCATATTCATGGTTCCCAAAACTCAAAATCATATTTATTTCATTCATCCATCACAAGAAACTGAAAAGTATCCTTTATTTGTCTGAACTAGAAAACCATAAATCTAAAACCCTAATATGAGAAAACCAATATGAAAAACAAAATCCCAAAATCCAATCTAACAACCTCAAATAAAATATCAAAAACCATTAAAGTATTGTTGCTTACCACAAAATTCCTACAACCCTTAAACTTTCTTCCTCTGTTCAGACCCTAGTTTGTCACTATGCGCATCACAGGTTTCAAAACGGCCATGAATGTTGAGTTTTGGGAACCGTGAATATGATTTTTCATGGATGAAAAAAGAAAACGAGAAGAGGAAAATTAGTGGGAGATGAGAATACCAAGCAAGATATTTAGAAATGTCAAAGAGAAAAAACTGAAAAGAAAACGGATGAGGGAATTTGTTAACTTGCCTTAACGGAAACCCACTTAAATGGTAAAATTGAAATTATTTCAAAAGATAAAATACTGAAATGGGAAGAAAAAAAAAGTTCAAAGACTAAAACGTTACTTAAAAATAAGTTAAAGAACCACGAATGTAATTTAGTCTCTTATAAATTTTGTTTCATACGTGCACTACCGATGTGGGCTTAACTCTTATGCAGCATTGTCCCCGCTTTTAACCTGTTTTCACCGTTCGCCTCATCCACATAGCCACTTATTCAACAGCAGAGATGCAAATCCATATTCAAATAAGAGGATCCAAATCCACAATCAACAAGTATAAATTATAAAAGTTTTTATATGTCTGACTAGAAGGCTAGCAGTGAGATTTACAATTATTTGGCAATGACTATCTTAGAAAACTTTATGTGCTCATGGAACTAAATTAAAGTCATGGATGAAACCCAACAATTAGTAACCATTTCAACATTTCCTAATACCAACTAGAAATTAGTACATCCTTATGAATGCGCAGGAAATACAGTTAGCTCCTGAATCACATCCACCATGCTCGGTCTTTCGTCGGGGCTCTCATGGATACACTGCATTGCAAGCTTTGTAAGCGTCGTTGCTTCAGATATCGAACATCTTCCTCTAAGATCTGTGTCAATGCAATCATCAAATTTGAAAGACTCAAATGCTATCCTTATTGAACCACCTATTGCTTTTTTGCCTGATAGAACTTGAAGTACTATAACCCCGAATGCGTATATATCGCTCTTCTCAGTAAAGCGCCCTGTAGTCATGTATTCGGGAGCTAGGTATCCCATAGCAGCACTTACTTTTAGAGCTGAGAAAACAACATCATCTGCAAGAAGCTTAGGAAGTCCAGCTTCCATGATCAATGGATTAAACTCTTTGTCCAGGTGAACATTCTCTACTGAAATATTCTGGTGTACTATTGTAGGTTTGCTTCCTTCATTGCTGTGCAGATATCCTATACCTGATCATCATAAAGGAATAGCAAGTATCAAACACAGAAAACATTCATTCAGCTTTATTGATCTTAAGAAGTATAAAACAGTCACAATCAAATTTGATTTGTTCCAAAGCATTTATCACTTAAGAACATATGAAAAACTCACTATGTTTGGAGTGAAATTTTCAGGTAACAGGTGAATGTTGGAAAACTAAGAAGTATATATCTAGATTATTTGTCAGCTATTCAACGTTAGAATGCAAGATCAAAGTCAGATCACGGTCATACTATGAGTCCTTTAATTGATTGTTAAATAGGTTTAATAGGGGAAAGTTTTCAAACTGTATGATAAAAACAATCAGCAGTTTTTTCAACGATAACCTTATTTATTGATATCTCAACCTACACTATATTGTTGGAAACTTTTTCATTTGTATCATATATTTCTTAAGTGAGTATCAGAAATTAGGAACAAAAATTTACCTTTTGCAATGCCCTTGATGATAGAAACCCTCTTGGACCAATCAAGCAGATGGCCACTTGTATCTTCTATGTCAAGATATCGAGACAAATTACCCATTGGGGCAAAGTCATAGATAAGGTAACACTCACCTCTACTACTTGAGCAACAAAAACCTCTTAGTCTAACAACATTTTCATGTCTCAATGAGGTTAATAAGCTCAACCCCTTTGCAAATTCGGCTTCCTCGGTTTTGCAGCATGTCATATTAATGCTTCTAATAGCCACAAGAGAACCATCTCTGAGAACTCCTTTATACATTGCTGAGAATTTGCTCTTACACAATAAATTGGCTTCCAAAAAATACTGCGTCGCAGATTCAACTTCATCTACATTGAACCTAAATTGGTTTAGATATTCATTGGCTAATCCATCTGCATTTTGATCATTAGGCAATGGATAGCAACCATTATAATAATCAAGATTAACAAAGGTTGATGGACTTTTTCTGTATAACTCTTTGGGCTGCTGAGGACTAAATTTCCCTTCAGAAGAGTTTGATGTAATTCTCTGCTTTCGACGGCGACATCTGACGAGTTTAAACAATCCAAAACCAATGAATGACAGTGTGATGGCTATAACACTTACAGTGATGACACCTAAAGGAAAACTTCTTGATTTTGAGCAATGTGTCTGGTTGCAATGCACTTGGATATTTGCAGGCTCTGGCCGAGGCGTTGCAGTATTGTTAATATTTTTGAGGTGATCTTGATCTGTAGTATCGATATCGCTTGCGTTTAAATCTGGATCGTTCTCGCAAGCTCTGGAATTAGAAAGCCCTACTCCACATAAACCTGGATTGTTTCTCCCTTGGAATCCTTCACCAAGTCTCTTCAATGCTTCATTTTTAATTTCAAAATGTTGGTTAGGATTTATAGTATAATGCATAGAGAAATACCAACAAAATTTGGAAGTGGAGTAAGGCATAAGGTTAAAACTTAAATAATACTTAACTAGCTGAATTTGATTTAATTCATATATACCATCATTGAAAATATTTATTTTACTGTCAACAGTGTATCAGAAGTAAACTCATCAGGATTTAAGGGGGTAGAGCCTAGAAGCATACCAGAAGGAACAATTCCTGATAAAGAATTATTTTGAATATCAAGAACTTCCAAATGTGCAATAGTGACTAGTGTTGCTGGTATAGAACCCGTGAAGTTGTTGAAGCTCAAATTTAGCCTGCTAAGATTCTCCAAGTTCCCCAAACTAAGAGGAATTTGACCAGTTAACTTGTTATATTGCAAAGCAAGAGTAGTTAACTGCTTCAAAGAGCCCATCTGTGTAGGTATATTCCCCACCAATTGATTATCTCCCAATTGGAGTACTGTAAAAACAAAATAAAAGGTATATATTTAAGGGATTAACATCTTCAACATATATTTTTAGAAAAACACCTTCAATAATCAAAACCTTGATCAAATGCTTAAAAAACTCAATTATTAATTACTTACTAAAAGACTATGGTATATATTTAGTAAAAAAAAAGAGACTATATATAATTAAATACCTTGTAGACTAGCCATGTTGCCAACCTCATGAGGAATTGTTCCAGATAAACTATTCACATCAAGATAAAGATCAACCAATTCAGTGAGATTCGAAATCTGAGACGGTATCTCACCAGAAAGATTATTGTAATGCAAGTATAATCCAGACAAGCATTTGAGTTCAGACACAGCTGGAGAAATCCAACCTGAAAGACCTTTTCCTTGCAAAGAGATATTTGCCACTTTCAAATGTTCATTACACGCAATTCCTTCAAAAGAACCACTGCATGGATCACCATCACTGATCCATGAGGTAAGGATCTTTCCCTCTGGATCTAGAGAGGATTTTAAGTCCATTAGAGCCCTTAGTTCTGCATTTCCATTAACTGTTTGTTGAGTTGAAAATGTAAAAAGGATAAACAGAGATAGGATGAGATGGATGGAATTCATTTCTGAAACAGAAGCTAAAAAAAGAGAGACATGTGTTTAATCTAACTTTGGTTTTGGGTTATTTTGTAACATATTTTTGATTAGTGCGTAGTTTGAATTTTCTTTGACACTTTAATTTAATAATTAATTAATTAATTAATTAATGGTGTGGGATTTTGTAATAGTACGTGGATAGATTGCATAGAGAAAGAAGGAAAGTGGAAAGTGGAAAGTGGAAAGTTGAAGGATTTTTCAAAGATAGGTGAATGATTAATTGGTTGAATTTAACTTTACGAGTTGATGACAGAGAGAGATAGGTTGGTTCGCATTGCATATATGACTAGATGTAGTGACTCTTGACTTTGAGTAGGTTTTGGGGGGAGATGGAGTTTAATATCATGACTATGACATTACAGGTGCCACTATTTATGGAAAATATTGGTGGAATTAGTTAATGGAATGATGATTTATGTCATTTTGTGGGCCAATATCTTTGACCTATTTGATTTTCCCTTTTCAATAAATTAATTAACTTTCTAGTGATTCTACCCAAAAAAAAAAGGTAACTTTCTAGTGAGCTACTACTCCAACTTTTTTTTATAGAAGAAATGAAATTAGTTAGCTACTACTAGTACAAGTTGTTGTTAATACTATTTTCATACTTATATTTCATACTTATTACGATTATGAAAATAAATCCAAAACTTAATCACTATATTATGTAGATAATTGAAAAAAAGAGATGTCTAAAAATAATACGAAATGTATGAAAAATTGAAGTATATAATATGTCATTGTTGTATTATATTTTTACTTTTAATTTCTTAAGAAATGCAGCAACATTTGCCGTATAACTTTATTCGGTTGTGGAGGAATCAAGCATAAACTGAGCCCAGTTGCAGTGCAAGATTAAAGATAATTTCAGTTCCTAATAGTCCGACATTTCTCTTGCTCGCAGAAATAATTGATGATCAGCCTAGTCCGTGCACCCGTCCCCACACCTACACTACACCCCAACTTCCTTCTTTTTAATGGGCTTGGCCCAAATAATCGACCCACTAAACTGAATAATTGCGTCCAACAACGTCAGAACGACGTCGTTAAACTAAAAAAAAAAAAAAAAAAATCTAGCATGCGGAGTTGATGCTACCATTATCATCGATCTGAGGAGAGAGTGAAAAAGAGGGAGAAGGAAGAAAACATTTTCAAATTTCATCCTGTTGAAAAAATATAAGCGACAGAAAAAAACGCCTAAACCCGAATCCGAATCAAAATGGGTAAGGATCTAAGCGACGATCAAATTTCTTCAATGAAAGAAGCATTCACTTTGTTCGACACCGACGGCGACGGTAAGATCGCTCCATCGGAACTTGGAATCCTTATGCGGTCTCTCGGCGGTAACCCGACCCAAGCTCAACTCAAATCCATCGTAGCCGAAGAAAACCTAACCGCGCCGTTCGATTTCTCTCGGTTTCTGGATCTCATGTCCAAACACATGAAACCTGAGCCGTTCGATCGCCAACTACGCGACGCTTTCAAGGTTCTCGATAAGGATTCTACCGGCTTTGTCTCCGTTACCGAGCTTCGTCATATTCTCACCAGCATCGGCGAGAAACTTGAACCTGCTGAGTTTGATGAGTGGATCAGGGAAGTCGATGTTGGTTCCGATGGCAAGATCCGTTACGAAGATTTCATCGCTAGAATGGTCGCTAAGTGAGGCTAGATCATGCAAATCGAATCGGTTTAAATGCTTTTTCTTCTTCTTTCTTTAGTATTTCGTTATTTCATATGCGATGCTTGCTTTTTTTTTTCATTCTGTTTTCTTCAAGTGGATTAATCAATTAACCTACCTAGTTATGTTTATTACATCTGTTTCTATTTTTACCTGAAACAATTTAATGTTATGTATCTAACCTTGAGTGTGGTTTTAGGAAACGTTTGGATAATCAAATTGGCTATTTGTTTGGGTTGATTTGTATGATGAGATTTGATTGTTAATGATGTATTCTATATATGCTGTAATTGAGACCGATTCAGGGTTGGGAAAATATGTGTATCTAATCCTTTGTTGCTTTTTGCATCAAATTGTGTGTTCAATTTTTGAGTGTTATTCAAAGGAAGTAGATGATTGTGGTGGATTTTTACTAAATAATCAGAGCCTATTTAGTGTGGAATTGGGTACTATGTAAAATCTCTGCTCGCCCGGACGTCTTGTAGTTGCATCTGAATTTTCTTGCTGAAGTAAGAAGAGGTGCATATAATTCAATGTAGAAAAGGTATTATTGATCAGGAAATGGAAGTATACAATATTTTATTGAAGTAGATTTGTAACTCGGGATTTGCTATTCACAAAGATGATATATATTATTGTTTGCTCGATAGCAATTGAATGTTGATGGTACAAATGTGTTTTCACTGGTGCTAGGTTTAACATATATAGAAGGAAGTGGTTTGGCTTGAATAACCCTTCAATATGATGATTAGAAGGAATTTGCTTGAATTGAATACATGCTTGATGTAGTCTTTTTTTGTTATTTGTAATTTCACAGTTTTATGTAGGTTCTACATATGAAACTGTGTTTGGTTACTGACATATTTAGCAAACTTTGTTTATGTGGCTTTTTGAAGAACTGTTTCTAAACGTTTAAGTTCAGGGTAGGAAGGAAGTAAGCCATTCTGTTCTGTAACAAGCTTTAAGTGATGATCTGTGAATCTTTAGTCAAATGTTAAAAAAGGGACTATTCCTATATAACGCTTACAGAAATCTATCTACACACTGCTAGAGTGTTGTACATTATTCCAATGGTGTAAAGAATAAGAGTGAATATTCTGACTCTCAATAGATATCAACCAGAACCAGATCTGAACAATCACTATTACAGTTAATTGAGATAGTGAGAGGCAGAAGGATTGGGGGGCACGAGTACGGCATGTTATCCATCAATTTTGTAATTTATTTGATGGCCTCCACAAAATAAATTATGTTTTCTAAGAATAAAAGAAAATTATAAAATCTTTTTTATGTTGTATATGTTTTTCCCTGACACCTAGTATTTGGTCCCACATCTAGCATTGTACAAGACGTTTGTAGCGTATGTTAGGCAACGAGGGTTGATATATTCTTAAACTTGTGTTTTTGCATGTGTTATTGTGTGCATGTGATTGCAAGAGGTAGAAGAGGTAATTGTTCCGGTTCCTCAAGTGTTTGCATGTTCTGTAAATGTATGTAATGAGGCAATAAAATATTGGATGATGCAGAAGAGAACTCATTGTAAGATGTAGAACCTTGTTGAAAATGCGGGACTCGTTCTAATGCATAACAAATGTGCAACTCTTGCTCCTATATCATTATTCACTATGTAGTATACTCTTGCTTGATGTCATGTTTGTGAATTATGGATGTGGGTATTTAAATCCTCTATGTATTGTAGTGATAACTTCTTAAGTATTGAATTGTTGCCCATGAGTGGATGACGTGCAATGTGATACCGTGAACTTTTGACCGAGCCCTGGAGTATTGCAATCAGGTCAAAGATACAGTAGAATTGAAACTGCTTGAGTGGAAAATGTTGAATGTCAAATGTAGACTTAAACCCATCATCTTAGACTCTTCCCAAACATTTCTTGATGAGGCTCATCCACTGAACAGGAATGCATATGAACTATGAATTAATAATTGATTATTTTCCCTTGCACGCGACCCTCAGGTATCTGGGCACTTGTGTGTTTATTCCCATTAAGTTTCTCATTAGGTGTTTAATCTAGTGCTATGCTCCTGTTATTTCTTTCTGATGTTGCCGTGTCATGTGTTTTTGTCTACCTGCACTATGTAGACATTGCCCTGCATAACTATTTACGACTTTCGTTCTATTTACGACTTTCGTTCAATGCTCTGGGGGGCAGAGTGTTGAACCCTAAGATTTCAATTTAATTATTTGGAACTCTTACATGCTGTTCTGTGACAACCTGTTGGAACTCATTTTTTTACGGCCATTGTATAATTACTGTTTAAAAATAGGAATCTATTACATTTTTGTTTCCTTTGTTCACATGCAATAGCTAAAAATGAAAGTTATTTTCTAATGTTACACCAGCCTCATGTGTAATAGTCGTACTCAACCTTCTGTAAAAAAAAAAGTCTTACTCAACCTAATATTGTAGGAAGCTTGTTTTATTATCAGTCAAATTAATACACCTTGAATAAAAAAGGTTGTAGAATTCGTTATGTAGCATATTCACCTTGTACAAGTGCATTCTTACCACGGCCATTTGCTAGTAGACGAGTAACCGGGTTTCGGGTCTCTTGTCACAAGGTTTACCTACATGCCAATCTTAATGCTAATGTTTTTTTAGTAAGACGAGTGTTAAAAACCGCTTCCTTTTAACCCTCATTTTAACGTTCACCCTTTTTAGTGAATGAAATTCATGAGTTTCACTACTTAATGTGAGACTCATTTTCAAAGTGTGTGATTCACATTTATTTTATTTAATAAGAGAGTGAATGTTAAAAAAGATGTTTTTAGTATGACAACATGCTTAGTTCATCAAGCTAAAATTCAGGTGTTTAAAACTTACAAATTTTAGTAGGAAAACCTCGGCAAACTTAAAGCACATGAACGCATACATATGTTAAATTTAACGCTCGATTAGATGAAGATGGAAGAAGATCAAACAATTTTGAAGATTACAAGGTAGTTTCTTCTTCTACTTCTATATTCTTATAAACCTCTAAGATACATCTCTGAATTGGTCAATAGAGAGGACTCTTTCATACAAATATTAGCCCAGCTAAAGCAACTTATGCTTCTTGCCTATAAATGTCCAACGTTTTCTTTAACGAGACTATGAAGGTCCATTGTTTGTTTCATAGTTACAGGTCCATTGTTTATATTCACTACAAACGTTTGACTAAATTTGTAGGGGTGCGATATATCCTTGCTTTAGTGCAACACATGAAAATTCTAATAGCAAGTTAATGTAATGGACGGCCCCTTTCAGTAAAAGTATTTTAATATTTTGTTGGTCGTTGACCATATTCTGATTACTCAAATGTGTAAAAAAAGTCGTTGACCATATTTTTTTTACCAAACGACTTTTAATATTTTTTTTACACATAGTATTTTAATATTTTTTACATATTATGTAGTTGATTTTTTCTGAAAATATGAGAATTTAGAAATAAAAAGTACATCACTTTATACCGTGTATTTTTGACGAAAATTACAACATGTGTAATCTTATTTTCTAAAAGGAGAATGTTGAAGATTGCATAGAAACAAGAATAAATCGGATTTGATAACTAACTATTCATGATTTCCACCAAAAATACTATCAACTCTTTCAAAATTTCTTTTTAAGATAAATTCTACGGTACCATAAAAAACAGAATATAAATCGATATTCTAAATTTTTTTATCAATAATTTTTTTTAATTTATTTATGTATGTATTATTATAGTATATATAAAAGTTGATTAAATTAAGAGCTTTGATACGTAGATGATATGTTATTCAACTATTAATAATTTAATTTTAATAATATTAAAATATGTTAATTTTTTAATATGGAATAAAATATTTCTCTTTTTAAAAATACTACACACGCATTATTGTGTTTTGCTGTCACGCTTTCTAACTAGTAATTAAATTTTTATTATTAGCAATAAAATTATTTTTTATAAAAATAAAAATTATTAGGTATTAGGTTGCGAATAAGGGTCTAAAGTGATTTACTATGAATATTGTCAAACTCATATAAAGCATTTACAAATTTAGATAGTGTTTTTTGGCCTTCAACCCTCTATGTATATAAAAAAATTGTGGATGTTCATTCTCCCTTCTCAAACACATGAAGATTTATTGGAAGTTTAAATCATGTAGTTAAAAATGACAATTAAAAAATAAGATTAATAATGCTGTAAATTTCAATTTGATAGTATTTTGTAGTCATTACAAATAAACATTGAATGATAGATTGAACAATAAAAAAAAATTATCTTACCTTATATATTAAAGAAAAGTAAAAAAAAAAAAAAAATAGCATGCACAATTAGGGTAAGTCCAATAAAAATAGAGTAATGAATAATTATTTTTAAAAATTGATTCTTAAATAGACATAATAAAATGTTGAATTTCCGGACAAAAGGTGAGCCAAAAAAAAAAGTGAATTTCGGCCCAAACATAAGACTAAAAACGCAATTTATCCCTTGTGATTTACAAGGTTATAAACGGCAGAGAAATAGGGTAGAGCTTATTTTCTAGGGTTTGGATCCATAACCAACATTCGCAATCTTCTTCAGTGGTGCGGTGCAGTGACAGCCGAAACCAGAAACCATGGGGCGTATGCATAGCAGTGGGTCGGTATCGCCTCTTCTAATTTCAACCATCGTCTTCTTTCTCTTCTAATTCGATTTACTTTCTCTCACACTTTTGATTACGCTTTGTTTCATTGCAGTAAGGGTATATCCTCCTCCGCTTTACCCTACAAAAGGACTTCCCCTAGCTGGCTCAAGATCTCTTCCCAAGATGTAACTAACATTACATTACATTCTTCTAATTCTCTTTCCACATTGCAACTTTCATATTTTTGTATTAATATTTACATTTTGGAATTTGAATTTTGAATTAGGTTGATGAGAATATTTGCAAGTTTGCAAAGAAGGGTTTGACACCCTCTCAGATCGGTGTCATTCTTCGTGACTCTCACGGTATTGCTCAGGTCAAGAGCGTTACCGGCAGCAAAATCCTCCGTATCCTCAAAGCTCACGGTATCTCTCTATTTGCTTTCTGTTGTTTCGGTTTGTTTGCTATAAGATGTACACGTATGTCTTGTTTCACTTTTGGATGAAGAATAGTTGAATCTAGGGTTGTAAAATTGATTTTGCCTATACATTTGATTTTATGTTAGACATAGTTTTTATAGTTTTTGCCTCTATAATGGATTTACTTTTCAATTTACTTTTTCAAATGTATTATGTTTTTAAACATAATATACTTACCTTAACATCACTTTTAGTTAGAACGAATTTTATTCAAAACGATTTTTTTGTCTCCGTAGAGCCAAATATCCACCTATTCATCCGTTGTTGCCATTTTTGCAGGACTTGCGCCTGAGATTCCTGAGGATTTGTACCATTTGATAAAGAAGGCTGTTTCAATCCGTAAGCATTTGGAGAGGAACAGGAAGGATAAGGACTCCAAGTTCAGACTCATCCTTGTTGAGAGCAGAATCCATCGCCTGGCTCGCTATTACAAGAAAACTAAGAAGCTTCCCCCTGTGTGGAAATAGTAAGATAATCATACTCTCTCTGCTGCCTTTTGTTTTTGTTTTCCGTCCTCTCGATTGTCCATTCTCTTTCATGCTTGTCATTTAGATTCAACTGCAAAGCTAAGTTTAGTCAGTGATTACGATTTGTCTCTTTTGGGACTAGAGGGTCAATTATCCTTGTTTGTATCATTAGCAAAATCTTGATCTTGGACTTTTGTTTGGGGGACTTCATTGAATCTATCGGCCACATTTGCAATTTATGTTATTCTACACTATTTATTTTGATTTCCTTTATTTGTTGGTTAAACAATTTGAGGGATGGCTATTGATTAAAAACCAATTTATTTGTTGAATACCTTAAAAGTTAAAACTTTGGGGACCTAGATTCCTTTTATCATAGGCTAGGTAACATGATTTAAGTTCTCAAGTAAAGGCAATCAACTATAGGAAAAGGAATTGAAAGGGATGCATGTTAAATAATAGCTTTCTTCCTTATGTTTGAAAGGGTCATTCAAAAATTTAACTTATACATTTTGGGTTGAGTACTAGTTTTATCCTTCGTCTTCATTTATGTTGGAATAGAATTCTTTATATCCTTCGTCCTGGGTGTATCTTCCTTCATCTTTTCCCCATTTCAATGAGTTCATATTCTGTCATCATTATTTGAATTCAAGTTTGTTCTTAAAATAAGTTCAATAGAGTGCATGTTTGACTATGTTATAAATGGAAAATAATGACAAGTTGAAAATTATTTGCAACCAAGAGTGACAAAAATGTCTTCTTTATTTTCTCTTATAATGTGTTTATTGTATTAGATTAGTAAAAGTATCAAGTAATATTAATTCCAAATTTTTATCTTCGGCACTTCCTACATTCTAACCCAAGCTCATACCCATTATATTAGTTACTCTATTATCAATTTCTGTTTGTTATAAATTGCACGGTGTAGTTTCTATACATCACATCTTTGCTTCTGAATCAGCAGCATGAATGAAATGAAAGGCAGAAAACTATTATTGGTTTTGTTAGATTCTATGTTGACATACATGCATATTATTGTTTCTCAATGGGCTAATACTATGGTGTGGTTGCTTGTTGCTTTATTATTTATATAATACTTTGCCTTCTTGTTCGTTTGCAATTCTTGCCTTCTTGTTTGTTTGCAATTCTACTATATTCCTAATGCAACTCTTCACGTTTGACATTTGCAGTGAATCAACTACTGCCAGCACTCTAGTTGCTTAGAGACTGTATCGGCTCATACTGGTGGCTTCCAGATTATACAGGATTGCTGCACCAGCAATTTGTGAGTTCATGTTGAGGTTTATCTGGAGGCTGGGTGGGCGATGCAATTTCTAATTTTGTTAAGAACCTTTGATTAAGCAGAAAGATATTATTTTTGTTTGTCGCAGTGTATTGTTTTTAAGTAAAATTAAAATGTTTAGTTAATTTAAAGGATCTTGTATTTCTGCATTCTTTGGTCATTCTCCTTAAAATTGCGATTACTAGTGAAGTTTTGGATTTTTAATTAAAAGCAGCTTTAATTTAAGAGTATCACATTCTTTGACACTTTTTAACAGATTCACATTGATTGGTTTAAATTCACATGGATTTCACCAAACTATGTGGGTTCCATATGTGAATTAAGTGGGATTTATGTAGATTTTAATCAATCAAAGAATGTGTTAAAAAAGTATTTTGTTAACATTAGTCTTAATTAAAACCTACTGAATTTCCATGCCGAAATTGGCGATTTAGAAAAGTAAGTCAATAATATTGAAACTTCACTGTCTGCTGGGCCAATTTGCCCGGAGGGCAAGCATTGTTCTGTTAAGGTGCATCTGTTTAGTTTTCTTTACCGGGCAATTGGAAAATTGTTCTTGTTTATTTTATTTTTTCTTAAATTTAATACAAACTACAATAAAAATATGTTAAAAATCTATTCTCACACGTCTTTATGTTTAGTCACACTCTCAAATCTCTTTTACGTTCTTCCTATATTAAATAGAAGTCTTAGTCATCTGTTTGATGACTCCATGAACAAGTTCGGGTACAATTATATTTTCAATTAAAAAAGTGAATTCGTAAAATCTGCATTCCCCTCCTTTGCAATACAGTTTTGATTGAGCAACCAAGTTTGTTTATAACGTATAAAACTAACCTTATATTATTTAGTTATATTTGTTTTATTTTTATTTATCTCATCTCTTGGACACTAAACTCCTACAACCAAATCAACGCATCGTGACAACTTGTGGCTTCCGCCTCTTGACCTGAATAATTGCTTTTGAGCATCATCTATATAAATGTGAATCAGGCAACACTTTTGTTGCAGAAATAATTCAACATCTACATTACACTTAAACTTTATCTATCTAGTTTCTTTTAATATAAGTCTAATCTCTATTGTCATTCAGTATTATCTGTATTATGTTTTATTCTAGCTAATTGTCATTTGTGGAAAAAATCACGTTAAAGTTATTGACATTTCTCATTTCTTGTTTGTCATATCCACAACACAAAAAAACTTAATTTAATGTGGAACTTTCAATTTTCACATGTTCATCCAATTTTTTTCTTTTTGTAAATGAATATTATCTATTAACTCCTCTATGGCACAATAGTACTCGGGTTTAACTTTGGATACCTCGGCCATAATAATTTATCCTCACCATCCACATCATGAAGTTGCATAGTCACGAGGCACATAGTCTCTTCAACATTGGATAATCCCTCCACCAAATTAAAACACAAAATTAGATACATTAAGATTTTTTTTAAACTTATTTAATGAGAATAATCTTGATACATTAAGAATCTAAGGTATTTTACATTTTTAATTAATCACAAATCATATCATTTTATATGACTTGTAAGTTAGATTTAATAAAAATCAAACTATTTTAAATCTCAACATTGGAGATACTCTTTAAGTGTATAATTTTTTTTATATATAAAAGTGTACAATTTTTTTGACGCAAATTGTACACTATTTTACTAATATTATTTTAGACTCGTAAATTGTTTTCCATCAACTACATATATTCCACTTCGCTCTTTTTTGGATACAGATATTTTTTTTTCCACACTTGGTATCCAACATCTAAGTCCTTTAATATTTGGTCTACTAAATTTTAATTAAATTGGAAAATTGTAAATTAATTTTTGTTGATATTTAATATTTGACTAGTTTAATTTAAAAACATTGACGACGAGCCACGACTTTAAGGGAAAAAAATACAACTAATATAATAGATGACCAAACACATTGATTGAAAGTTTGAAACACACTCAATAATATTGAAAAAATAATATCAAATACAATTTTGGTTTAGGTAAGTATGTTTGGAAGATGAACGCCACGTTCTTTTTAATGAAACAACACAAATGCCCAAATAAACAGTATGAAGCATAGTCCATTTAAAGTGATTCTACTCGCTCCTCCTTCATCACTTCCAGGTGTTGCTGCAAATTGGTAAAAATTCAGCATTATTATGGTGAACTAGTGACTAGTCAGTGTAACGCTTACACGTTATTTTAATAATTGTTATTATTTACTTTTACTAAATCAATGTACTTCTAGACACGTGTTTGCTTCTAGAAGCTCTCGATACCAAACACCTAACTCTTGAGTATGAATTTGGGCCAGTCACATTAAAATATTATTGCTAAGTTGGGTTGGGCTAAATTGTAGTGAGGGATATTGATATCTACACCAATTCATTTTGTAAATACACTACCATCATTTTCAAAAGTATTGGTATGAAGAAGGATTGCCATCCAATAATCATTAATTTATCTTTGTAGTCAAAACTATTTTCAGCAACAAATTGAAGATCTATCATTCTTTTTGATGAAGCATTGAGCAAATCTTGATCGAGATAGAAGAAATGAAAAGTTTTGTATGAAATGCAAATTTTTAAAAACAGTAACTACAGCGATTTAAAATTTTTTATCAAAAAACTTCAAAGAATTTGCAAAATATGAACCTTTGAAATGTCACACATTATTACAAATAATTATAACGCTTTCAATTCAATAAAATTTTAAAATTATAAAAGTTATCATTACTCAATTATAAATATCATTCTTTGTTTACCACATATCAAAATTAAAGTTATTTCACTCAAACTAATAAGAGTGAAAACACACGCGAGTTATGTGCAAATGAAACATATGGATGCAATTTACTAAGTACACTTGTAATGATCAGATGATTAAATATAATACATGCAAATGCATAAATAGATGGTAGATGCACAAGTATCCTTTTTTTAATATCAAATATTTATTAATTAAATCATATATATTAATTATTAAGTAGAATGTTATGGTATGTGTAACTTAAGTGACACATTTGTTAAGCATTGTTCATAATCAACAAAAAATGAAATTGAGAGACCCTTTTACCTGGGGGTTGCCTAGACGATGGAGAAAGAGTCGGAGAAGATGCTGAAATTTTCCAAAAAGTAAAATAAAATTATATTTCAGGATAACAATGCATATTAATTTAAAGATTATGAAACAACCAAAATCAAATCGCTTGTTAAAAAAAAATTGACAGACAACCCATATTATTAAACGTTTTAACATACACAATTATATGATAAAAAAAAAGTTGGCATTAATAATTAAGAGATGATTTTTAAAGATTGCTTTTATTTATTTATTTTTTATTTTAAAAAAGTTGTTTTTCTTTTTTAAAAAACTATACCGTTTCTAATACATTAACATACCTTTGCAGAAGGTGATATCGAAATTGACATCACATGAGTGGAGAACTTTGAAAGCCTGAGAGATTTTAACACCAAAACCTTCAAGTAAGCCAGGAGTTAAAGCAAGTTGGCAGAAACATGTTTTGTCGGCTTCATCTAAATCTTTAATTGGATTACAACAACTATTGGGTGGTTTAGTTGTTGAATTAAGGTAATCCATGCATGGTAATAACTGAATAGCACATGGTGGAGCTGCTTGCGCATCTACTAAGCTAATTACACTCATTATGCTAATTACAATCACCATATACATTATGCAATTCTTCATCATTTTGTTCTAATTAATGGGACCTTAAGTCTTTTCCACTTTTCCTATGTATATGTTTGGCTTAATTTGGTGTTTGGTTCTAGGCGTATTAATGTGTATATATAGTATCGATTGCCTCACTGGAAAGGTTGATTTACATTCAATTTAATAATGAGAAGGTGATTCTTTCAATTCAACTAAGATTGGCACCGTGCTTAGACCAAAAATGTGATTGAGCTATTTTAGGAGAGATTCTCTACCTTTATTTCAGTCAAACATATATTCTTACTTTGTCTTTTTCCATGTATCTCTCACTATTTTCTTTTGCAAAAAATGTTTAAATATTTTTTGATTCTTTACAAATATATTTTGTATTTTTTATCTAGAAAGTTCTATCTTTATTATTAATCCTTACAAATATATAATCAAGTGATTGAGTTTAAACATTTAACGAATTTTAATTAAATACAAATCATCAAAAAGAATTTCAATTTGAATTTCGATTGAAATATTTTTTTTTTGGTTATATTTTTCTTATCTCATGATCAAACTCTGTAATATTAAAATTTCATTTATGAGAATAGAATGATTAAAATAAAATAAATTTTTTTATTAATATATCTTTTTTTATTGTTGGTTTTGATCTTATAAGATTTCTTCATGTTGAAACTAGTACATTGTATTTAGAATTAGTTGATTTTAAAAGCAATTCATAATTTATTGTAGACATACGTATAAAAAATTATATAAATTGAATAATTGTAGATATAAGATTTTATAATCAATATTTTATTTGCATTTTATAAAATTGACTAGTAGTATATTTTTAAAAAATTATAAATTTAATTTATTCATTAAAATTATCAATTAGACAGTTAGATTGTTGAAATAGATATAATTGTCTAAAAAATTATAAAGTGGATTAGTATGAGAAGAGTTACTATTGAAATTAACCAATTATCCGCTCTTTAATTTTAACAATAGGAACTATACATTCAAAATAAAATGAATATTACACGTAGGTTACTTGACTAATTAATTTCTTATGATAAAGAAATCCTAAAAGACCAACTAAAAAACCTAATACTTTATTAAGAGGACTCCATTATATATATTATCCCATTTGCTGTCTAACAATTGAGCTACAAAAATGGATGTTGACCTTTGATCACCTCTATAGACATAGCTACCGATATTGAAGCATTGATTAGTTCAAATGAAATCATAAGCGACTGTTTTTGACGTGCGTACCAAACAAGGACAACCATATAATAGGAGCATTATATGTTTTTAATTTTCCAACACCAATTCGCCAACTTGTTAATGATCAACCTCTTTATTTTTAGCTAGTTGTTCGATAGACAGGGAAGATATTCTAAATTAATTCGCATAGGTAAGCATCAAAATTGAAGATAATATTTATATTAAAAAAAAATTAAGGATAATTATTTCATTGTCAAATGAATTGCATAATTATTAGGCGCATGTTTAATTTATTCTTTTGGCTGGCTCAACAATTGTTCGATAAAACGTGTCATCGCGATTAATGAGAGAAGAATAAAGTTGAAAATAGCTAGGAATTAGAGCCATAAAGTGAAGGATAATATGGAAAAGAATTGATGGTTTGCATAAAATAAAATAATTACGAGACAGGGGTTATTGTGATATGTGTTATATATGAAATGGTGAATCTATTGTAAACAAACATGATCATGCTGATGGTTGGCTACTTGCCTTGACTGATTGAGTTCTACAAAATTAACGTTTATTGCTGAAGTAATTTAGCGGTCCATTCACACATAGTTCTAATAAAAAACGAAGAAAATTTGATGATATTTAAAGTTACGACATGTTTTGGCACCAAGTAAAAAATAATGATTTTCATTTACTTATTTAGATTCAAAATATTGAGAGAAAGAGATAGATTATTTTGTTAACCCAATAAATAATGAGATTTTTTACTGTACATAAGCTAATTTGTATTGGATCATTAAATTAATGTTAAATAATTTAAAAAAATATTTTTATTATGTATATAATTATAATAATTAAATATTATTTATTAAAAGTGTGACGAAATAAAATTTTATTTTTCTGAGTTTTTTTATTTATTTTACAGTAAAAAAATAATATATTATTTATAAATAATAAAATTATATTTTTTATTATGAAATAATATTTTTAATTATTTAATTCATAAAACTTATCTTTAATTTATAGATTTATAAAATAAATTTACTAAAACTCTTGTGAATGTATCATAGATGCTCGTAAAAATAATCTCATTCCGAATTTAGGTTGATTAATTAACTATATTTAACTAGTATAAATGAATACTTTAGTCAAAATCAATCAAAATACGAATAATACTTGGGCATAACAGAACATTTTAGTATTCGTTTAAGTAGTTTTCGAGAGACAAACATGATTGTATATGGACTCACTTCTATAGGATGTGAGCTAACTTGGTGGTAACAAATGCACAGTGATAATAAGAAATCTAACCTTTATTCGCAAACTCTTTTAGTTTTAATAAATAAAATTAAATGGGAACTCAAGTTCAATAACATCATTACTAAATTGTTTATAAAAAACAAATCATTACTGAATTGAATTATTATCTGTTTTAAAAAATAATAGCATTATCCCTCCTTCAAATAATAGCGAAGACTCCGAATATTTAATAATAGAATTGAACAATCAAGGTAGGCATCAACTATATATATAACTCAATAATAACATTTATATATATTGGAGGTTGAATTTAATTAATTATAAAACAAAATCATGCACAGAGTTATTCCATTAACTATTATGCTATATTTTAAAAACACTTGCACAAATGTTCATAAAATTTATGAAAGGTTGAATTTTAAAAAAAAAGTTTAACTACTAATTTTAAAATAGAATTTTGAAGAAAAAAAATGTGTAACTGGATCCGTAAATTTGTTAACAATTTATAACGGAGTTCCTGAATTTTAATTGAGTTATTGAATATTCAAATCAATAATATCATACCCTTAAGTTTTAAAATAATTTATAGTTGAGGTATTTTGGACGGGAGGTAACAGCTCGGAGCTATATGGGCTAACTTGGTGGGCTGGCCCATTTGGGAAACCCAACGAAAGACAAGATCCAGTAACAACTAAGGATCAAAGTGAATTACATGTATACCCTTAGCATAATGGCGATATTCCAAGTTGGAATTGGAAGATATACTATAACGGATAACGCATCATCTCACTGAAGTTGAAGGAAGATAGTTGAGTGTGGCTTGGTCGTTCATTTCCTTCGACTTAAATGGCTACGCTTAACTTTGGCTTAGCCACAACAAATGTGAATGGTGGTTATAGAGCTAGAAGCAAATTGAGCCGACGCAAACCCACAATTGTGTGTATTGGATGGGTAACTTAACTAAACTAAACTAAACTAACTACTTTCGTGTTCTTGTAGTTGCAATAATTCGTTGGTTTATTGATGTAGGACCCCGAAGGTGTGTTGGGCCCACCCAAGAGCGGCCACCTCGCTAGGCTTGAGTTTCGTAGACGGCTCGAAAAAGATGCGGATGCCCGCGAAGCCTTCGAACGCCAAGTCCGTGAAGAAAAAGAGCGCCGTCGAGCCCTTCGCCAAGTAACTTCATTTTCTCACTCAAATGCTTCTTCCGTTATATACGTTACATATTTGATAGTTTAATAACAACTTATTATTTTCATAAACTTTTAAAAATAGGAGAGAGAATTATATTTAAGGACTAAATTGATAGTTTAATTATTGTTTTACAATGATCCGTTGCTTTAATTTGTTATTTTTCATTTGCTTAGTCTCGTGATGTTCCTGATACTCCAGAAGGACTCATAGAATACTTCCTTGACACTGAAGCTCAAGAGATTGAATATGAGATTGCAAGAATGAGACCACAGTATGTATTTTTCCAGTGCAAAGGATTCTATTTATAGTTCTGCTTTTGCATTTATTCATATCTTTCTCATCGAGATAGTGGAAGCTTTAGGGAGTAATAGAAAGAAATCATCTTCTATAATATATTCTTTTGTTCTGCAGATTAAACAAGGAATTCTTTTCGCAATTAAAATCCGAGTTAGGACAGCTTCGATTTGCTGTTAACAAAACACAGGTCCCTGATTTTTTCTGTTAGTTATGTTTCGGTTGAACTAACCGTGCTAGTGTTTGGGAAATTTTAAAATGATGGTTTATGCAGGCCATGGAGGATAGACTCATTGAGCTGGAGGCTCTAGAGAGAGCCATACAAGAAGGAACAGGTTTGTGAAAATAGAATCTGAATATAGTGAATTACTATTTAGTCCCGAAATTGTATGGCATTGCTAACTTGGTCCCGGATATTATGTTAATAATGTTTCAAAATGAACTATGAATTTGAAAATTGTCAATCACATTAATCCCTGTCAAATAATTTAAAGGGCTTAATTGACTGAATCAAAAAGGCTCATGATTGAAGATTTGCAATATCATGGACTACTTTGAACGTTAATAGTTTGAAGGACTAAATTGTCGACGTCCTACTATTTCAAAGACTGAATTTGTGATTTACTCAATAATGCAAGCTGATACTATAATGGTAAATAAATAGTTGTTTAAAAACTAATACTATAATGCAAGCTGACTCCTTGTTCGGTTGCTCCCATCTGCTTTTATGCAGAAGCCTATGATAAGATGCAAACTGAGCTCATTAAAGCCAAGACAAGTCTAGCCAAAATCTTGACATCAAAGGATGTCAAAGCAACTGTATGTCAATGTTCACAGTTCTTTTGAATTCATGTTATTGGTTTTGTAGTTTTGTTTTTGTTAAACTAGGTTTAATTTATTTTTAATGCAGTTGCTGGAGATGGTTGAAAGCAACGAGATTAATCGATCTTTGTTGACCCTTCTCGATGAAAACATAGCAACTGCCCACGGGGCCAACCAGGTAATATTTTTTTTGGATCAGCAAAATTATCATCATTAATAAAGCACAAATCAACCATAAGATATGCTAAAGATTATGCAAAAAGCCTAACAGTATAGTACTGCCACGTCAAGTTAGCATCATATACCAATCCTCAATTTAGCAACGAAAAATTCCTTCCTGTGTGTATCAATCTGCAGCTGCATATTATAATATACCTCTCCCATATATTTGTGTTCAAACAATTAAAACCACCCAAATTGTACGCCTATAAAGATATACCACACATCACAGAGGTGAAGCTAACCAACATATCAAGGTACTGGACCAGTGCCCATACCAGAATAACACCATAGCGAGTCTCCAACAAAACTAGACCGAACCAAATAACAATAGATGATAATAACCACAACATATTCATACCAAAAAGCCAAGGCAACCCAATGGATTCATCATCCATTGTTGCAGCGAAAATTTGAAGTCGTTAGATCTAATACGTAATATTTGCCAAGATAAAATCTTGATTTCCTCCACAATTTTTCTCCAATCTAAGTCTTGTTGAGAAAAAAACCCTCTGAATACTAGTAAACCATATCAAAGCCACCTTACGACATTTCTTTTTACCAACCGGAAACAGCCCCTCAAATTGTTGTAGGTGTTCTATGCCGCCTTCCAGTAGAGCCGAAGAAATAACCGAACCTCCCAAAGCACCTCCTCCCAAGCCATATAGAAAATTGAGCATCTAAAAAAGATATGCCAAGCACTTCAATGTTTTCGCACCCTCCCACACACAATGACATTGTGTTCAAGATAACACCTCTTCTTAACAAGTTACCCTTTATTGGTAATCTATTATGAAATATCTTCCATATCATAACAAAAAAATTTAATGGTACTAACTTATTCGACTCCATTCTAATCTGTGTGAGGAATTGTCAATCTTGAAACAAAATAATTTCAGCATCATATGGTTGTAACCTTCCACTCGTTACGGGTCTTGCTAGAAAAACTTTTTCTAGTCTTTACAACATGAAAATACATAAGGCAGCATAACACATTTTCATGCTGTGGAGACTAGAAAAGCAGAAGTTTTGAACCAACAGATTCCATTAATTGACCTAGGATTATAGGAACATGATTTGTGCTTGAACCATAACTGACAAACTTGTGATGCACATACTTTATAAGTGACACTGAGATTAGTGTTTGTATTCCTTGTTGCAGAAGCAAGCTGCGGAATACATGGAGAAGCTCCGTGGTGCTGTTCTCAAATACATAACAGTTTAGCTCATATATTATGATTTATTTCTTACTTTGTTATTTACATTTGTGAAAATCTTTGCTGTCGATTATTGTATCAAATAAGCTATAAGCTATATACAGTACTATAGAACTGAGATATCACAGGCCTGTAGGAGATTTTTTTTTCACTGTGATATCATAGCAAATGAGTTGTAAATTTTGAAATATGAATGATGTATTGATGTGTCTTTAGTTGGAAAGCTGGTAAAAGTTGTTTGTAAAATCACAGTGTACACATTCTGTTGATTAAGTGTTTGGTTCTGTTTTTAAGTAATTTCAATTTGTATTCTTCTTCATGACTTAAATGTTCCCTGCACAAGCTGGAAGGATGACCAATTGTACTCAGTTGCAGTTAATGGGTTTACATTGACAAATGGCAACTTGTAATTTAGGTTACAATTAGATAGAATGTCAAAATTTATTGAGTTAATATAATATAGTAATATAGTAATTTGGTATTTAAAAGTAATCACTTGAGTTGTTTTGGTCTTAAAAGTGAGCTCGTACAAATTGATCCTAAAAAATTATAGCTTCAAAGTCATTTTGACAGTCACTTGAGCTGTTTTGTTGTAATTTAAATTTCATATTGTTTTAAGTAAATATTTATACTCTGCATGCTGGCCATATGAGTCTTCTTAAGTTCTTATTCACTTAGAATTCCATACATGAATTATTCATTCAGATTAGTTATAAGATCTTTTGCATTCAGGCATTTCAAGACCCATTATTATACACATTATTATACACCATACTCATGGAAAAATCCATAAGCAGAACGAGATTTTAGGTTTCCAGACCTGGAAAGAGAATAAGATGTGACCAGATCTTCTTATATAATCCATTTCCATGAAAGGTTTAGGAGAGAAAAATACTACCTAAGATAATGTTAGGTCCTAAATTATGTAATGATCTCTATTTATTTTATTATAACTTAATCATCTGATGTTACTAATAAATTTAATATAAGAGAATCTGCCGAAGAAGAAGATGCAGGTGAAATTAACGCTGGAGAGTTCATAAGTGGCCTGCTTTAGCTAAAGTTACCAACAGAGGCTGTGGTGCAAAAGGCATGTCATCTGAGTTCTTGTTTTTATGAATGAAGTAGTCTATGTTAACCTGTCACAACTTTGAGAATATTATATTAACAAATTTAAGCTTAAAATTGTTTGGTTGGTCAAAGGTCGAGCTTGGGTACTCTCAATTGAGAGAGTAACTGAAGTTAATTAAGTACTTGAGCCTAACCACTAAGTTACTATTTAATACATGTCAACAAACGTTCTCTCTTTAAAGTTTAAATGTGTCATAAAAGAAGTTATATATCTTCAAAAGAATATTAACAAATTTAAAGCTAACTTGCTATATTTTCCTTTTAAAAAGAAAGTGGAATACGGTAGCAATCTATGCACATATATACAATAATAAATGTTTTCCACTTCCTACAGTCCTTTGTAATCCCTATATATAGCAGATCTATACTAGCAGAATATACACTACACAGTGAAAGTCTGAGTCCTTCATAGACATGGCAGCCAGAGCAAAGTTTTCTTTACTGGTTTTCATCATGAGCCTTGTCAGTTACATGGTTGGAACCACAGAATCCTCTATAACCCCAACAGAGTTCATCAAGTCCTCATGCGAGGCTACTAGTTACCCTGCTTTATGCGTTCAATGTCTCACGGGGTATGCAAGTGCGATCGGCCAAAGTGATCAACAACTAGCCATAACTGCTATATCAGTGAGCATATCCAGGACACAGTTGAGTGCATCATTTGTGAATACGATGTCCAAATCAAGGGGCATCAACCCAAGGGAGTACAGAGCCATGCAAGACTGCATAGAAAACATGGCTGACAGTTTGGACAGACTCAGCCAATCGGTAAGGGAGTTAGGCAATATCAGTCATGCTGTTGGAGAGGACTTCATGTGGCACATGAGCAACGTGCAAACTTGGGTTAGCGCTGCCCTTACCGATGATGAAAGTTGTCTTGATGGCTTTACTGATCATTTCACGAATGAAAATGTTAACTCTGCCATCAAGGACAAGGTTGTCAATGTTGCTCAAGTCACCAGCAATGCACTCGCTTTGGTTACTCGCTTTGCCTCAAACCATCGAACTGCCGAAACTCCTTAAATCTTCACCTAAGTGGCCAGTTGTACTTGTTCAAATGTATTTTCAATGTTTTCTCCACTTAACTGATCAAAAGTATCTCTTGTATGAAGTCTATATTTGATCTTGTGTGGTTGGTTCTCTTTATTGTAATGCATGTTGTTATACAAAAATAATATTGTGTGTTTGTGTAATATTGGGAATTATTATTGTGTATTGAAGAAGAGTATATACAAAAACGATATTCCTATTAGAAAAGTGTTGGCTAACTCACTGCTAGTTTATATACTCTTTTTAATGCACTCTTATTGATTGAAATTCAAATAAATCCTACTATTTTAAAATAGATCTCACTAAAGAAATATGATGATGTCTCATATGAACTTGTTGGCAGCCATATCAGTAGAATAATGTAAGTGTCTAAAGTGTGTATTAGAGAGTACTACTACTGTATTATTGTTAGCATTTCAGTGCCTTGGTGATTAAAGGGTTGGTTGTGGTTAGTTAACAAATCACTTGTATTTTATTATGCTAATTTCGTTGTATGGATAAAGAACCAACAAAATTTCAAACTTTGAAAGCAAAAAGAAGTAGGCAATCAAATCTTGGACGGAGAAAGTTGTAAATGAGATGGATAAGCATGAACTGTATTATAACTACAAGTAATAAATTTTAATAGTTCAAAGTAATGGTATTCGTTATCAAATAAAAGAGTGAGGAATCATTTAAATAAATGATAAATCATATTCGTCACTTATTCAAAGTAATGATTATAAAAATTGAAAGTTTGTATAAAAATTGAATAGATAAAAAATTCAAAGTTTGTATAAAAATTTAATAGATAAAAAATTCATATGTTGAAATAAAGTAATGATTGGTAATTTGCTGACTAAAACCTTTCTACATTCTAAATACCAAACGCGCTTGTGGAAAATAGAGAATTGAAACCCTCCATGAGTGCATTTATCTAATCTAAAGATTTAGACACTTCCCTTTATATATTTGGCTCCTCATCAAGGAATGAATTTTCTTTTCTTGTAAATACTTTGAAAGTGTTAAAAGCCTCATGATGGTTTCAATCGTGTAAAATGGGGGACAGGGAACAAATATAATAAAATTATGTAAATATATCAATTCTATTTCAATTTTGTAATTAAGACCAAGATATAGAATAATTATATTTCTAATTGGTAAAGAGCTTACATGATCATAAGATGAATTGCATCATCAAAAAACTAATGAAGAAATATATGAAAACATAAGGCAATAAACGACGATAAGTCGTGTGCACAACTCGGCAAAGATGCGATAATTAGGAAGAACAAGATATTGTTTAAGAAGTGCTGAAACTGGTGGCAATGGGAATAACAATAACGAGAATAAGAATAAGCAAAAGTATAATCCCAATGCACATCCATTTCCTTCCACTTTTCTGATATTGTTTAGCACTATGAAGATTCTTAGTCCCATCTTTAACATAATGAGAAGCATGAAGAACATGATGTTCAATATCATCCATTTTCTCACCTTGTGCTTCAACCATAACAGCCATATCCAAAAACACTTGATGAAGTTCCAACAAACTCTTCTCAATCTCTTTTGCTGTATCATGTCTGTCTTGTATCTCCACTACAGTTTCTAGTACTTTCCCTCTTCCATGTTCTTGTATTGCCTTTCCTAAAAACCCTTCATCATCTCCATTTGATATTATCTTCTCAATTACCTCTTCATCTGGATGTTCACCTGTCACTGTATAATACCTTCTCCCTACTGTCTCTTTGTATTCACTCATCATTCTCTGTCTCAGTCCCTGTAGACAAGGTTTCATAAATTCATTTTTACATGTTAGAGGATACAACATACTAAAAAAAAATTATGTGTTTTTAGTTCTCAATCACACATTATTCTTGTCAAGTGTTGCATGTAAAATTTCAAATTGAATAAAATTTAAATGAATATGAAATACGAAAAATCATAAACCATAGTGCATAAAATTAGTGTCACCCCAAAACCAAACATGTATTAGAATATATTTAGAACTTAAAAAATTCAAAAATTATAGTAAAAAAAATAAAGTGATTCGGTGGATCTCACCGCAAAACTAAACATACACTAAATTATATTTGAATCCTTAAAAGTTCAAACATTATAATAAGAAAATCATTTGATCAAGAACTTTGAAACTGGCCTTGTTTTTTTTAGTGTCTATAACTTAATTTAATAATACGGTGTTTTTGGTTCCTAAAAACCTCGTACATAATTTTTATCAGTGTTAGATCTAAAAATTGAAAATTTAAGTGAAGAATAATTTGAAGGAAACTCAAAAAAACACACATATAATATAATCTGATTTAGACATAAAGTAAAGGAAAGTGATTAATTTGAATCCGAAGAAAAAAGCAAAAGAGAAATGAACAAGGGTACCTGAAACTCCATCATAATCTCCTTGAGCTTCTTACGCAGCCCATTAGTAACAGCAATTCTAGTTCTATAAATTGCTGGTGTACCATCTTTAAGTCCAGAGAGTCTTCTATTAGCATCATTAGCACGATCCATTTCTTCCAATTGAGTCCTCATACACCTTGCTTTCTTCAAAACAGTTACAATATCAGTGTTAATTCTTTCCCTCAATGATTTCAAAGCTTCCGTTTTGTGAAGTGACTTGCTCTCTTCATTTGATTGTTCAAGCTTTGTTAGGATATCGCGAATTTGACCCATTTCTGTTCTTACTTTCTCTGCCTCTTCTAAGAACAAATTCATATCGGTTTCCAAATGGGTTATTGAAGATGTTAATTCAACGTTAACACCTTGTTTTGGAATACCAGCTTCTAAATCAACTTCATCTTTCATAGCTGCTTTTTTTAGATCTACGTAGCTGGTGAATGATTTTGTCATTAGATCATTCATTATTTATCAATTGGGTATAGAGGGATTCCCTGCATAGATATAAAAAAAAATTGAAGGAAACATGAAGAAGAGAAATTTTGATTTTTTGCAATAATAGAAACATGAGAAGAAGCTTACTTACCCTTTTTGATTCTGTGAGATGTGCAAAAGGAATGTGAAGAGAAAGAGAAAGAAACGCAGATTGAGAAAGGAAAATTGAGAACAATCTAGAGAGTGAGTTGAATGAGATTTGAAATTTGAAAGGAAGTGAAGCTTTTTTATGAGTTGGGAAAATAAGGCTACAGCTAACGGATAGTTTTTAGTAAGTAGCCGTTATTATTCTGTTCCAAATCCAACGGTTACATTTATTTATTTATTTAAAATAAATATCTACATATTAAAACGTTCAAAATGTATCAACCTAATAAAACATACATTTTTTGTTTGAATAATTTTAACTTGAATAGCTTCAATTCGAATTTTTTAGAACTTTTTTAGTCTCTTTCAAATAAAAATTTTATCCATCTAAAAAAAAATTTAGTCTCCTCGAATAACTCCATTTCAGATAATCATACTATTTGTTTAATCAATTTAAAAAAATAAATAAATAGTAAAACTAGTTTAAGAAACTTGTTATTTGTATGAGACTACCATGAACCCAACACAATATGTTATTCATTTTGATTCTAATTAACGGAAAAAAAATCTAATAAATATAATTTCATCTTTGTATTCACTTTTTCATCATTTCACATTCATAATTTAATTTTCATCAACATCATTTCACAATTTCTTAATTGAATTTCCACAGTCGTCGATGTCTCATTCAGTTTATCAATAAATATCATTCTGAAGAAAAATTGAAAAGAAAAAAATTTAACCAAAAGGTTAATCGTGAAAATACAAAGAATTTTTGAATGATAATTGTTTTTTTTTTTCTTCACAAAATACTTCTTCTAAAAATATTTTGAAAATTTATGAGGATTAAAAACAAAAGTTAAAATCATAATTGACTCAAATTTAAAAGAGAGTTTGCTCATAATATATGTTCTTTGCTCATCAATAATATGTGATTTTTACTCATTAATAATATATGATTTTTACTCATTAATAATATATTTTATTTAGTTGTGTAAATAATTTTTTTAAGTATATAAAATTATTTTTAAATTATTTATATTTTTTTAGCATTTTTTGTATATTTATAAAAAAAAATATATTGAGTGTTATTTTGAAAAAATAAATAAATAAATAAATTACGAGAACAAATTTATCATTTTATCACAATATATATCATATTGTTTGCTTATCATATGACAATATATCATATTCATCAAAAAGACTCTTAATGTATAAAGAATATAATATAATTTTTTTAAATGAACATGAAAGGAAATTTTCAAATTGAAAGAATCACAAAAGAAATTAAAAATATAATATCATAAAAAAATGTGTGGGGTTACCTGCTATGTCCGTATCCCGTCTAGGGCTAAGTTCGGATAATATTTTATCAGTTCATATGAAAACAAGGTTTTTGTAACTTGATATGAAGAGGCTTGCAACCCGTTACGGTCTAAATGGGTCGGATAGTCCTTTTTGACTAATCTACAACAAATATATATAATAGGTGTATTTTTTTAAAAAAAATATTATAAAATAATCACTTTTGATAATTTATATCTGTTTGTTGCAACTTTTTACAAATATGAAAATAATTTAAAATGGGAACTTCTACAACACATTAAAAAATTAATATATTTTGGTACTATCAAAATTAAATCACTAATAATTGAATTACATGTTATCTAAGTACGAAAATTATTAATTTAATCAATTTTAATTAATATTATAGCAATGCATATATGGGCAAATAGAAAAAAATGATTGATAAAAAAATCTTTAGTGCTAATACACATTATGTTTTTTATTGTATCATATAACTTTTTTTTCTAAAATTTGCTTAAATTCTAAATTGTTTTTAATAATTTCTAAAAAATTGTTTTGTTAAAACGTAGTTTTTATTACGACAAATAAACAAAAAACATATTACCATTTTTATACAAATCTCTAAAAAGTAATCTTTAAATTATAAAATATTAAAATCGCTTTTTTAAAATCTTTAATAAACTCACTCAATATCTACAACCACATATTTTCCGTTACCTATTCATACAAAAAATTATTTAAACAAAAAAATAGAAGTATTAAAAATAGAAGTATTATTTATTTACACAAATAATGAAATGAGAAGAAAATACCCCTTAGATTTAAAAATATAAGAAACATGTATTTGACCCAAATTTTGAGTCAAATACATCACGAGTTTGATTTATATATACTATTTATATAAAATATTTTATATTATTAATAAATTACAACTAATCACATGCATAATTTTAAGAATAGTTAGGATTAAAGCAACTATTTTTTTTATCTTAAGATTATAATTGATTGATAATATTTTTTTATATTAATTATTTATATAAATTAAATTCTATTTTGTAATACGATGTTTTCAAATGAGATGATAATTTAATTATTACACCATGACTATTATTGGAACCATAAATTAGATCACCTACTAGAATAATGTATGCAATAGATTTAAGTGTGAATCGTTAAGTTTCACGTTGATTAATAATAAGCTAAATGTTATATATATAAGAGTGATGATCCATATATCCATTTCATTAAAGTTTTTGGTGAATATGTAGTGTTAAAGTCTATTGTGGTTATGAATCATTTGGTTCATTGTTGCTCCCACACCTTCAAACTCCCCAACAAGTGATATCAAAGTCATGGTTCGACTTGATAGGGGAGCGAGAATGGATTATAGTGTTGAATTTTTATATCGAAAGTTTTTATAGTGCTATAGTTAGGAGGACTGTTAAGAGGCATATCCCATTGGTAATAACGACATCGATTAACTCCCACATCGACAATGAATGAGATAGATTTTGAATATATAAGAGAAATATCAACTTATAGTATGTGCAAGTCGAGTCACCGCACATAGCCCCAAAATTTTGAGGTCCCAAAATATTAGTTATATATTGTCAACGTTTATAAATTATTAGATGTCTTGCAATGATCTAGTAGCAAAATGCAATGTTTTCATGTATGCGGTTTTGAGATCGATTTCCAAAAGTTGCATTTTTTTTTGCATAATTTAAGCTTTTAGTGTTTCTCTTTATTATGAGTCCAATTTTTAATATTAGAACAGAGCCCCCAAATTATTTAAGATGACTTTGTATCAGAGAGAGAGATATGGTCCATATATTCATCGCCTTAAGATTTTGGATGAAAATGCAGTGTCAAAGTATATTGTGATCATTAAACATTTTGACTCATTGTTCCTCTCGCGTTCTCTCGAACTTAGGGATGACAACATAACTCGCACTCGCGAATACCTATCTGGGCCCGCTTAATTTGAACGAGGGAAAACCCACTTTAATATGGATTACGTCCAGTCCTCACAAATGTGAGATTTTCCACTAAGTGTTCAAAGTAAGAATGTTCTTGGTTTTCTCACAATTTTTGCAAATCAATCTTGATTTTGTTACAACTTATTACCTTTCAACTTAGAAAGGATTTCCACAAATCTACTTCTCAATCTTTAGAAAGAATTTACACATTATCTTTTCACACACATAAAAGATTTTTACAAAAACTTCTCAAGCTATTTTAACATAATAGTCTTGAGTGTATAAAGTGATTATTTAAAAATTATAACCAAATCTGATTATGCTCAACTCTTGTTTGAGAATGGATTTTGATCTTGAAACTCAGTAGTGCTTAAAACTTCAAGCCAATTGAGAACTGACTGAAAGATGTTTTAACAATCTAAGGAATTTCGAATATGATAGCAAAATAAAGTATTGCTTGTTTTCTTTAGTTCTGGTATTTGTTTCATCTTGATATCCCTTTTATAGGCTTCAAATGAGCTTATGACAACTCATATGGCCGTTGGGAGTTGTCCATTTGTCATATAACAGTGAGTGGATAAGATCATTCATAAAGCAATAATGTTCTTTGATTTGGGTGACCTTGTTTTTTTTTTTTTTAAATCAATAAAGTTCTTCGTTCTTGCTTTTGTGGTAACTGAGTTTTGACTTTAACTTGATATATGTGTGAAGTGTTATTCATGCTTTGCGACACATGTATAGACTATTAAAGATTGCACAATCGTTCTGTCCAAACTTGACCCTATTTTATTTTTCCTACTTGCTTCAGCTTTGGAAAATGATTTTATTTTAATGACAAATGAATTTTAGTCTTTACCTTGCCTCTTGGAGTGATCTACATACTGAAATTTATCCTTGCATATGTTGGAAAGACATACTAAAATGAATTTACAAATTTTGAACCTGATCTGATTACACATTGAAATTTTGAAACTTGTAGAGAATGTTCTTCGTTTTCCTCAAAAATGTTATTGGTTTTTCTAACTTGGTTTTTGTTTCTCTTTTATTATTATCTGTTTTGATTTTCTTGGTCCCTATCTTGATTAACACACTCAAGTAAACACATAAAATACCAACATGCACATAATCATAATTATAATCTTAATTACCATTTGTTTATCATCAAAACATTAATTTGAGATTTTATCTCAACAACATCCACGTCCGAATTTGCTCCGCAAGTAATATTATTATAATTTTTAAATTTTATATATATGTATATTGTGTTGAGACAAAATCTCTCAAATGATTTTAATGATAACAAAATTGCTTAAAGATTATGATTGTGATTAATGACTAACATGTGTTCTTGAGTGTATTCATACAAGAAGATAAGTTGTTAATCATTAAGGCAAAAGGAAGTAAAATATGATTGAAATCTGAGGATGGAAATTGCTGCAAACGTGAGGATGAAACTTGCTGCAAATGTGAGGATGAAAATTGTTAACCGTGAGGATGACCTGCAATTTGAAAAAACTCCATATCTGGACAATCTAATCCCTCACCACAACAAATGTGTTTATTCAAATGCATAACATGAATAAACAAAGAATTCAAAATCAAGAGTCAAAAGGTCAAAAGAAAAAAGATGAATATAACTAGATCTAGTATGCAGAGGATGGCAGAATAGGCCGAGGATAGGCAAAACAAGGTGAAAGCAACTCTTCAAGCATGTGCAAAGGCTAAAATCAGACTATTAAATGTGTTTGCATGAATATATACATAAAGAAGTCAAGTTGAAGAAAGGCAACTTGAAACAAGCCAAAAATGGAAAATCACATGTGAAGGCTAATTTAAATAAAGGCTAAGCTTTCTCTCTCTTGTCAACATCACCTCAAAAGGTGAAATCAACCTAGACCTTAAAGTCTTCGAAAAATGCAGCTCACATGGTCAAATAACAGCTGTGCATTGCTGATAAAAGAGAATTAACAATGACTTGTCAAGATCAAATTACAAGAAAAGTGAGGATGGCTGTAATGGCAATTTCGTAAATATGATGAAAGACTTGGAATGTTTGAAATAAGCTCCAACGGTCATCAAGGGCTTGGATCTCTATAAAATGCAAACAAGCTCTCCATTGGAAGACACACAACACACTTGCATAAAAAGATCAAGCATCTTAAAGCTATCAAGAGCAAAACACCATCACTTCTTACTTTCTTTGATCCTACACTATATCTTTGTAAATCTTTTGAGAAAGTATTATGTATCAATCACTCTCATATCACTTTGTAATTTCCTTGTGAGTTACACTTGGAAATATTCGGAAATTGATTGTAAGCTTGGTGAAGCTAAAGAATATACGATTTGTAATCATCCTCGGTGTGAGGATTGATCTGTTTTGAAAGTTAGTGAAATCTCACAAGGGTGTGAGGACTAGACGTAGCCATCTTTGGGTGAACCAGTATAAAATTGTGTGTGTGTCTCTCATATTCTACTCCTACTCTTTTGCTCAACTTAGATCAAACGATTTGAAAAATCCCATCCTCGAGCTAGCCATCCTCAGCGAGAGGATAGTTTTCAAAACACTAAGAAATTATTTTTAACAGCAAAATCCCTACTCAACCCCCCTTCTAGTGATATTTAGCTACATCATATTGAATATAATTAATATTTTGTTAAAATATTAAAAATTATAATCTTATCTCTATAAAAAATATATGTATGTTTTTTATTTTATTATTATATAATAATAGTTATTTTATTATATTAATTATAATATATATAATTTTTAAATTTATAATTTTATATATATGAATAGGTGGGGGTGTGGCGCAGAAAAATTTAAACTCTATTGCAGTTAGAGATAAAGGCCTAAATTTCACATTTGTTGTGAAACGAAAACAAGTGTAAATTTTCCCTTATTAATCGGGTAGAGCGGTGGAGGAGGTCAAATTTATCCTCAACCCGTGTCGTTGTCATGTCTACCCGGACTCTCTAATAAAAGAAGATATATAAATAAAAAATTGTGAGAGTGTTGCACACACATTTGCAATTGAGGACTAACATTCTTTTATGAAATATATTTAGAATACTACAAAAAATCCCTCTCATAAAAGCTTAAATGTCATATTTAATTCAACTAATTATTAATAAACTCTAAACTTTTGTATATATAATATCTTAAATATAATTGTAAAAAATATTCAATTTTTTAAAAAAAACATATGAGTTGACTTGAAAGTAAGAACTAAAAATAAAAAATATTTTTTTAAAAAAAATTAAATAAATAAAAAATATATATATTTTAACATTTATATATTAATATATGAATGAGTGGGGGTGTGGCGCGAAAAAATTCAAACTCTATTGCAGTCAGAGATAAAGGCCTAAATTTTACATTTGTTGTAAAACGAAAACAAGTGTAAATTTTTCCTTATTAATTGGGTAGAGCGGTGGAGGAGGTCAAATTTATCCTCAACCCGTGTCGTTGTCATGTCTACCCGGACTCTCTAATAAAAAAAGACATATAAATAGAAAATTGTGAGAGTGTTGCACACACATTTGCAATTGAGGACTCACATTCTTTTATGAAATATATTTAGAATACTACAAAAATCCCTCTCATAAAAGCTTAAATGTCATATTTAATTCAACTAATTATTAATAAACTCTAAACTTTTGTATATATAATATCTTAAATATAATTGTAAAATATATTCAATTTTTTAAAAAAAAAAACATATGAGTTGACTTGAAAGTAAGAACTAAAAATAAAAAATATTTTTTAAAAAAAATTAAATAAAAAATATATATATTTTAACATTTTCTTATTAATATATGAATGATTGGGGTGTGGCGCGGAAAAATTCAAACTCTATTGCAGTCAGAGATAAAGGCCTAAATTTCACATTTGTTGTGAAACGAAAACAATTGTAAATTTTCCCTTATTAATCGGGTAGAGCGGTGGAGGAGGTCAAATTTATCTTCAATCCGTGTAGTTGTCATGTCTATCCGGACTCTCTAATAAAAGAAGACATATAAATAAAAAATTGTAGAGAGTGTTGCACACACATTTGCAATTGAGGACTCACATTCTTTTATGAAATATATTTAGAATACTACAAAAATCCCTCTCATAAAAGCTTAAATATCATATTTAATTCAACTAATTATTAATAAACTCTAAACTTTTGTATATATAATATCTTAAATATAATTGTAAAAAATATTCAATTTTTTAAAAAAATATATGAGTTGACTTGAAAGTAAGAACTAAAAATAAAAAATATATTTTTAAAAAAATTAAATAAAATATATATATATATATATATATATATATATTTTAAC
>JBBPBR010000002.1:2226822-2246313 GCA_037974775.1 Cicer pinnatifidum
AGCTCAATTATCATTTCTATAGTAGATTTACGGTCAATTTGTTATACTTTTGTTTTTTTAAGGAAAACAATTTTTTAAAAGTTAATCACTTTTAAAAGTTTTCATTTTTTGTTACAGTGTTGCAAACATATGGAACACCTATTTAACACTAAAAAAAATTATTTAATATAAAACAGTTGACTTAAATATAATTTTCATCATTTATAATTTATTCAAATAGGTGTTTCTATGCATAGTAGTATATATCTAGTACTCAAACTCAAATTAAAATTTTTCACACATATTTAGAATTATAGACCCTTACAAGTAGAGATACTTTATTTATTATTTAATAAAGTAAATAGACCAAAATATTAAATAAAGGTTAAATTACATGCTTAATCCCTTAATTTATTTTTAAATTTTACTTTAATCTATTAAATTTTATTTTTTATTTTAATCGATAGTTTTCTAAAAGTAGTTTAGTTGGATCAAGTAGTTTTCTATCTAATTAAACATTCAAAATTTTAATATCTTAAATGACAAAACTTTAATACTTTAGTCTTTTAAATTATAATAGATATTAAAAAAGACGAAAATAGATATCAAAGTGCCTAATAAAAACTTAAGGATGCAACAAAGTGAAATCTAAATAAAAAATATAATTTAGCCCTGAATAAATGAGGAAAAATTAAGAAAGACAAAAACTGCTACACTCAACTTTGGTTATCATCACTGTAACTCCATCAAGTGAAACTCCTTCCCTCACAGTGTCGCTCACTGCAATCATTTCTCATTCTATCAAACGGCGTCGTTTTTCAATTCACATCGCATTCGATTCAACTGTCTAAAAGCAGCAGTTAAAGCCTCCTTCCCCTTCCTAACACCTCGAATTCTAAACCACCGCCGATCTGGAACTCGAATCCACCGCAATGTTGAAGCGACCCGGCCGCCAGCCGTCTTCGCCGGCGCCGGAGTCGTTTCCCGATAAGATCTATCAGTTCCGCGGTGCTTTCCTGATGGTTGCACTCCCTCTCCTCCTCGTCACGCTCGTTCTTTACTTCATGCCTTCTGTCTCTTCCAACGAGTCCGTTGAGGTTTACGCTCTCACGCACCGTAAATTTTCTCCCGATCGTAAACCGGCCGATACGTTCGCCGTCATCTTTGACGCTGGTAGCTCCGGCAGCCGCGTCCACGTCTTTCGTTTCGATCGGAACCTTGATCTTGTTCATATTGGCAAAGATCTCGAGGTTTTCTTGCAGGTTAGTTTAAACCGTTAATGTGCTTTTTGCATGCATAATTAGAACTTGCACGGGAAGACTTTAATTATGATGTAACTCAATTGTGTATAATAAATGATTTTAAATTTATATAAAAAATTATAGAGATGATCTAAATAATATAAACTTAATCTAAATGTGACTATTGTAAAATGTGACTTTAATTTGATCTCTAATTCAATGCGTTGCAATGTTTCTATGTTGTGTCGAAACGTACATACAAACATACTTTTAATGAAACATTACATTGTTTGATTAATAATTTATTCATCGTTAATCAATTAAACCACTTGTATGTAACACTGACTCGGCATTAGTAATAATTTGAGAAATTAGAAGTGATTGAATATAACTCTATATATTAAACACCAAACACGTTCAGATGTGTGCTACATAACTTTGTTTTCATGAACACAAATTTTGTTTTTCTTAGAACGCATTCGCAGTGTTAACATTTTTTATGGTGTTACAGATAAAACCTGGTTTGAGTGCTTATGCACAGGACCCACAACAGGCAGCGGAATCTCTTGTTTCTCTTTTGGACAAAGCTGAAAGTGTTGTTCCTATGGAGTTTCGCGCAACGACACCTGTTAGAGTTGGGGTGTGTGTAATTTTTATGTACTTATTTGTACATTTGTTCATTTGGATATCTGAATTATATGTATCCTAATAATGCTAATGCAGGCAACTGCGGGATTGAGGGCTTTGGAAGGGGATGCTTCTGATAGGATTTTGCAAGCGGTAAATTTTGCTTTGTGCATCTCGTCATGTCTCATGTTGAATGCTTTTAGCAAATAGCAGCTGTATTCTCAGCATTCTAATGCTGTTTTCATGATTTGCTAATATAAGGTCCGAGATTTGCTTAAGCAAAGAAGTACTCTAAAATCTGAGCCTGACGCGGTTGCTGTGCTAGGTGGAACCCAAGAAGGTGCTTTTCAATGGGTATGTTGCATGAACTTATTACCGATTGGCTTTAACTTTTGAATGCATTTAGAAATTAGACTAGAAAAGAATTGACAATCTTTTAGTGACATCAATCGGATAGCTTTCAAATGGTTTTGATAGAAAGAATTGGCAGAATGTCCTCTCTCTTGTTACATGAAATCTTATCAATTAAGGAATGATAGTGTATGTCATTGAGACTGGTTAGCTAGAACTACTATTATACTTGCCCTTCCCCCATAGTGGCAAGGCTTTGTCTTCCATGCACCTTTAATAAATCCTGTCACCCAAAAGGAACAGTCTTAATCTGCAGATGCAATGCTCTCCACTCAAGAAAAATATGGCTCTAAGTAAGAAAGTTTGACTATGTTGGATTATTGACCATATACTTGTTTGTCAGTGGATTTTGCTTTCTCCATGCTCTTTGTAACTTAATCCAATGCTTTACATGCTACAATAGCTGCCTTATTAGTTTTCAATTTTCCGCTTTAGTTGTTAATTAGGATGTGAAACTTAGGCTCTAATTCTTTATTAAAACAATTGCTGCCTGGAATTTTGGGTGTACTTTTCAAATTAGTGGATATTAAGAGTGTACAATTACCTTGTTTGGACTTTCTCAACTATATTTTAAATTGTTAATTTAATCTTTCATGGAGAATGGTTCCTGCAGCATGTTTTAAATTTTAATATGCTGCTGTAAGATCTAAGAATACCTATTTGAAAATAATCTTTAGAGCCATTTAGTACATGGATTTAGATATGGAATTGAAATTGGACCTTCTAATTCCAATTAGCTTGTTTGGGGGTACCTGCGAATTTGTTAGCCTGATTTCGTGGAAGTGTAATAATGGAGTGAAAAGATCTTGGTAACAGATGTGAGGATCTCCAACTGTGGACTTATGAGAAACATTGTTTTCAGATAAATTTTTTTTAGATTTTTGGTACATAAGTAATTTGAAGAATACATTAGTGAATAGAGTTGGGGCTCTGTTGTAGAAGGGGAAACCATTGGCAGAGCTGATATGAACTACTATCAATAGACAAATGTCTTATTATAGGAACTACACATGTTCCATATACCACTTCCTAGCGACTAAAGTTATACACAGCAAGGACACAATTTTAGAGCATTTAGTTTGTCTTACCGTTTCCTTTTATTTTATTTTAGGTGACTATTAACTATCTACTGGGAAAGTTGGGAAGAGATTATTCAGATACTGTTGGGGTAGTTGATCTTGGAGGTGGATCTGTTCAAATGGCATACGCCATCTCAGAGGATAGTGCTGCCAAGGCTCCAAAAGCTCTGGATGGAGAAGACCCCTATGTCAAAGAGATGTTCCTAAGGGGAAGAAAATATTACCTCTATGTTCACAGGTTTTTCTTCTTGCTCTTGACATGGCAATTTGAGATATTATGTTTTTCAGGATCTGGGATCAAGTTAGTTTTGTATTGTTTACCCCAATTTTCAGAGAGACAGTTGTTCTGTAATAGAATTCCATCTTCCATGGCCACTAATTTTTTACATTTTGCTTTCAGTTACTTACGCTATGGTTTACTAGCAGCTCGTGCAGAGATTTTAAAGGTTTCTGATGATTCTGGAAACCCTTGCATCTTAGCTGGCTATGATGGTAAATATAGATCCGGCTTTCTGCATGTCTGGTTCTAAGTTGAGCTGAGAACAAATGAATTTTTTCTTAAATATACATATATTTTCTTCTAGGATCTTACAATTATGGAGGAAAGTCATTTAAGGCCTCGTCCTCCCCCTCTGGCTCAAGCTTGAATGAATGCAAAAGCATAACTCTTAAGGCTCTCAAAGTTAATGAGTCAACATGTACACATATGAAGTGCACTTTTGGTGGGATATGGAATGGCGGTGTCGGCGATGGACAGAAGAACCTTTTTGTTGCCTCATTTTTCTTTGACCGGGCTGCTGAGGTATTCCATTACTGTCTTCAGTCTCAGACCACATCCCAATATCAATTCCTTTAATGCAATAACAGCATTTCCATGCTAATCGTACTATTTATTCTTAGGCTGGTTTTGCTGATCCAAAATCACCCGTTGTGAAAGTTCGTCCTGTTGATTTTGAGGACACAGCAAAGCGAGCTTGTCAAACAAAACTCGAAGATGCTAAATCTATTTATCCACATGTTGAGGAGGGGAACCTTCCATATTTATGCCTGGATCTTGTATACCAGTATACATTGCTTGTTGTTGGATTTGGTAAGTTTTGCGCCGGTTTTGGAACAGTTGTGCATGATAGCGATGCTTTCCGCAATATCTATGGTATTATTTCCATGCACTTATATATTTCTTTTGATGGCAGGCCTGGATCCATTGCAGCCGATTACATTAGTGAAGCAAGTTAAATATCATGATTCTCTTGTTGAAGCTGCATGGCCTCTAGGCAGCGCCATTGAAGCTGTATCATCTGTACAATGACAACAATATAAAAATCAATACCTTAAAATTTTGGGACGTTGAGTTTTATCAAGAGTTTATCAGAAATCAGTATTAGGTAGACATTTAATTGTAAATGAGTCTACACTTTAAAAATAAACTATAGAAGACGGCTTCATTATTTTCCATTTGTAATTATTTTACAGTTTTGTAAGACTAATTCTATTTATTTTGTTCATCTATTTTTTGTAGTCAGGAGAGATAAACATAGTGATTAATGTAACATCCCCAAAAAATTTCATTCTTGTGTAAATTACTTTTATTCATTTGCTAAGCTTAATGCGTGTTTTCTTACCATGATAACATGTGGTTTTATATATTAGAATAAAAGACAGTTTAAATAAACAAAAAAGAGGAATGATATTGTCAACATGTGGTTAACTGTTGAGCATGTTGATGGTCAGTGGTATGCATAATAGAACTTTTGATAGTGCCAACTGTTAAGGAAGTTGGAATGATATTGTTAACTGCAAGTATGATTATGAGGGTATCAGGAGGATAAAAACAACAAAATTGGAACATACTTTTGGATTGCAGCCGATGCCTTGAATGATTCAAGTGCTATTGTTGGCTATTGATCAGGGTTCTGGTAGATCAAAGGCTTTAGATCCCTTTCCTTTCACTCCACTATTACCATAATTAGCATACACTCTCCGATTTGTAGGGAGATACTCGATAAAAGATTTATAATAATTAACTAATTTTGCTTGTAATTGTTGTTGGTTATTAGGTTTTTATTATGATTTATGGGCTTCGGTACCCGATACAAACCCCTTTTTTATCATGATTCAATTAATCAATGGTGAGATATTTCAGAAATAATAATAGTAATAGGGAGAACACTTGGTGTGCCCAATAATAGTAATCGATAAACAGCGATCAAAACTATTTATATCATGGTTATAGAAAAAATGTATGAGTTGCAAATTTTGATCTGAAAAACTGCCCAGATCGTTATTCATTTATTTTTCAAAGGAATTAGACATGTCTAGTTAACAATTTCATAGTCTTCGGATAAATATTTTAATTGAACATTTGCTTCGTAAGATAGTCACATATTATTCTAGGCTAGACGAATATCCAAAGCCAACTAGTTAATTGATTCACTTGTGACTTGAATTGTTTATCAGTCTGATTATGTGTATCCTGGTTTAACAACACTATCACCACTTAAATTATCCGGTAAAAATCACTTAACATAAACATCATAGCTTCATTTGCAAATATTCACATGCCGTAGACCATCATGAAGGACAAGCATCAAAAGGGTGTAGGACCAACATCCAGAGTCTAATGCAGATTTCACAACCCAATGTTGAGGCAACATAAATTTGCTTCGCTCGTGTTTAGTAATACAGCAGGCAAAGTGAAGCTACATGTTGTAGCTTTTAGTTAAGATGTGAACTTTCACTGTAAAATAATGATTCCAATCACGTATTTTTTTTTTTAACCCAACCTCATTTTGGACATACATATTTTTCTAGTTGTAGCTCAAGAAATCTTAATAAGAGCAACGAGGTTGATATTTCTCTAGATACAACTTAGATTCAACTATCCTCATAATACGCAGTAAGCAAGTCCAAATAGACGATAAAAGGGTTTTAAATTGTGTAAAACACGAAATAAAAACAGAACAATGTCCCCATTTCCTTTTCGAAAACAGATCTTCACGTAGCACATAATTTACAGTTAATGAACCACTTTCCTGCAAACCATTATTAGCCCGAATCCACATTGTGCAATATGGGTTTCTTTTTAAAATTTTAAAACAATATTGAGCTGAAAATTACTAGCCACCATAAATCGTGTGTCTCTCAAGTCCCTCTCCATCCCAATAAAAAAACGATTTTTTAGATTTAATTTAGACTGATAAAAAGCAAAGACAAAGGCTTGCCCAGAAACAATTATATGCAAAAATGAATTGCACTTGAGTTATCAATATCATAAAAATTCACAATAACAATAGCATAACAAGTCAAAATTTCCCGACTATTTTACTTCCAATCCAATCTATTCGAATATCAAATCAAAATCACACAAGGAGTAATTGACAATTGCATCTTTGCTAGAGCTGACGCCTTCCATCAAATTTACCTCATCTGGACAATTCCGGCACTGATCAGCTTTTGGATTTTCTCCATCACCATTGGGTTCTTGGTATGTTCCTGTGCAGACTTAGGATTTTCCTGGAAATCAACCAATACCTGCATACAAACCAAACTCTTATAAGCACACATGTCATTATTGTGCCAACACATCACACACCATTATGCAGACAAGAAAAAAGCAAACCTGTCTCATAACAGGGTCTTGAAGGATGTTCTGTATCTCTGGATCTGACATAGCTTTGGCCTGCAAGAAAACAATATTTGAGTACATGGCTTATATAAATAAATTAATAATTTCTGTTTGCAAATATTTTCACACTAAAGAATTCATGTAAGCTGTATGACATACCTGTCTCTCCTTCAACTCTTCAGGAGTTAAATCTCCGCGGCTGGCCTTATTAATTTGTTGAACACACCTGAAATGGACATTTTACATGATTAAACACATTTTTGCAGTCAATAAGGAAACTTGAAATATTGAACACATTGCAGAGATTTTGACCAATATCATTCATACCTTCCAATGCCATCAAGCAACTCCTGGTTGTTGGGGTCATGTTTCAACCCCTCCTTATATGTTTCCAAAGCCTTTTCATATTCTTTCATGAAAAACTGAACAGCACCTTTTCGGGTATAACCCTTGGTGAAAGTTGGATCAAGCTCAATGCACTTCTCTGCATCCTTTAAACCTTCAGGCATTGCCCCCAGTTTCGTGTAACATGCAGCTCTGTTACTATAAGTCTGAAAGAAATAGAGTATTCAAACACATTAGGATCCAAATTAACATAAGCATAAGGATCACCATTTGTATCAAAGAGTATTATTACCTTAGGCTCTTTCGGGTTTCTTCTTAGGGACTCAGTGTAATGCTTAATAGCTTCAGGATACTTCTGCTGCTTAAAAAATTCATTCCCTGAATCAAGGTTTTCATCAAAACTAAGTCAACAAATAAGATAGAGCCACACTGATATTCAGAAATAGAGGTTGAGAGAAGAATGCTTGGGGGAAATGAAAATCAGACTAAGATAAAGTACCTTTTTCTCTTTCCTCATCAGCCAAATTTGGATCAAAGTATTCTTGTTGTTCTAGTTCTTTCTTAGCCTTCTCAGCTTCATTAAGTTTCTTCAAGGTGTCTGGGTTGCGGTGCTCTGTAAGTGCTTTTTGATATGTCTCAATGACAGGTTCATAATCTTTAGAGCATTTTGCCATTTTGCCCAAGGCAGTACCCTTCCTTGTCAAAGCTCTTGCTACCATCTTGTAGTCTGATCGTAGTTCTCGTCCTCTTTCAACAGCCTTATCACAATCTTTTACACAATCCTCATACTGAAAGGATTCAAGGAATATTTGTCAGAAAGCAAATCACAGGGAAGAGTCCCTTTACTCTTTTTAAAAAAACACTGAAATTTTGCTCCCTTAGAATTTGCTCTCCTAATCTTATATTAACACCTAAACCATAGGCAAACTTGACCAAATTCCTTAACCATCAAACACTGAAACAAGCTTTAGAAACAAAACTGTTATAATGTTAATGGCATACTAAGCATGAAAGTTGACCAAATACTGCCTTATTAAAATCCTTAAGACTAAAAAATATCATAAGTTGCTAATACTATGAGTCAATAAATATACTGTTGGGCACATTATAGTAATTTGCATATATAGGTGTAACCATATAAGACCTCAAAAGTCCAGTAACTTTGAAATATTATGGGAGTTGATAAAGAGTTGTTTAATTCTTGTATGTAACGATTCCACATTTACTGAATATTAAAGACATACTGTTCAAGTTTAAAAACCAAAAACCAACCTCCCGTACTAAGGCTGGAGCCTTAAGAGTATGTTTTGAAGTTGTGTTTTGTAGGGGAGGGCTAAGGCTGTATTATGGTATATATTTAAGATCTTAAAAAAAGTGAAAGAACATTTTTAGAAATGGTCTTTAGAACCTTTCAATCACACTTACTCATTTTTAGAAACATTTAAAGCTTCCTTAATTTAAAAAAGATCTATTTTGGTTCCAATGCATACAACTCACTTTTCTGTACAAAATAAAAGTTACCACTTTTCAATTTAAAACTCTACACGTGCAGTTGAAGTTATCACTGCTTCTAAGTGTCAGGACCAAGTTGAAAAATTTGACGGGCATAAAAAACAAAAAACAACTGTATTTTCATACCCAATTCACAGCCTTTTCAATCAGGTCCCTTAACTAGATAGCACCTCTATCCAGTATAAATTATCACGGGGTTGTAATAACAATAGTTAAACGGACAAATGTAGAATAAAACAAGCTAATTTGAACAATTTTTCACCTAAGGATCAAATTAAACATGCTAAATTGAACATTTTTTCGTCTAGGGGCCAAATTAAAAATTACCGCCCTCTTCATAGCGAAATAACAATTTGCTATATACAGTAATTAACTACACAAATACCACTAATCAAGTAAGCAGTCAAATTATAGTCAAATACCTCCGGCATGAATGTATACTAAATTGAGCTTGAACAATGCATAGTTAACCAACAATAGAAAGAAAAAAAAACAGAAATTTAATACATACATTACATATACATATTAAATGCAATAAAGATGCATACCTTTCCCATTTCCAAGTAGACAGCAGCACGGTTAGTGAGAAAGGAAATGTCTTCATCATCCAATTCCAAAGCTTTCGAGTAATGATGAATCGCAGTATCAAAATCCTTCTTCTTATACGCTGCATTACCAGCCTCCTTTTCCTTCTGTGCCTCAACCTTTCTCTGCTTTGCTTCTTTTTCCTCATCAGCCACTTCCATCGGCTCCGGCTCAGGCTCAGGTTGCTTAACAGGCTCAGCTTCAGCGGCCCTCTTCCTCTCAGAAGAAGAAGCCGACGAAGGCGAATTAGTCTCAGGGATATCAAATTCATCACCAGGGCTTCGAATCTTAACATTAAGCAAAACCCCAAAAGCTTGCATAACTCTTTGATCCTTCAAATACAAATTGAGATTATTTGGATCCTTTTGAATATCTTGCATCATCTTCACGAAATCAGGTTGTTGAAGGTAAACCCTAGTTGCAGGATCAGCAGTGAGTTTAGCCCACATCTCAGGCCCGGAAAAAGCATCACCAAATGGATTAGCCGACGGCGCAGAACGTGACCTAGAAGCCGCAGCCGCAGCCGCTTTTTGAGCATCGGCTAAACCTGATTTGAGAGGTTCATTATTAGGATCAATTTCGAGACCTTTTTTGTAAGACGAAACGGCGTCGTCAAATTGAGAGAGACCGAGATGAGCGGCTCCGAGACGGCTGTAGCCTTTAGACCAATCGGGTTTGAGTTCGACGGTTTTTTTGGCGTCGGATAAAGCTTCGGTATAGTTTTGGAGAGAAGCGTAAGCTGCGGATCGGTTTGAATAGAGGACGTGGTTGTTAGGGGAAAGATCGATGGCTTCTGAGAAGTGACGGATGGCGGATGAAAAGTCGCCTGAAGAGAATGCAGCGTTGCCTTTGGCTTTGGCTTCGTCGGCCATAATAAGATCGGAGTTTGAAGATGAAGGGTTTTGGTTCTTACGAGAGTTGTGTGGAAGAAATGAAAAAAGGGGTTTACTTGTTATGGAACTGAAAAGAGGAGAGAGATAGAAAGAGTGAGTTATAGAGAATTTGTTTGTAAACTAGAGAGTTCTACTAGGGCCTGGAGATGCCTTCTCGAATGTTCTACTACTACCTGTTTCGCAATCCACACTATAACTCCCTTCTTTCTTTAAATTCAGAAATCAAAGTTAATACTATATCTACTTTATATCTATATTATAAATGTTTTTTTCATTTTGACAAATTAACTATTGTATATTTTATTCATTATTATTACATTTATTTCTTTAAATACATAATTTTATGTTTATATTTTTATTTTTTATATTATTAACTTTTCTATTTTGAGTGAACACATATAATAAATTATAATATTAAAATAATACTCTAATAATTTATTTTTGTGTTTTTTTATCACTAATTATGTTTAAATAATACAAATAATTGATAATAAACACTTTAATATCGATAAACAACTCCAAATTCTATATTTTTTTATAAATAAATAATAGTTACCTCAATTTTTTTAATTTAAATTTGATTTTTTTTTTAAATTCTTTTAGTGTTTCTTAGTACACATATCCAAGTAACTAAGAAATTATCTAAGAAAGACTATATAATATTTAATTTGACATGAAACAATATTAAAAATTATATTATTTTATTCTATAATATCAACAATTAATTTTATTTTTTGTCAACATATTTTAAATAAATAAAGCAAAGGGATGGGATACTAAGTCCAATCCACTTTCGTTGAGAAGAAGCCCAAACATATACATTTTTTTACAATTAATTAAAATCCTAGGTTCAAAAAACAAAATTAAAATCCTACAACAAATCTCAGCAGCTCCACAAAAAAGTTGCAGCTGCGCTGGCAAAGGCAGTTGGATTGAAGTCGAACTAACTGGCCGGGAAACGCAGGCGGAGTTGGTCGTAAACCGCCGTTAACAGTGAGAAAGTTTCCCTTCTTTAAAAAAAATAATTTATTTTCTGATTTTCATTCCTATATCCTGTGGCGGGCGGAGGATGCGATTCCACCGCGATTAACGGGCGCAATCGCCGCCCCTAGATATTTGAGTTGCAGCAGAGCACAATTCCGCACCGCGATTTAGCGATCGCAAGCTTATTGAAAAAACAACTCTCACCGCACTTGTATTCTTAGTCCTGTTTTGTGAACTTTGTGGTAAAGATAATAAATATTAACGCATGTATGGTTTCATTGCTTCGAATCTTCTTGTGCTAACATGTAGCAGTAGCATCTCTATATAACATGGTTGGAACTTGGAACTTTTGCCACTTTGACGAAATTGCTTTTATAACTGATTGCCAGAGACAGGTATAACTGATTCAGTAGCATGGACCTCGTCACGCTATGGCTCGTAGCATTTGTCACAGATCCTGATCAGAAATTGGATGATTATGAACTATTAACATAATTACATTGCCGAGTTTTCTTTTCCCCCTTTAGCATATTGTAGAAGCTCAATTCCCAATTAGTTGTAGTGAGGTGTTGGTTGTTGTAGCACTGTTTTTCTCAAAGGGCCAATGTGCACTGAACTATGAAACACAAACACGGACACACACCTACACTTACACATAGACACCGATAGTAATTGTAAAAAATGAAGTGATTGAGTGTAGCCAAATGTGTCGGTGTCAGACACGAACACATATCAGACATCAATCTAAGGTGTTGGTGCCATATAGGCATTGACTGCTTGTGCAACACCTTGTCCATGTGTCTCTTGGCTGACAGAAATACAAAATAAAGGGGTGACGGTTTGGACATAATTATTAAAAAGCTCAAAGATATAAGTTATAATTTGACTTTTGATTAAGCTCAAACAGAGGGTTTACTTATCACCAATGGAAATTATTTTCTACATTAGGTTCAGAGTAGGTTCTAAGTAGGTTACATTTGAATGTATGTGAACAATTAGTTTATTTATAAGTTACAGTTTTAGTGGGAACAAAAACCAGTCTTCAAGTTGATAAATACAATAATAAAGTTATGTTTGTGTGTTACATTTACAGTGTAATGATACATATTTGCAACTTTTATTTTTAAATGTATGGTAGGGCTGTGATTGATATAACTTTCATCTGTAGGCACTCGCTTGAGGATTTAATGAGTGGTGGTTCTGCATCTAGTAACTTAAGGACAGCTCTCTCTCATTGCGTCCAACAAGTGCGAAGTTATGATTATCATCACTATCTTTGCCTTCTTGAACTGCCTCCATCTATACGGAAGGCTGCATTTACACTCCGTGCCTTGAATGTTGAAACAGCTAGAGCTATGGATGTTGCTTCAGATCCCAGGATTGGCCTTATGCGCCTTGTGTGGTGGCAGGAAGCCATAGACAAAATGTTTGCCAATAAATTGATTGAGCACCCAACAGCACTGGCCCTGTCAAGCGTGATAGCAGAGACCAAAATTAGTAAGACATGGTTGAAACGATCTGTTGAAGCCCGGATCAACGATGCAAGAAGAGAGGCTACAGACATTCCCGAAACAATGGAAGAATTGGAGAAATATGCTGAAGACACTGTATCTACTATGCTGTACTTGACACTTCAAGCTGGTGGTATCATGTCTACTGCAGCTGACCATGCAGCCTCACATATTGGCAAGGCTAGTGGTATTCTTTTGCTCCTTAAATCGCTGCCTTATCATGCTGGTCACAACCGGCATTTTTCTTACATACCAAGAGCAATAGCATCCAAGCACGGGTTGATAGTTAAGCAGGAAGGTCAAGGAGAGAGATGGCTGGATTCTCGTGAGGGTCTTTGTGAAGCAGTTTATGAAATGGCATCAGTTGCCAATGCACACTTACAAAAGGCACGAAAAATAGCCAAGAGTGTGCCTGCTGAGGCTCTCCCAGTGCTCCTGCCAGCTCTGCCTGCTCAGGTTCTCTTGGATTCTCTAAGTCGGGTGCAATTTGATGTGTTTGATCCGAGGCTAGCACGTGGGGTGCTGGGAATATCACCTTTGTGGTACCAGTTTCAACTCAAGTGGACTTCATGGAGAAGGAAATACTAAACTAGTTTTGTTACCTCATAAAACACTTGGGGCTCCAGAAATTTTTCCTATGTATTAGTGTGTATTTTGTTTAATAAGTTTATTGGACCACACAACGGAAACTAGATTCTAGAATGCACTAATTGTGGTATGTAATGTATCATTTTAAATTGAAGCCTGGGTCTTTTAAAGGCTAACCTTACTGGATTGGTTTGAGTGTACTTAACATGATTTTGTGTTCAAAACTTAAAGGAAACGTAGAATGATTTTATTATATTCTCAGACAACTTCAAGAATGATTTTATTATATTCTCAGACAACTTCAAGAATGATTTTATTATATTCTCAGACAACTTCAAGAATGATTTTATTATATTCTCAGACAACTTCAAACACTCTTTTCAAAAAGAAAGAGCCGCATGGTACCTAGAAGACAAAGTATGCTATCTCCTTGTGATTTTCTGCTGCAAGTTATGTAGCTTCCATGTTCCTCGTTGTCTTGCCTCTGACTTTTGGTGCTCACTGAAACACATCTATGGTGTCCCTGGAAACTATTGTTTAGGTAATAATTTTCTTCCCAACTTTGTCTTTGATTTTCTTGCTTTTAATTGTTGAGTTAAATATTACAGATTTACAACAGAACACTGAAACCAATTTTTAATGGAAATAAATAAAAAAAATCCATCTCGAATTGTTATGTGTGACTGATATCATTTTTGAAAAATTAGATGCTTCGAGTAAGCTCCTGTTAAATTTCTTAAAGAAAAATTGTTATGATATGAACAAATAAAGGTGGCCATTGATGATGTTTTGAACCGTAAATTCTACTCTTATTTAAGATGGGAGTTTCTTTTTTCACCCCAAAATATTTCAGGAATTCACTTCTAAAAGGAAGAGCCCCTAATGCCCAAAAATCTGATTGGATCATGCATGAGTAACCTTAGAAACTAATCAAAATGGAACTACTTAGACAATATAGTTTTTTTTGTCTATAGATATAGATGTAGATGAGATAATATATTATCACAAAAAATTCAAACACAACTGCGAAGTATCATGTTTGAATACGGAAAATGATGGTCAACCTAATAATATCGATATTTTCTAATTAAGATAGGACTTAAAGACATAATAGTTAACTACATAATATTGAATATATATTGTAAATGAAAATGGAGAGAGGATATTGAATATATATTCTAGTAATATATTTATGGAAAAATATATTATTTAATCATTTAAGTTACATGAAAATATCAGATTGATTGATGGTTAATTATTTTGCTTAATTATTCTTTTAAGTGTTGATTGAAGGTTTATGTCTTTAAGATTATTGCAATAAAAACCTTTTAAAAATTACATGAGTTTATTGAAAAAAAAATAAAAAAAAATTGAATTTCAATTTTGTTTGTTTGAAATTAAGATAAACATTTACAAACATAAAAGATAAATTTGAAACCAAAAGAAAGATAAATAATTAACTTGTTAAAAAAAGAGATATATGATTAATATGTTATTTTCGTGGAACTTAAAAAATCACAAAATATATTTTGCCTATATTTATTAGTCAAAGTGAAAATGAAATCACGATAAAGAAAAAGTAAATAAACGGATCTTACATTTAGAGTCGACCCAAAGACCAAGCTACTAAAACAAGGACTTTAGACTTTAAAAAAAAAATTACTAAATAAAGAGAAAAAGACCTCTAACTAAATAGTGTATGATAATATTAATTTTGTTAAAAAGTTATTTATAGATATATGTTTGCTCATTTGGTAAAATCAAGAGTAAGATTTTAAGCCTAATGGTTCAAATATAATCTATACCAGGATTATTAGTTTTTTTTACAATTAAAAGCCCGGCTTGCATTTAAACTAAATCCATGAACTCGTGCTACCCCAACATATAAACTTGTCATCCCTCCAAAACACATGAAAAGACAATTTTACTATTTTAACTATTAATAATAAGTTTTAAAATTCGAAATTTTCAGAAGTTTCAAATTTTCAAAAGTTTACAATTTTCAAAAGTTTATAAATTTAAAAAGTTTCGAAATAAAGATTACATTTCAAAATTTTGAAAAATTTCAAAAATTTCTAAATCTAAAAAGTTTCGAAAGTTTCTAAATATAAAAAGTTCTAAATTTTTTTTTTATTTTGAACGAATTTGACTCGTTTGAAAGTTTTGAAAATTCTGAAAATTGTTATTTCAAAACTTTCAAATATTATAGAAAGAAGAGGTGAAAAAATGAGAAGTTAAAAAAATTGATGGTTTTATAGATGATTAAAATGACAAAATTGTATTTTCATGTTAATTTGAGGGTCTCAAGTTTAGATGTAGAAGTGCAGAGTAGAATCCTTTTATAATATTAAGTGAACTGCAAATATTTCAGGAAGAAGGATGGGCTGTGTGTAAAGTGTTCAAGAAACGAATAGTTACAACAATGAGGAAAATGGAAGATTCCCCCTATTGGTATGATGATCAAGTATCATTGATGCAAGAGCTTGAATCCCCAAACAGAGTTTCTCACCCTTATTATGCATCATACCAACAGAACTACCCTTGCAAACAGGAGTTGGATCAATTACAATACATTAACACACTCAATGATGCTAATTTCCTCCAACTTCCATAACTAGAAAGCCCCAACGTTCCTTTCCAGTGCTCATCATCACATAATTCACTCATACAAGAACAACACATACAAGCACAACAACAACAACAACACTGCCAGCAACAAAATATGCAACTCTTTTCTGGTTGCAATGATGTTCAAGATTGGCGAATATTAGACAAATTTGTAGCTTCTCAACTAAGTCGCGATATTCAAGATGCTTCCAAGGAAACTAGTAGTTATTGCAATGTGGATGAACAAATAGCTAATTTGCTAGAAAATGATGAATCCAAAAAATCGGAAACTGGTCAGGAATATGCGACTTCAACCTCCAACTCCAGTTGCCAGATTGACATGTGGAAGTGAAAAATCTATAACTGTGAATTAAGATGCATAATATTTTTAGGGAGTAGCATAGTTTAAGTACTCCTGGAAAAATTAATTCAGAAATTAAACCCAAAAGTATATTGTCAAATATTCTTATATAAGTTGAACCTCTGGTGGCAGAGTAACCACTATTACTCCCCAAAGGTTTTTCTAAGATGCTACAAGAACGACTAAAGCAAGTTACTAGTTCTTACTTCTTACAGCAAATTGATGAGCATGTATTGCAAACATATTAATTAAATGATTTTCCGCAACTATGTGTAATATGGAATGTAAAGGCTTGAGAATATAAACTAAGCATGTGTTCAAGAAAAGGCTTCATTTGTTCAATGCAGTTATGGTCCAAAAAGCACAAAGAGCTCAATTGTTGTACCTGATATATATATATATATATATATATATATATATATACAAGATTATGGTCTCTCATACCAATGATTACTCCCTCCAGGTAACTACTTTGAATCGCAAAGGCCTGTTGCTTCATCGCAGAAACCATCTCGGTCAAGCAGTTTCTGCGGTGGAGCACTCAACAGGGGAGATGATGGGGTGCCATAAGCATTTCGTCGTTTGTTCCCGCAACCTAAACTCACTCTTGTGCTTACCCCTGTTACAGGATTTGTGCCACTAGCATACTTGCATAAAGCCTACATAATTTAATCAAATAGTATGCATATGTCATCATCATGTAAAAGCTCAATGAATATATCAATTGGCCTTCTATCCAATCAGTGGTGGTACCTGCTTTTGGGTAAGGTCCAACACAGCATCACTAAAGTCAGCACCTTCAATTACGGCACTTCCAAGGTCACTCCGTGTAAGGACTGTTCTAACAAGAATAGCATTCGTCAGATTCGCTTCATTAAGAACCTGTACATCCCAAACAAGAAAATCTTTTATAAATAAAATCAAGGCAGAAAAAAAATTAATCAGTTTGATTTGATGTAGTTACCATGCGATCCATCAATGTATCACTCAAATCAGCACCTAAAAAATGTCAAGAAAAAATTCGAGTAAACTATGTATACCAGAATCTATTAGATGAATACAAAACTTTTGTTTTAATCTAAAGCAATTAAATTGAATTGTAAACGCATTAGGTACTTCTTACATATAAAACTCACAATAAACTTATTTATACCTGTAAAATTTGCCTTGTATGCAACAGCTTTCTCAAGGTATGCACCATTGAAAGTAGAACCACTAAAATCAGATTCTCTCATATCAGCAGATGTGAAATTAGCTCTTCTGTATCAGTAATTGAGAATGGTCATGAATAGAGGACCCTAAATTTCTACATAACTATTAAAATTCAAAATAATTTGCTATGAAGTGACAAATTTCTGAATAGACTGAAGTAACAGTTTACTACTATGCTAAATTATTCACATGTATACTTAAAACAGAGCACAATACTGAGTTGTTAATTCAAATAAAATAATACATTTACTTTGCAAAACAAATTAGCTACTTCAAGTGAAACTAAAAAGCATTTCCTTATTGATTCTCCACTCAAATTCTACCATTATATTTTCCACCTCCTTTCTACTAAGCATTCTCTTATTTTTTCCATCCTCCTTTATTTTCTTATCATAAATTTAGTTGCAACTAAAAAAGTTACACATTAAAATTAAATAACACAAAGCCCAATTGAAAAATTACCTGAAATTTTCATTCACATGCACTGCTTTCCTACATTATAATAACAAACACAAAAATAAGCCATTACAAGTTAGTTTTTCTTTCTCATATAAAAACCCTAATGAATTAGTATTAATCCTAAATATATTAATTAATTAATTAACTAATTGAATGAAAGAAACTAACTTGAGGTCTGCTGATCCAAACTGAGCAGCAGATCCAATACCAAATTCACCCCTAATTTCAGCCTCAAATTTGTTAAGATCAGCAAGGGCAGAAAGGTCAGAGCTGAAAACAATAACCGTAGCTGCCAACGTGGCTGAAAACAGTTTCCCCCATTTCTTGGACTCTACATTAGCACATGGCAGCTTAACCTAAGTTCATCATTGCATTACGAATTTACAAAACTAATTTCTTAATTTTCTTTCTCTCCAATGAAAATCAACACTCTGGAAAATAAATTTAAAAAAAAAAAGTATTATAGTAGTGTATTATACAAACCTTGAGGACGATCACTGTTTAAGTTAATTTTGCAAATAATTGGAGAGGACTTTGAATGAAAATGAAGTGTGTTTGAAATTTTGGAAGTTGAATGGTAATTAGAGGAAACATGGAGAGAATTAATTGACAGTGGTGAGAGTGAATTAAGTGCCATAATCTATAAGGAAGATATTGAACAGCAGAGATATGGTTATTAATCCAAGGGTAATGAGGAAAGAAAAACAAATTTGGAAGTTTAACAATTCAACATCAAAGTGTAGGAAGTGATTGGTGGTAACGTGTTAGTACACGTGTTCTAGTGTTATCCAATTTCTGGCAATGCCACGTGTCAAACTCTTTAACTTGGATCCAAATTCCAAACTGCAAATGCGAATAAATTTTAATTTTTTTTAAATAACCAATATCAATATTGTTAATTTTGTTTACAGAAATAGTTTAATATATGATCTCTTTGATGTTTTAGGTCTCTCACTAAATCATTTTACGACTTCCCAATAAATTTTAAGGATGTTTATGTTTCTATTGCCAATTATATTTTTGCTTTTTGAAGAAAAAATGCATTGTAAATAGTTCAGATATAAACTAACAATCTCATTCTTCACAATCATTGTGTAGAACAAAAATATCAAAATCATCGTATGCTATAATTATTTCAAGCGTTATATGATGCAATTGCTAAAATCATCATATGCTATAATTATTTCAAGCGCTAATTTAACTATGATGCACTCTGTGTAAAAATAAAATTAAGATTAAATAACTTATTATTTCTATAAATATATTATATTTTTTTTTAATCTTTTTAAATTATTTTTAAGACAATAATTTCTCTAATATTTTATTATGTATAATATGAACTTTTGAATAATTTTTAGAACAATGTAACAATCTTTTTCACAAAAATTTAAATTTTTTTAATAAATGATAAATTAAATAACACTTAAAAACTCATATTTAATTTATTTTTTATTTAATAAAAATTTAAATTT
>JBBPBR010000002.1:2254119-2271304 GCA_037974775.1 Cicer pinnatifidum
TATCATTGAACATTAGTATAAATAATGAATTTTGTCAAAAAAAAAATAATGTTTACTAAAATTGGTAATAGTCCATTGTTGGACTCTTTTGTGGGTCTAAATTAACATTGGCGGAGCCAACATAATTTTTGCAAGGGAATAAAATATAAAGAGAGAAAAATATTTTTCCAAAACTAATATATCAAACATAATTAATAAGAAAAAATTCACTATAATTTTTATTTATATAAAATATAAAGGAAAACAACAACATAGAAAATAAAAATTGTCAATAGCAATTTAAACTGAATTTTATTAATACTTTGATGAATCAAATTTATTTATAACTGACTAGGGATTACGTATTAAATAATCTAATAATATATTTTGCAATACAAATAACTAAATTATACGCATAAAACTCATCATATAATTTATTTTATTAATAAGTTATTGATAATTTAACTTATCAAAAAAGTTATATCTAGAATTGTGAGACCGAAAGAGTCAAAACAGAAATAAATCAATCAATCAATTGATAATTTTTTTACTTTCACATTTCTAATATGTTTTAGACTCATTTCTACTATTTTTTTTTTAGCAAATAGACCTATCTAGGACATGTAAATATATATAGAGTACTTAAATATATAAATATTTTTTAGGAATAAAAATATACTAGCTAACTAAAAAAATTATTATTATTTTCAGCCAAGGCTACCTCTTGGTAATTAAAGGCTTCGCCCTAACATAATATTAAGTGCACCCCACCCATGAAATGGTGTATACTTTACAGTAACTTACGGTGCGAACAGCAACGCCGATAAAAATACATCATTGCGAAGGCCCAAATTAATAGTTGTATTGATCAGGGCCCAGTTTTGGCAGGGTAAACAGAACAATGGAGAGAAAAAAAGAAGACAGTGTCATCAACGAGGAACAGAATGCAGCTATAAGCGCAGAGCGTGAATGAATTGAACAAAAATTCAATCGAGTTTCAGCGAAGAACTTGAATAATTGTTTGATTTCAGCGAAGAACTATGTGGAGGTCACCTCGAATTTCTTATCTCGTAAGTCTCTCTCTCTCTCTCTCTCTCTCTCTCTCTCTCTCTCTCTCTCTGTTTTGTCAGTTAACTCTTCATGCTACTATGAACTCCAGGTTAGTAGATTGAGTCAAATGAACATAAGTGATGTGCGTTGCTGTTACAGTCAAATGTTATCCACACCATCTCATTCACAAACGAAACCTCTTCCTTCCGACCAAAAAGAGATACCAAAGCATTATATTGGGGAAAATGTATCTAGAAAAGATAGGACTATGTTTCTTCTCACCACAGTAAGTATCATTATTATTATTACTTACTATAATAATGATAATGTGTGTTATCATAGTTTATAATTATTTTCATACTTTAAATATGGTGAAGGGGTCTCAGTTTTTTTTTTGTTTGGATTAAATCCCCAATGATGCAGCTTCGTGATATTGATGATAGTAAGGAGGCTATATATGGTGCTCTTGATGCTTGGGTTGCTTGGGAGCAAAAGTTTCCAATTGGTTCATTGAGAAATATATTGACTAGTCTTGAGATGGAACAACAGTGGCATAGGGTTGTTCAGGTATCACTTCTCTGCTTACTTTTCTTTTTATTCTCATTGCATTGCATTGCATTGCATTGCATTATCCTTTGTCAAAATAAAAGCTTGTCAAATTATGCGGATGAACAAATAAAGGATATTGTAGGCATGTAACTAGAGAAATACTAGACTCAGGGTAATTTGTAGTTTGTAATCTGAATACGGATGCATTAGAAATGAAATGGAATTGGATTATATAGACTTATAGTGGGCCTCTATTCCTCTATAACCCAAGTTGGATGAGATGATTCAGATCTCTTTCAGCTTAACTAGAGGTCTTGAATTCGAATCCAACTCGTGGAATGCAGTAGTGGTAATACTCTTGAGGAGAACTTTGCCGTTCATTGTTGTCCTACCTGACTTGAGGGATTAGTACAGGCAGTTGCTCACAAAGGATAATTGGGTTACACCCAAAAAAATAGTGTCTCTATACTTTCCATCATCAGTTCAGGAGATTTGAGATTTGGCATGGACATGCCAAGCTTTGGCTTCAGTTCAGGAACTGCAATCTTGATTTCATAAGCGCTTGATTCATTATGTCAGCAATTTGAACATTAGTTTCCTAGCCTTAATCACTACCAACATAGCCATTTAGCTTAGCTCCTCCCGTCTTTAAATACCAGATGCCAAGATTCGTCATCAATACATCTTGCATGAACATCAACCTCAAGTAGGTCTGACCAAATATCTGGTCCCAAATAGCATGCTCATCAATCTAGGCTGTAAGGTAATTATCTTCAACTAAATCAAACTTCAAATAAAAGTTGTTTATGTCCCATTTTTTATCAATAATAAAGCAATACTTTTCTTTGAAAAGATTCCATATCCATTTCTTAGCATTTGTGCATCACTAAGAAGATTTAGAACTAATTTTTGAATGTAATGAACTTCATTGATAACTTCTATACCTTTCTTGGTTTTTATGGCAATTTCCATTTTCCTTTGGCTCGCATAACTTCTCCATTTTCCAACTTAACTCTTGGTTGAATTGATTGGTCAATGTATGTAAAAATTGATAAGACATTTACTCGTGTGACGTGTACAGCCACTGCCAACGAGCCAAGTTTTCGATGTATGTGAGTTGAGTTGTTGTGATGCCATAAATAACTGCTCTTTATGGTTGTTGTCTTCACTCACATTTACCTGTTGTCCAGGTTGTTGTTGAGACTGCTTTTTCGTATTTCTGCAATACTTTTCACTGCGGCCGAGTTTTTTTGCAAAAAAACACGGTGAAGAAGATGTTTATCTTTGAAATAACACTCTTCCTCAGCATGATTTGTTCTTTGGTCTCGAGAACAAGGGAAAAAACACCCTTTCTTGAAGAACCTTCGTCTTTCTCTTTATTGTTATAGAAAAACTGGATTTTCAGAATACCTTTCTGTGTGTTTTGCTTGAAAGGCACCTCCAATAGCTTCATCATTTCTCATTGATCCTTTGCATGAAGCTTGCTGGTTAGTTCTGTAATTGTGAGACTTGGAAAATCGCAAGACTCCCATTTGCAGATATCTTGAAATCAAACTTTTGAGACACTTTCTTTTTACAGCTTTTTGATATGTAAATGCCTCACCCAGAAATGGCATTTGATTTACAACATCCATTAACCTGCCTGAATAATCTTTTGACAGATTGGTTGACCTTCATCTTCATCAATTCAAATTTTATCTTCAATGTGAATGTAACCCTGTCACTGCCATCAAATTCATCTTGGCTCTCGTCCCATATACCTGTTTAGGTGTTTCCAAGTCCGTGATTTTCGTAAAATTTTGATCTGTCAGTCCTGAATGCAAGCAAGTGATGGCTTTGTCTTTGTTGAGTTTCTCCTCCTCAAGAGCTTTTATTTGAGCAACGATAGGAATCTCTCTCAATGGCAGTGGATCAGCTTCAGAGTTCACAGCATTCCATAAACCTTGAGACCTCAAATAAAACTTCACTATGACAGCCCAAGTGTAATAGTTTACACTGTGTTTAGCACTCAAAGCCAGCGTGTTTAATCCTACAAAAAAAAAAAAAATAACTCTTCCCAACAGTCCAAAAGAAAATGATTCTTTGATACTATGTTGACAAGTTGAGTTGAGCCCATGAAAATAAAGTTTTAAATGAGGCATAATATAATCTCATAAATCTAACAGATAAGTACACTTCTACTGATGGGTTAGTTAGATGATATCATGCCAGAGTTTATCAATTTTTTTATTACTCTTCCAATGACCAGATTTTATTTTCTTTTGCTTGCAGAGATTTTATATAGTATAATCTCTATGCAAAAATTGTCTGATTTTATTTCCTTCTTTATTTTGTGGATGGAGTTCTTATTTTTATCATTGTTTTTCTTTGCCACGTCTTGATTTTGGCCTGTTCTGTTTGCAACTTTGCATGTTAGTTTTGCATTGTATTGTGTGTTTTGATTACATAAAGATGTTTGCAACTAATTTATTAGTATTTATTTTTGTGAAAAAAATGAGTATTATTTACCCTGGTGCTTTAATATCTTATTCAAGGTAATTAAATGGATGCTGAGCAAGGGGCAGGGGACGACGATGGGAACATATGGTCAATTGATTCGAGCTTTAGATATGGATCATAGAGTTGAAGAAGCCCACAAATTCTGGGAAATGAAAATTGGCACTGATTTGCATTCTGTTCCTTGGCAGTTGTGCCATCTCATGATATCAGTATATTATCGAAACAAGATGCTGGAAGATCTTGTTAAGGTAAGCTTTCCAAAATAGTTGAACACATAAATTTTGGTTTTTAATAAATTCCCATTCCAATGGTGTGATTAATCGATGTGGCTGATTACTGAACTCGTTAAGTAGAACCAAGCCGGGTTAATATGTTGTTGCATCCTATTATTAGTTTCTTTTGGTTCTAGTATACTAGTGGATTGATTGATGGGACAAACCCCTTTCAGTAGAAACAGAACGATAGGTTATCTTCTCTTCATTTGTTGAAAAGATTCATGTGAAAAATAAATCTAGATATGAAGTCAATGAGAGCTAAGTAATCCAAAAAAGTATCGCGGTGTCCCTTCAAACATAGTTAGTAACCTTTATTTGGTATTTTATTATTTTTACTACATTGCTCTTTTCTCCTACTTATTATAGCAAAATGTTGACTAAAATGAAATTGTAGCAGTTGAGAACTTGAATAGTTACCACAGAATCAATGCATTCTGGCCATAACAATTATGTTGAATATGTATGAGGGTAACTAAATAATTGTTTAGCATTAAAGAATTTGTTATTAATTGTATATAAAAGAACAGGATTAAATACTTTACTCAGTCCTTCTGAATTTCTATTGACAGAAAATCAAATAATTTGCTTGCCTCATTTGATGGGAACTTGTATATTGATGTACTACTATGGGTAGTATTTAACTAAGCATCATTTACTCTCTTTGTTTGATGGTTATATACGGTTATAGTTCGAATGACACTGTTAACCTTTGTTTCATGTCTTGTGCTTTTGATTAAAAGCTTTTCAAGGGACTGGAAGCTTTTGATCGTAAACCGCGGGATAAATTAATCATTCAGAAAGTGGCAAATGCATATGAGATGCTAGGCTTGGTTGAAGAGAAAGAGAGGGTTATGGAAAAATATAATCATCTCTTTGCAGATAAAGAACCAACCAAGAAAAGTAGAAGGAAGTTGAGTACGACAAAGAAAGGGCAGCCCGATGAATTCGGAAAGGACTCTAAGGAAAAGTAGAGGTCAGGTAATATCGTATACTTGATTACACTGTGAAAGTTGTTTGGCGAATTGATTTTTAATCTTGAACTGGTATAGTTGAAAACTATTGCAAGACAAGTTTCAGGGCTGAGCTGCACTTCTACTTAAGTTTTGTTTTAGAAGAAAAATGCATTTCTGTTTCTAGACTGAGAACTAATTCCAAATTTTTGTTCTCACCAGGATGTGGGATTTAATTTTAATATTGGTTTTAATAGCATCAACCAACTTTGGGGAGAGGATTGTTCAAAGTTCAAACAATTGTGTTTGTTTTTCCTTGACCTTTGGAATAGAAGCAAGACATCAAGCACCTGGGACACATACTAGGTAATATAACTTGAAAAAATAGCAGTATCAAGGGAAGTAGTATGTAGGAAACTTGACTGTTGATCAAGTCTTGTACTGCATACTTCAGGTTAAGTGTATTCATTCTTTGATACCTTAGATTGTATTCTATGATGGTGTAATAGACCGAAGTTTCTCTGAGCTCAATTTTTATGCTGGCTATGCATGTATATTATGAATTCAATGTTCTAAACCCAATCTCAACGCCGAAGCTGTTCCAAGTTTGTTACACAGTTGATAGTTATGGAGGTCTAGTGGCTCATTTTAGTACATTACCTATTTTTTGTGATTATTTACTCATTTAATATTCTGTTATAAATAAATTATAAATAAACAATTTCCCATCGTTGTAATGTTATCATTTTGAGAAAGCACTAATGATACTGCAACTATTGTTTTAAAGAGAAACATTTTTTTAAAAAAAAGAGTGATCTCATTATTATCACGTGTTCACTAATGGACAAATTATTTTTATTATTAATAAAAGTATAACTAATGGCTATTTTATAACTGAATTCGAACTCGGTGTTTTAAAGTTGTAAAGTCAAGATATCACTGCCAACTTAACTGACACCTCATCGAATTATTATTCAAAGTATTTGAAACATACATAATTACATCCTTATTTTTAAGTGTGAATTTTTCTTCTTCAAAACTGCACGATAAAGCTGACTTTTGATCGTTAAGAATAACACTAAACTAGGAGTAGAGGGCACGAATAACTTATGACTTAGCAACTTCAAAAAAATACAACATTAGTTCTGATAATTAGCAAATTCATGCTCTGCTTCTAAAACCAGGTCATCATCGTCCCACTCGTCACGATAAGTCTCCGGCCGCGACAGCCTATTCTTAGATGTGGCCATATACATTTGCTTTCTCCATTCTTCTATAACAGGAACACCACACTGATCTGCAATCCAGTTATTATACTCCCACTGCAATTTTACACATTCCCTAACATCAGGTTTTCACTAAAAGATAATAACAAATTAGTTGTAGCTTTTTGCAGTGTTTCGTGCTTGGGTGCATTTTAAAAACAAAGCAAGGTAAAAAATGTTACCTAATTCTGGACAACTTAGAATTAGATACACATATATACATATATTATAATACAAGAAGACACAAGCAAACAAAAGGGACCTGAACAAGAGCCATGCCCATATTATGAGTGTGACTCTTAGGAGTGCCAGATGCTTCAAGTGACGAGTAAAAAGCTTCAATATCTTTGATCATCTCCTCTTCTAAAGGAAGGGAAATGCGATTCGACAATACTCCAGCTATCCATTTGCTCTGCAGTTCAAACAATTGGAAGGGAGCAACCTGCCATCAATTCCATACACTTATTAATATTAGACCACTTATGAATCGAACAGATTCGAGTAAGGATGATGAAGAACCATGACACGTGAACAACCTTCCAAGGCAACCCAACAAATGAAAGCCATGGAGCTAATGCTGGAGGAAAAACATGCTTGTAGAGTGGTCCTACACGATTGTCATCTACGGTCACCACACCATTGGTTTCAAGGAAAGGGAAATCATACTTATATCTGGAAAAGGAGCAAATAAAAATCAACATTGGTTCACTTTTTTCTTTTAATTAATCTGCATGACTTTATGTCTCAATTACAGGTTATTTATGGCAAAATATATCAGCATTATCAACAAGGTTTTAAATTGCAGTTGTGTCTAAAATTTCTATATTGCAACCATATTTGCTGATTATATATCTCAATTTAAAACCATGGTTCTCAATAGAAACTTGTTTAACAAAAACTAATAGGGAATGCTGAAAATACCCTGTGCAATGTACAATAAAGTCAGCAGGAACTGCATTTCCATCCTGAAAAACTATTGTGCCATCTTCATGAACACTGTCAATCTGCATTGTTTAAGAATTAAGATCAAAATCAAACAATCTATGCGAAAGTTGTCAAACAAATATATGGATACTAATGTCATGATGGCCATCTAATTCTCACCATAGATGACAAGTTTTACCATAGAATGAAGCCACATGTTATCATGGCCAGGCAACTTTCCAAGCTTATCTTCTTCAGCAGATCTAGCTGCAATGTGAACTTCTTTAGCAACGGTTGCAATGTCTCGGGAGATATCGACCGCACTCGCAGCACCGCCTATCAGAACTACAACCTACCCAACACAAAAAAACAGATAAAAACCATGAAGGCGAAAACATGATTGACATTTCTTAAAATAAACTAGCAAAATACTCACGCATGCGCACACATCATCTCCAAAATTCGAAATCATGTTACAAAAATTGTAATATTGTTTTATATTACAAAAACATAAAAATCATAAAAGAACTAGTATCACTGTATCAATAGAATTAGCCATGTATAAATATAAATACAATACAACTATAAAATTTAATTACCAATTTGGCTTGTTGCAGTCATGTCTAAACCGAAGGAAAAAAGTTAGACACATTCAATGTAGCACTTACTTGATCTTGAAAGGGCTCAGGTGTCCTGTAATTATGGCTATGCATTTGCTTTCCTGGCCATGCATCAATGCCTGAAAAGGGTGATCCAAATTGTTAGTTCCAAATTTGCTTATAATTTGAGTCTCTTAAATATGATGTTTTTTATAATATTTGAGTCCAGAGAGTTTTTTTAATTTTATTTTACAGCCAAGTTTTTCAAAGTTAAGTTTGGATTATTAATGAAGAATTTATTTTGAATACATGAAAAACTCAACTTATATAAACAAAAAAAATTTATGATTGTTACAAGACACCCGAAATCTCATACACCTCTTGATCTGATATAATAAGTCACATAAATTAAGTTTTTCTATTAATTTTTAATTTAAATAATAATAATTTTTTTATATTGAGTATTAAGCTATAAGATCTGAGGGCTTTGGGCAAAAAAAAAAATTAAAAATGAGTTAAGAATTTTGTTGGGACCGAACAGACACTTGAGTTGTACTACTAGTCTGCAACCAGACCATAACTATGGGTAGGGCCAAATCTTTCTCAAGTAATTTTTTAGGCCCAATGGAACCAGATCATATTTTCACTCCTATATTTTTGTCAACAAAAAAAATTGAGCTAAATTTTTGTTATAAAAATAAAAGAAAGAGAGAAGACTTTAAAAAGAAATAAAGAATTCTCCGAAATAAAAACTTTGTGGATGTGGTAGAGTGTGGGCCAGTAAATAAATAAGAAAGAAAAGAGAGAAGATCGAAAATAACCAGGAATATGAGGGAGTCGAGGGTGAAAGTAATGTCCATTACAAACGACGACAGCATCGTAAATCTCATCCACACAATGACTTTGAAGAGATCTAGATCTGACCGTCCATTTTCCACCTTCACCTAACCCAGCAAACACAACTTCCGTCTGAAGCCTCACCAATTCATGAATCTCAAAATCAAAAGCAAAATCATTCAAGTACATTAACACTTCTCTGTGACTCGGGAATCTTCTAGAATCTCTTCCCTTCCCTTCTTTTCTACTAAAAGGGTAATCTCGGAAACCCATGCTTTCCCGAGGCAAATTGGTTCGGAGCGAATTATACAGGCTCGAGTGGACTAACTTCCGCTTCGGGTCCAAACCAATTGGGTCCGATTCCACATCAGCAGTGTACACCCACGAACCACCAATTTGATCTCCTCGCTCGAAAACCACCACACGATGTCCTTCTCTTCGGAGCTCGCGCGCCGCAACTAAACCTCCGGCGCCGGCGCCGATAACTGCCACGTGGCGCGACGTTAGTAGTTGGGGTGCGGTGGACATGATGAATTTAATTGGCTTATAGCTTTTATTTTTATATGAATGAAAAAATGAAAGAATCGTAAGCTACAGGAATGCTTACACGACTATGTTAATTCATGTGAAAGGAAATAGTAAAATTATTAGATTGAGAAAGAGGAATAAGTAGATCCAAAATGTTTAGGAAATACTATTGAGAATAATAAATAATTACTATCTCTAATTTCGTTTACAAAAGAAAATAATAAAAAAATATCAAAACTATATATTTAGTAATTTTATAATTATTTTTATAGATAAATTTTTATTTGAAAATCATGATATATTAAATGTTAATTTGAATAATACATATATCTTAAAATCGTAATTTATATATGTATAAAATTAAAGAATTCTCTAAAAATTATCTTTACATATAGGATTGGAGTATTAAAATTTAACAAATACTATTTGGTTCAACTTGATTTTATTTTTTCTTAAAAAAAAAAACTTAAGTTATCCAATCAATTTTCATTAAAACAATATTAAATGTCCATTAAAAATCTATATATTGTTCATTGTTATTTTTTAAATCAATTTTAGATTACCATCTAGATGGATTTAAATTTTGAAGACTTTGAATAAATCATATAGTTTTTTAATTAACCCTCTTATATTAAGGAAATGGGTTGTGATAAATTATATAAATAAATAAAAACAATATAATTTTTTTTAAAAGAATACTCTAAACTAATAAGAAGAAAAACAAAATACCAAACATGATTGGTAGTTTAATGGGTAAAAACTATCCTTGTAAGGTTGTTTTTGGTCTTTACAACCAAAGTATTAGTATGGAATTATGATTAGTATTAGTATATGCAATGATGCATGGAGACTCACCGAGCAGCGAAGGGTCCATTCCTTAAAAAACCCTTTGCTTTATTTAGGGGTTTGTATAGGGCAGATTCCTCCTACCTCTCCCTGCTTTTGATAACATACGCCACCTCCAGCAACCACCAAATTAAATGGTCTTTTTCCTCATTTTTAGCTCTTTCTACTCTCACTCATAATGGATCAACTTTTTTTTTTTTTTTTTCATGCCAACCTGTGCCCTCATGGCATCATATGTTAAGCATTTGAAAATACCAATGACACATTTAAATTATTTAATGTTATATTTTGTTCAAAGCTTGCGAGTTATTATAAAATATAGTCCTACATGTAATACACGTGATTACATTTTGGAATTGCTTAAATTTGTCTAAAACAAAATAAGCAGAGTGAAGAGGGTACATTAATTAATTACAATTACAAGACAATGATGTTAATTAAAGATGCAAAACGTAGCAAACAAACAACAAACGAAGGGGTTTGATGTCACTGTCTTAAATTTAAGGATGTAATCCAATTATATAGGATATATTTGTCGTTAGTGACAGCTTTATGAGTAGTTTTAATTAGGCGGATGGTATTTAATAAAAAAATAAAAAGAAGTAGGGATATTTGGGTTAATGAGAAAGGGATGAGAGATGCCCACAGAATATTAGTATGCAGATTTGAAAGGTACCTCTGATACATCAATATTATAGAGATGGGGTACTCATAGATTCTCTAGATTTCACTACTGCCTATGCTACATCCTATAATTAGCTACATTAGCCACCAATTCTCCATACTCGTTCTAATTCACTTGCTATCTTACATTCACTCCCTATTCTCACTAATTAAATTAATAATAAACAGTTACTTTCCTTCCATAAAGCGACGAGATGTGTTATAATAATCCACGAAAATAAAAACTATTTTGAAATCCTTAAACCAATACTCCATTCAGTTTTTGATATTAAATTTCTTCTAGAGTTTTCTTAGTTCCTGATAATGTATTCAAATTTCTGTTACAGTGATATTAAAAAAATTGTAAAAATAAAAGAAAGTGATAAAATTAAATTTTTATCAAGAAAATTATTTTTTAAAATAAATTATTTATTATAAGAAGAAAAAAAACTCGTTTTTATTTATCTTAATTATGTCAATCTCATAATGTTTTAATTTAAAAAAAAATTAATAAAATAAACACATGAAATATTAATATTATAAAGTATATATCTGAAACACAAGTTTGATTGTGAAGAGAGGTAACGAGGGTGGCTCGTTTGCCAACGCAGAAAGACAATCCCTCTCTATATAAGTACATCGTACACAAAGCAATATCTCCACTTTCTCCTCATCTTTTTCTCTGTCTTCTCTTCTTCTACTCTGTTGTTGTACTCAAACTCTCTTCTACACAATGTCGTCTTACACACACCAGGATCCACGTCTTCATGCCATCAAAACTAAGATTCGTGTCGTCCCCAATTTCCCTAAATCTGGTTTCTTCTCCCTCTCTCTCTCTCTCTTACTCAATGTTGCTTTGTTTACACTAAGGAACAGAACCGCATCTATACCCATAACTTTTTCAATTCATATTTTTTAATTTTGTTTTCCAATTTTCAAGCTTAAATTGTCTTGAAGGTGAAGGGTTGATTTTTTGTTGCATTGACAGGTATTATGTTCCAAGACATTACCACTCTGTTACTGGATCCCAAAGCTTTTAAGGACACAATCGATTTGTTCGTTGAACGTTACAAGGGCAAAAATATTTCTGTCGTTGCAGGTAAATCAAAACAAAAAATGTTGTTACTACCATTTTTAAACCAAAGAAATGAATCAACAACTTGATTTTTTTTTTATATAATTTTAATGTGGGTGTGGTGTCATCACTGTAGTGTTAGCTTGAAGGTGGTGGGGTCCATGCCTACAAGAAAGTTTATATATTTATATATGATCTATAAGTTTCTCTGTGATAATCTTTATGAGTGCTTTTAAGAGACATCATGCAATGGAAGTTACTGTGTTATTTAGTGAGTTTGACTATAAGCCTTTGTTTGTGGTTAGTGGGTGGTGCCATTGATTGTTATGTCTAAGTTTTCTTCATAGCTTCTTCTTTCATTTCTCTTCCTTCTTCTCTCTCCATGTGCAATGCATCCATTTGGCATGGGAGCATCATTGCTAAATGCCTCAATGGTGATTGTTCAATTGGTCCCAACTTGTGTAATGTGGGACCCACCTGACGCATGTTTCAACTCAATGGATTTTTTTGGATTTTTTTTCTTCCATTCCACTATTATACTATTATTATAATTTGTGGGTTCCTCCAATTTCACTGTAGTGTTTTGGTGACTTTGAGTTGTTCTAGTTTAGAGTTCAGTACTTTACAGCTATGCATCTTTTCTTGTGGTTATTTTAATATAAATAAAATTGTTTTCACAATATTGTGGGATTTGCTTGAAACTTAGTTTAATTATACAAGTAGTGAAACTTGATCTATGGACTATCTTGCTAAATATATATATATATATATATAGGAACTAATATATATATATATATATATATATAGGAACTAATATGTAAACCCTAAACTTTTAAAACATATAGAGTTAAAATTGTAAATTTGATAAAATTATATGGACTATTTTATGATTTATATACTATAAAGTAAATAGAGAATTTGAAATTTTTAAATTTTTGTAGTATTTCAAATTCTCTAAATTTATTTTTAACAAAATATTTATGTAACCTTTTCATTTCAAAAATTTTCAAAATTGATTATCCGAACTTAAATTGCTTGAAGGATTTGTATTTTTACCGTTGATAGATATTTTAGCATCATAGTTATTTATAATACTTCTTGTCTTGTTTAGGTATCGAAGCTCGAGGTTTCATTTTTGGTCCTCCCATTGCCTTGGCAATAGGAGCTAAGTTTGTACCGTTGAGGAAACCCAAGAAATTGCCTGGTATACTTTCACCCTTAATCTTATTCTTGCATTTATAAATCATATTTTCTTAAGAAGTATGTTTTTCTGCTTTACTAATTGCACAATTATGGATTAATTTTTAAAATTTATTTGAAATTTTAATAATAACCAGTGACACTCATTAAAAGTAGAAATTCGCTTACGATTAAAAATGACTTTATGATAAAAGTCAACAAATTGTTTTATACAATACATTACTTACCGTAGCTTTGTGATTGTTGTATAGTTTGTTTGTTTGTCCCATTTAGTGGTAACAAAAGATCTTGTGCGACAGGCAAAGTAATTTCTCAAGAATATATTCTTGAATACGGAAGGGATTGTCTTGAGATGCATGTTGGAGCTGTTGAAACTGGTGACCGTGCTATTGTGGTCGATGATTTGATTGCAACCGGTGGAACACTCTGTGCAGCTATGGATTTACTAGGTCACCAATTTCTACTATTACATTTCTTTTTCATCAATATTAAATGAAAAAATTTAATTATATATAAATTGATGTTTTTGTTGTGTTTTAGAACGTGTGGGAGCAGAGGTAGTAGAATGTGCATGTGTAATTGAATTACCAGAACTGAAGGTATTTATTTTGTATTATGTCAATATTTTTGTTTTAATTTAAATGTATGTAATGCTTTAATATGTACATGACAGGGTCGTGAACGTTTGAACGGGAAACCCTTGTACGTGTTGGTGGAAATACTTTGAGATTTGAGCTGCTCGTGAATATGGTTCGACCCATACAATGAAATTGTGGATTTTGAAGTCCAATCCTAGTTGTAGTATGAACAATCAAATCAATTTAATGAGTTTGTATGACCCACCCTTTGGGTCTCTCCTCTCTCATCTCTGATTCTACACTCTTTTTTAAATAAAATTATTAGTACATGAACAGAAGAACCAAAATTGGGTCCAGACCATTGACTAAGTGATGGATGCATTTAATAGCATCTATATATGGTATCCATGGAGATAATCTTCATTTTAGTCCTCGTAAATCTGAAGTAGTGTTACTATATATGTTAAAATTATAAAAATATTTGGTAGTATTTTTATAGACTAAAGTAATTTATGGGAGATGTATCGCCAAATAAAAAATATATATTTTATGTAATTTTATATAAATTTAATTTATATACACTAATATTATAAATATATTTTATATTTATCAGTAAATCATAACTCTTAGGTTTTATAATGAATTTAAATCATTTTTATATAAATGATTTGTAAGATAAAAAGTACATTTTTTATAAATTAATGTATAACTATATCTCTTATTAACGTGGATTCTTACATTAATAAGAAAAAAAAAATTACACTAATTTATAAAGAGTTGTATTATTCGCCTTACAAGTTGATTTTGTAAGGATAAATTAGGTCAAATATAAAATCTAATATGGTATTAGAGTATCTTAAATTGAGTCACTCACTATTTATAAACAAATACCAAGTCTAATAATGTTGAGCGTGAAAGGTGTATTCAAAAAAACTCAAGTCCATATATTGATAAGAGATAAAGCTCAACACTAGTTAATAAAGAAATGCACTTCTTATTCTATAAATTTGTTTTGTAATGATGAGTTGGGTCAAATATAAAACCTAATATTATATCAAATCTTACTCGATTAAGTCATCCACTATTTATATACACGCATTAAGTTCAATAGTGTTGGGCGTGAGAGATATATTGAAAAAAACTCAAGTTCTACATAATATAACTCTACATTAATTTATAAAGAAATGCAGTTCTTATCTTATAAGTCGGTTTTGTAATGATGAGTTAGATCTAATATAAAATCTATGAATAACTGTTAGGTCACAAAATATTTAACTTTAATTTTTTCTACTTTAAAAATTATATAAATAGAAGTTTAAAATTAACTAACAGTATAAAAAAATTTATACTAATAATATATCAAAGTTAATTTCATTTTATATAAATAAAATGTATCACGTGTTCTAAAAAAATTTATATTGAACTTCTCTAATTTATGTTCTCAAAAAGTCTCTAATATTTGTTTTGATCGGTCTACTCGGATATGTTAGATTTGAGAAGAAACTTCGTTTAAGAACAATACATTAAAGCCATTTAGGCTCTTTTCTGAAGTATTGGCTAACTTGCGCTATCAACCAATTAAATGGGCTTTGAAAAATAAAAACAATGGGCTAAGTGTATGGCCTGCAATAGAATAGGGCTAAGAGTATGATGCCATGAGAATGAGAGGAGAGAAAGCCCCAAACCAAATAGGAAAAATTAATTGTACGACCCAGTGACGTAAATAAATCATAAAGGAATTTTTTTTCTTCTAATGGAAAATTACAAGAGGGAAATCTAACTAATAAAAGAAACGAAAATTGGAAAGGAAATGATGAAAGCAAAAGGAAAGAAAAACGTAGCAAACTAGCAACTGGGATAGTGACTTTGTGATATTATATATGAATTTTCGTCAAAGATTGTGAGTCATATAATTTGTCATCTAAATACTCTCATATCATTTCATTATCAAATTAGTTAAGGTTAGGGCCTTTTTGGACCCATTGCGTGACTTTTGCTACACTTCCTTATTACCTTGCTCAAATTTTCAGCTCTTGAGGTTTAGAGTGGCCAAGTGGGACCCTTTTTTTCCCTTAATAATAACATGTAGAAAGTACTAAACAATACTTCTATTTCGTCATATGTTTCCACTTTGATAACTTATCCTTACTCTTTACTCTAATTTCCTTCATTTTAGGTTCAACTTTTAATTAATTTGATTCTTTTTCAAACGGAACTTAAAAGAGAACACCTTTTGTGTTTTATTTCTTTTTTCAGGAAGAACAACGCACACAAATTTCTAACCACTGTTATAGTAATTTCCTTAATGCAAGTAAGCTAGTAAAGGAGGGAAGAATAATATACAAACATGATGTATACAGAGTTGTCTAGTTGAGATTAAAACTTTCCAAATATTGGTGATAAATATAACATAATACATTTATATGAGTTTAATCTATATACATTATCAAAATAATTACCTAATCTACAAATTGTAATTAATGTAAGTAATTTTATAAGTAGTAACGGAAAATGGTGTAAAAACGTTTTACACTATCACTGTATATAAATTAAATTTTATTTATATTACAAAAAAAATTATTTATATTTTTAGAGGGACTAAATAGAAGTGATCGGAAAATGAACAGTTAACGAGAGAGAAAAAAAATCTTTATGTTTTGGATACCAAATAGAATGATCATCTTGATGTTCAGTGAAGTACTTCGTGATTCAGAGATGGAGCTACATGCATGTACTTCGACGTTTAAATAAGTATTTGTTTGAGAAGAATGAATTTTTTTTTGAATAAGATATATAGTGTGAGAATTAAGTTCGTTGAGGATGAAGACAACACTGATCGGCGATTTTTGTCATTGTCTGCTCTTAGTCGTTTGAAATTAAGACCGAAAGATATCTAGGGTAGAGGCAGAATACAATAAGAGGACAAATATGTAATCCATATGTGTTTAGTGATGATAGATTAGACGTTGAGTCATCTGAAATACTTTGTTATGTAGAACATTATATGCATTTGCAATATAATTTTTAAAATTTTGAAAATTAAAATAAATTAATAAATTTTAAAAGATGATACTTTGGCAATTTTGGTGCTAAGTATATTCCTTTTAAATAAACTATTTGGTCTTGAGGTGGAACACATTAAATTTAAGTTAGAGTAAAACTTATAATTTATTATTTCTTTAAATCACAGATAAAATTACATTGAAAATCAATTTGAGTGATATAAAAGTTAAATCAAACATGTTACTTTTTAAGAAAAAGAAAAATATTACTATTTATTTGTCGTTCTTTAAAATTTTAATAACTCTTTGACTAATTTGCTTATACGTTATTAATCATCTTACATTTATATTAACAAAAGAAAAAAT
>JBBPBR010000002.1:2324463-2335844 GCA_037974775.1 Cicer pinnatifidum
AATATGTTGTCCCGAATATAAATAATATAAAGAATAATAATATTTATACAAAATACATCTATTTTCTTTAATATATTAATTTTTTATAATATTTTATTCATATTTAAGATTAGATGAAATATGTACTTTAAATATATATTATAAAATAATGAATAATTACTTTTTTGTTTATTTTCTATAAAAAACTGAAATATATATTAATAATATTATTTTTGTCCCACAATTAATAATTTTATGTAGAAAACAAAAGTTACATTCTACTTTTTTTGGGTACATTTTTATCTACTAATTATTAATTTTATGTAGAAAATAAAATTACAATAAAAGGAATATAAAAGTAGATGGAAATGTACTCAAAAAAATAGATGAAAACTATAAAATTTTGTAGAAAAAAAAAATTGTTAATTTACATTCTATAGCACTACTGTATAAAGTTACTTGTTGAACAAGACCTTTTTTTTGGTAGCTTGTTGAGCAAGACCCTTTGAATGAGAGTGATAAATAACTGATACTGGTATTATTTTATTTTGATTGCATTATTACTTGGGGAAGGGGTATTACTTTTGAAAGAAAAATTGCTTGGTCAAGGGGTTAAACCAAGGAGCAAAAAGTATATATATAAATATAGAAGTCAGCTAACGTACGCCAAGAATACGCATCAGCGACAACTATTTGTTTGTGTTTTGAAATCCAAAACTAATAGTTTATGATGGCATCGTTTATTAGAAGCAGTTTCTCTTTCTTTGCAGGCACGGCTTTAGGAGTGTACATAGCTCAAAACTACAATGTACCTAATGTTAAGACGGTCGCTTCCACCGCCCTTTCCATTGCCAGCCACATAGAACAGGCTTATAGGAAGCCCAAGAACAAACAAGACAACGAAGAACAGGCTTATACGAAGCCCAAGAACAAATGAAGATTCTTAGTTCTTCTCTAATCTCTCTCAGATTCTTAGTTCTTCTTTAATCTCTCTCCCCATGTTTAGTTATAGGAGAATGCTTTTTTTTTTTTTGTCAATAGGAGAGTGCCCTTTGAATTTCTTAACAGCCCTGTTCTTGCACATTTGCGCTACCTTGTTTTGTTTTTTGTCAGGGTTTTACGACAGGCCTCAGTTTCTTGTCATTAGTAATTTGACATAAACTTGCCATTGGCTACGAAATTAAGACTTCAAAAATACAGTTAACTCAATTCTTTTTGTTGTGGTTTTAAGTTGTAAAGTATATGCTGAAATACCCTACACTATTATTTTGTGGTATATATATATATATATATATATATAATCTTATTACATGACACAGGTCAAATATTGAGCTCATATATTCATTGTCTAAAACCTGCGAAGTAATATTCTTCACATAAACGAAAGGAACAAAATAACGGACCATATTCTTACTGTGCATGTTACTAGTGGTATTCGCTGACATGCTCGATGAAATGAATATTATGAACCACAGAAAACAACAAATTTGCCATAAGTTACAAAAAGAATGCTTGTTACCGAGTGCATGAGTCAATTCACAATAATATGCTCTTCAAGCAACCGACCCATACTTTCTACTAATGTTTCTACTTCCATATTGCTAACGACCCTCCCAAAGAAAATACCCGCTAAATTAATCTACTTTGCTTTTCGTCATCATTTCTTGAATTGAATTGCATAGTCGGAACAATAGGGAAACTAACAAGTACGATGAAAGATTGAATCTTGAAAAAGCTTAGTTCTTCTTCAAGAGATACCCCATAATTATGCCAAGTAAACCAATTATTATGACAAAGACAATCGAGGTACCCCCACGACTTTTGTTGCTTTCCCGTCTCAGCAGGTCCTGCAAGTAATAAGATCATTGAAGTAAGTGTTTCACCGCAGTTCAAAAGCAGCATTAAAAGGCCCTGCTAGGTTGCTTTAATGCAAATATATCAAAACAAGTTTTTAGGCATCAAAGACGTAAAAATAAATGCCGTCGCATTGCACAACTAAAAGAGTAACTAGTTTCAACTTTCAAGTTCAACATAAACTGATGACAAAGCAATTGACAGGAAAATGTGTTCCTAAGAGATTGCAGCAGAAGCAAAAATGCACATATTGTACACAATTGTAGATTTAAAATGTAAACAATGGACTTAATATGAAACCACGTGCAAAAGTAACCACCATCTCATGCACATATGTTCTTTCAAGATCAAATGATGGAGCTGACTATATATTCTCAGTCTCCCATTGCCAAACAATTGACGCGATTAAACAATACAGTGTGTCATGAAAAGGAAAATATTTGATTCAGCATCCTAAATATATATTAAAGAAATAAAAAGAGAATTAATTCTAATCAAGAAAACATCTTCTCCCACAGTGAACATCATGTTTTAATTTTTAGTTCAAATTAGTCTTCAAAATATATAGTCAGAAAGGGTATATGATGGCAAGACATGATACTATATGCAATGAAATAACATAATAATACCCTGAGCAAATACAAGGAAGACAGGTGAAAACATAACCAGAAACCGAACCATTCTCAATTCTCACCGAGTTAAATTATATGGAAGTTTAGAAAAGGGAAAGAAGCAAGTCCTTCTAAAGAAAATCAACAGAACCACCACGATCAGTCACAGACAAGAGGCCAATCATTCAACAGTTTAAAAATTGTTCTCTTCCTTTTATTCATGGTGCATTCCTAGAGTTTTAGAACTGTACTACCAAGTGCCAACTTAAAAAATAGTGACACTCCTGGTCAAGGGAGTTCGTATTTCATGTTTAATTAGAATTTGCATTCTCCAGTCAGGAAAAAGGAGGAATACTTATCAGCCAGATTGGAAAATAAGAGATGTCTACAGTATATATTTTGTAAATCCTTACCAGTTCCTGACGAAGCTTGTTATTTTGTTGAATTGCATTATTCTTTTCTTCAGTCAGCCTTAACATAAGAGCTTTTGCCTGCAACAAAGTGATTATGATCAAGATAAAGTTGCCACACACTGACACATGGGAAAAAATACAATAAATTATTGGCTTTAAATAAAAATAAAAAATAAAAAATTCTTCGACCCAAAAGCACAAGAAGTTATTTGCTTTAATTTGTCCGACTAATCAAAGTATAATATAGGTCATACAGCATGAAATCATGGACTTGGTACTTGAAAATGTGAACTTATCCCTTGAACTTTATATTAAAGGGACACTTGAAATCACTAGATCATCAAGAAAATTTGGTTGAAAACATTTTACACATTCTTTAGGATCTGAATCAGAATATAGGAACCAACATCCAGCTATGTAATATTTCTGTACAAACACCCGAAATACATAATTTTTAAGTCCACGAAAGTTATTTCATGAAGTCATATGTTTACACAATCAGCATTATATGAGCCAAAGGCTTCCAATTATTATGTGTTATGACTTGAAGAATTCTACTACAAAAAAGTAGGGAATAGTTGAATACCTTCAAAATAGAATTTTTTTAAAAAGAAATCAACACAATCTTCATTTAATAATGACAGAGCAAGAAATCTATTGTTAAGGTAAAAACTCTTGTTAAAATCACTATTGTTTATATGCTGGTAGCTTAAGCACTTAGGAGAGAGAGGGAGGAGGAGGTATCCAGATACAAATTGATCAAGTGACATGTTCGAAAAATAAATTTCAATTCTCTTTTACATTCTTTTCTGAAAAAATCAAAGCTTACAGGCAAACAAAAATATGTGAACTTATTAAAACAGAAGCCATCAACAAATAAAAATGCATGCTGACAAACAACAAATTTACTTCAAAAGGAAGAAAAAGTCGCTTTGTTTTACCTCTGCAGATTTTTCTGGAGACTCATGTCGTTCGGCAAATGATCTCATCACCTGTAATAATCATAAAAGAAAGGTGTCCCAGTTGATACCAATAGATTTTTCATAAAGAAAAAAAAAGGACAAACATAAACAAGGAATAAGTGAAGAACCCACTGTTGTGGAGTCAGAACCATTGCCATTTCCATTTTCGGTAACAGAACCTCTAGGAGATGATCCTTCCTCTGAACCTTCTTGGACTGGGGACGGAGGTTGAGGTGGAGCAACATACACCACTCTCAATTTGCACTCCTCAACCACATGCCCTGCTTCCTTGTTGAACTAGAAAATCCCAACAGCATAATTCTTGATGTAAAAGATAATCAAAACAATAATAAAAAAATAACCATAGAAATCTATAACAACAAATATCATACCATTTCAGGAGTAATCTCCTTTGGGTTAGCTCCATCAGTTACTCTTACACTTTGAAGAAGAAACTTATCCTTGCATTGCATATCAGGTGGAGATTCCTTTTGCGCTTGCATGGTAACTGTAAAACACCAAATATCACAATGCCATCGAATGTCGATAAATTAAACTAAAAAAGGAAAAAGGGTAACATGCAGTACCTATAACATCACATGTAGATCGAGGCAAAACAACTCCAGTATTTGGACGAACACAATACTTCTTGGGATTGGTTGTTTTTACCTAATAAATTAAATATATCAAATCACAAATTTAAACACGCAAATCTCTTAAGAGAAATTCAATACTGCACTACAAATTAGGCTCAATTAAGCAGATCATGAATGTAGATTTTGTAAAATCAAAATCACAATCAAATCGTACAATGAACCAACAAGAACAAAAAATATTATGAAATGCTGAAAAATAAAAAAGGTGAAAGAAAAATTACCTTGAAAGCTACATAGCTATCGGTCTTATTTGACAATTGAAGAGAACATGAGATCTGCTTCTTCAACTCAACTGAAACAGAGAATGATAAAATCAAAATCAAACAACCAACAAACCCTAGAAAAAAGACAGAGATCTACGAAAAATAACAACATAACACGAAATTGATTTTTTTAAAAAAAGAAAATGAAAACAAAAAACGTACAGGAGAACTTGAGTTCGACAGGTTCGATGTTGAGAAGGTCACCAGTGGACATACTCGTCATCTCGGAAGGATGAATGAGAGATGAAGCGCGATCTGCAGAATCTGATTTCTGACGACAGCAATATGGAATGGACGGAGGGATAGAGAAAGTGGAATGAAAAGGGAATTTAATTTCGAAATGGAAAAATAAAATGCAATTGTGACAGGGAGCTAAGGATTCTTATTCAATTTTCTTTTCTTTTCTATTTACTATATGTGGTGGGGAGTAAGTCCCTTTCAAAAAAAAACTATATTGTTTTTGGTAGAAGTGCATATAATTATAAGTTTCTATTATAAATGTAATTTTGATATTTATTTTAAGCGTGTTAGTTCTTTTATTTACTCGATCATAATTTTGGTTTTTTAATTTTTAAATAAATAATATTTTATCTATTTGTATATTTTGAGGTTGAATTTTAATAATATGATATATTTATTTTATTTTTAAATTGATGATATGGAAATGAATTATCAAACCATAATTCTCTTAAGGTTTTATATATAAATATTTTTTTTCTTCAAGAGGTCGTATCTTAGAATGTGACTATTTAAAAAAATTATCTTTCAAGTAGTTTTAAATCGAAGATGCAAGCTCGTGAAGAAAAAAAGTAAAGTATTTTAGTATATATTTCTCAATGTCAAATATTTTAATGATTTTAAAAAAAATATATTTATATAAATTATCCTTCTCTTGCACAATATCTTATCTAAAATTTAATTATTTTTATGATGTGATTGTGTGGCACTTAAAATGACATAAGATGAAGTATACCATGACCAACAAGTAAAATATGTTTCACTCAAAATTCACTAAGGATCTTATATTTTCTATTAGCTGAGAGTTCCACGTATATTACAGCCTCAGCTTCTAGTTCTAATACCGATTTTTCAACTTTTTATTTGAAATTTCGTCGACTAATTTTCATTCGTAACATTCACGCTTACTTTTACTATAGCTTTAAGAAAATTGCAAATAATTGGTATTTTATATTGTTGTGAATGCAATCTTGTTAAGTTTTTAGCTATAACCTTTATAGTAAATCTGTTTCTACTTTTTTAGTGCACCTTTGACTTTATTCATTTGTGTGGGATCACCATTGGTGCTTAACAAAGGTGAATTTATATATTATATCTTGTTTATTGATGAAGATCAAGAAGAAGTATAATAGATAAAATCATACAAGTAACAATAAAATACATATGCAAATTTTTTCTTATTTCATTTCAAAAAGAAAAATGTTTTGTACATCTAAAATCCATTTGACACTTTGAGAGAAATAAAAAAAAAGGTGATGTGATATATTAATGATATAATAAAATAAGAGAGATACAAATAAAATAAAACAAATTCATAAATAGTAACCAACTATTTTTGGTAGGTTGCCACACAACCACTACGATAGAATGTTAACATGGGGAGTTTTTCTACCTTTCAAATATCATAACATAATGGAAAATAATTAATTGATTCATTGCAATTTTGTTAACACTGGTCAATTTCACATTTTTTGTTGTTCTGTATGTTGTGCAAGTTCTTTCAATGCCTGAAAGAGAAAAATCAAATGGTCATTTGACATTACTAAATAAAATATTCAGCAATCTTGATGATCAGCTCACCATCTTGGTGTCTTGAAGTGCAACTTCCAATGTCTTGATTTTCTGCTAAAAGTATTATATATTAGAAGATTTCCCTAAGCATATTGGATTGACTAGATTCAACATAGAGAAATCATTGTATAAAAACTCACATCTTTGATATCTCCAAGAGTAACTTCAAGCCAAACAATTTTTTGTAATGCTAACCTACATGATGCGTTTGTTCTTGCATATGTTGTCTCTTCAAGTGCCAAACTCATACTAACATAATCTTTGTTTTGCATGCCAACCTGCATTTGACTATGTTAAACCAAGGACCCATGTGTGATAGGTACAACAAATGTGAATGTTTTATCACCTTTTGGGGGATCAAGAATCCTTCTGAAGGCACATCATTGTCTTCACTCGTACCATCCATCTCTTCTATTAAGGGAATTGTCTGCGTGAATAATCATACATCCTTGTCAGTTAAAATACAAAAACTTCCCAAGTTGTGTTAAAATGTCATTCATGATATTGCAAAACCTTAATTATTTCTAACAAATCTGGATTTTTCCATGGGCCTTGATCACTCATCAAACAACCTCCATAATCAGAACATGTGCAATTACCACCCAAAAAAGTTGGCAAGTTACTGTAAAATTAAACAATTAAATCTATGAGCTTCATTAAATATGCAAAACATCACAAATACATCTAATCATAAGCAGTAGGAAATTATTTGAAAAGGTTTCAACTCTTAACTTCCTAGGTTGCTACTATAAAATAATTATGGCTTAATTAACTATATGCAAAAGTTGTTATACCTTGGATCAATAACCTCTAGCAACACATTGAGATAATTATAACCCAACACCTGAAATATGAATTAATGTTGGAGATTCAACATAATCACAAGTTTGTTGACTAGAGACTGATACAACTCAATATAGTTGTGCAACATCATTGTATATGAGATGAAAAAAACAGAAATATAAATTATCCGTACTTGAATTTTCGTTACAGTTCGTTCACTTAGGAAAGCCTTCACTGCTTTCCACAACATTTTAAACCGAGAACCAGCATTAACAATAAAGAGTTTATTTAAAGTCTGCAAGAATAAAGATGAATATTAATCAACTGCAATAGGTGAACTACTACAATAAAAAAAAATTACTACAAAACAATATTTGTTGTCTCTGACAACACTTTTATATGCAAATTGTGTAAAATATTGCCTTAGAGGTCAAACAATATTTTATGTCTATTGTCAATGTTTTCGCAACATCTTATAAATATTCCCTAGGGGCAAGAAAAATGTGCCTTAGACAATAGACAATTTTTGCATATAAGACGTCTGAATAAAATGTTTCTTATACTCTTAAAGGAACATTGACAACATTTTTTCAGTTGTTGAAAATAAAAAAATGTTGTATTGTGTGTTTAACTATCAGAAGGAACCGGACAAGAAAAGAAAGAAAAACCAAGATAACTACAAAATTGAGTTGATATATGTAAATCATCTGTTTAAGTGCTTAAGAGCATGACTGGTTATATGCATGTGCAATTTGAGCTATTGCACAAGGTCCCAAAATTATTAAGGTTTTGATTTATTCTTTTACTAATAAATAAAATGATGCTATTTAATTATAATAAGAAAACTTGATTGATGAGTTTACTTCAAAAAGTATTGGAAAGATGGATTTTTTAAATAGCTTGAAAGATACCTCAGGATAGTAACTGCTATCAATCTTCTGAATTTCCATAAAAATGTACCTTGCAGACTTTGAAAAGTTAGACATTCCCTATAAGAATAAAACAACCAGATAACCAAATCAGCACTACGAAACCATATAGTTAATTATGAAACATTAGAAAATAAAATGACTCTAGATAGACTCTATATGGAAAATTTTGCTTACTACTCCATTGACATCCAAGATACTTGTGGTGGATGCTATGTGATGTTTAGCTTCTAGTGAACATGCAGGGTATCTTACTCGTAGTGTTTTCTCTTGTTCTGACACATGATACTTGATAAACCTTTCATGTGTTGTTACTTCCCAAAGTTTGTTAATATCTATCATCCCAATTCTCTCAATATACAGAGGTCTTCCACATCTATCAACTCCATGGTATCCATGAGGATAGCATTTCTTCACTTCTGTGTACTCCGTGAATTCGAATTCCTGATTATGCACCAAGAATTTAATCACTTCAAAAAAAATTAAAATTATGATACATGTGATAGAAAAATTAATCACTCCTCAAATAGCTTATAAAAAGCTTTAAAAAGTTATGTAATAAAATTTTGTTTTGCTTTTAACTAGAATAAATCATATATGTAATTAAACATTTGTGAGTTGAGTGATAAATTCAAAGTTAAAAGTTGCAAATTTAACTTTAAGTTTAAAGAAATTATGGAAACAAAATTAATTCTAATCGAAAACAATCAAATATGTCAAAATCAATATAAACCTCTAGAATTAATTTTATATATTACAAAAGTAGAATCAAACATAAGCCAAGTTGAAATAGGATTATGAAGCAATTCACCTTATGAAGCATGTCAACTCGAAATTCCTTACGCCATTTAAGATAATTGAGAAACATATCTTTGGACACTTTCAAATCAAAATCATTCATGCGTAGAAACCTTAACATCAAAGTCAATTAATGCAGTTAGAAAACACAGTCCATAAAAATTTGCCTTAAAACAAACAATAATAAACAATATAGATTATATATTCATTAACCTTAGAAGAGTATGATAATCATTGTGCTTAGATGGCAATAAACCCTCACGAGAAAGCAATTCGCGAAAAGTCTCGATTATTTGTTCATCATCTGGATCATGAGCTCCTTGTAGAATAATTTGCAAACTTTTACTCCTTCGAAGTTTCATGAAAGAAAACAATGACTTAGTGGAGAATGGAACTTTTTCGTCTACTTTTTGTTTAGGAAGATGCCAATGCGTTTCAATCGGAGGATGTAACGTTTTTTTCCTGCTAATACTACCTGATTGAAACTTCAATCTCTGAACAGTATCTTCTTTATCACTTCGTGTTATAGTAATGTCTCTGTTTTTGTCCTTCGTCTTTGGAAAACTCATTCTTCAAACGCTGTAATACTGAAAGCGTGAATTCATTCAGTTGAATATTTGAAATGGATGTGAAAATTGGAATTAAAAGAAAATGGAATGGAATTTTTATTATTATTATTTTGAAATGTTTAGAAGAGAAGGAAGGAATGCTGAAATGTTTGGGATTGGGATTGGAATTGGAATATGAAAAAACACAAATAGAAAGCACTTCTCACAAGTGTGAAGGATCGAATTGGAATTGCCTACGTTACTAGAAAAGCGCGAAAATAGATAATATAAGTTTGGTATCTAAATAAATTTTTATATTCTACTATAAAGTTAATAAATATATGTTTTATGATACTATCATGAGTTTAGGATTTATATATTTTATTATTTTAAATTCAAAATTAATTAATCAAACATTATCTAAAATAAATATTATCTCATCATAAATTAAATATATTGACTTCAGTATTGAACAAATTTAATTGTAATAATTTAATTAATAATTTTATATTTTAAAATGTGAAAAAAAAAAAGTTAAACAAAAATATCATAATTTTTTTAAAATATTATTATCAACTTTGAAAATGTCTCATCCAAAAATCTGAATAAGACTTCAATATATGTTTGGATTAAAAGGGAGAAAAGTTAATAAGACTTCAAATATATGTTGGGACTAAAAGGGATAAAAGTTTATTTGAAGTTGATGGTTATAAGGTGAAATGAAAAACTTACAATTGCATCCACCTTAAATAATTTACAACTTTAGGTCCAAATCTAACTTTGTTCTTATTTTTATAATGTATATTCATATGAACAACTTTAAAAAATACAACTATTATGGTAATTTATGATTTTGGTTCATGTGGTAACTTTTTTATTTTAGATTTAGTTCATGCAATTAAATATTCTCTCTGTTTTAGTTTATGTCGTAAATTTTTCATATAACCTAAATGACATGGTATATCATGTAAGATTTTGCTGTCATGTCGTTAATATATTTAATTTTTTTGTATTTTAAGACATAGTATTAATTAATAATTTATTAATATTATAACATGATATATACATTAAATAAATAAAAACAACATTCATTTTAAGACTTGAAATCAAGTTTGTTTTTTCAAAGAAGAGGGGTTATGCTACCAACCGAAACCTAAAAATACTTAGGAAAAAGAAATAAAATGATAATACCATGGATTTTATCCCCTGAGCAAAACAAAGATGAGTTTTGGGACAACCATCCTCCAGTAATCTCAAAGTATTGTCATAGTCACCATAAATTACTATATTGTGGAACTATGTTAAATCTCCTCGCATAGGCAATAATATGTTGTTCTTTTTAAAAGTCACAGTCTCACTAAACACTTGAAAGTGTGTTAAAAGTTTATTTCACTTGTTTTATAAATGTCCCGAATGAGGACGTATAAGCTTTCATAAATATACTAATAAATTAATAATATTATAATTTAATAAAAAATATATTTAGCATAATAATTCAAAATTTTAATTTGAAATTAAAATTTGTGAAAATTTTATTTTAAAATAGTATTATTAAACATGTCAAAAGTTGATATAGATCAGTGCACTAAAATTACATAGAAAGTTGAAAAAAATTATAATTTGATAATACAAAAAATATATTACTATAATACTAATAAAAAATATTATTTATATTTTTTTTTCAAAAGAATATACTATTTATAGTCTCTTAAATAAATAGATTTAGTTGATTTCAAAGACTTTTTATGAGGTTTAAACAATTTTTTTATCTCAATT
>JBBPBR010000002.1:2340812-2354266 GCA_037974775.1 Cicer pinnatifidum
TAAAAACAAATTGTTCCATATAATCCAAAATTAAATCTTGACTAAAACAATTTATGCCTAAATTTTACTTACCATATAAAATTCTAAACTACTAAGAAATAGTTAATATTTTGAGTAATAAAAAGTGTTTTCTTAAGGCAAATAGAAAAAGGTTGTTATTGATTTGTTGGATAAACACCCCAAATAAACAATTCATTCAGTTATGTAAAACATTTTGACTACCTAAGATTTTGTTATTCTTTCAACCATCAATCTTAGTAGTTAATATTTATAACTCTTGTTGAATATGAGAGTATTAATGACTATATATGGATCCTGATACTATCTTCATGGGGTCATAATCCTATTCTCATATATTAGTAACGGGAATTATTTTCTAAATAGTAGAAGAAAAAGACAAAACCCAAAACAGAGAAAAATAAAGAACGTGGCAAAATAAATCAACGTCAATGTTTAATACAAGTGCAAATAATACGTGTTTAACTGCAAAATAATGTTTCCGTCCAATAAATTATACTCCATGAAAATAAAAAATCTATTTTCCACTATAAATAGACTTTTTGTTCAGTTCTTAATTAATTTTTTTTAATATTTAAACAAATCTATTAAAGAAAGTAAATTAAGTAAGAAAAATTTAAACAATTTCATAAAAAATATAAAATTTGTTGATTTTATTAGTATATATAAGTAGTCTTAAATCGACAGCTAAAAAGCAACAAACAAAGTAATTATAAAATCATAATATTCACCAGTCTCTCGACCCAAAAAAATATTAATATTTTTTTTACATATTTAAAAAAATATCTATTCCATAAGATGTTATTTAAGATGTGTAGAACTATTTTATATTATATATATATATATATATATAAATTAAAATTAGATATGTGAATATAGTATTCACTAAAATGACAAGGTAGTTTTTCCTCTAAATTTATTTTATACAAAAATGAGAACGAATAATGAAACACAACACAAGTCGAGTTCAAGAATGACCACAATATTTTATTTTGCAACTGCATTATAGTAATAAACATCGTCTTTTTCTTCTTCATCCATCGAAGAAGTGTGATATTTTTTATCCAAAATCAGCCATATTATCTCATATTTTATATTTAAATACGACGTTATTATATTCACCGTCTTATTTTGACGTGGTTTAGTTTATGAGAATATAAGATTTATTGAATAAAATCTTAATTGATTGAAAAACAATTTAGTTTATAATAGCATTAAATTAAATATGATAAAATTAATTAACATTTCCTTATATTTTATACACCAAAACGTAGTTTTTTATTCAGGACCAAACGGAGTAGTTAATAAAAGAATATAATGTACCAAACCATGAAGATAATAATTGAAAGTGCTGTATCATTGTCCACAACAATTAAATTATAGAAAAGAAGCATATCATATATTAAAAACAAGGCTAATATTATACATACTCTTGAAGGTCACTAGACAAAAAAGTTGTCTAAAAGCTGTCGATTAAGAGATTCTCTACTATAACCTGCTTCCACGCCACGGTGTTACAAAGAATGGCTCCTAAAATTGCAAACCGTGTCTCCTACCAACTCAAGTCACTTTCATGATATTAATGTTAGTGGATGATAGATATTTGGGTCACCATTATACCAATTATTTGTCTCTAAACATGCAAAAAAATGCTAGTATATTGTTTCCCTTGATGAAATTCATGATGTCTTGGGTTCACCAAAGTTTAGGTGAATAATAATTTGCATTTTTCATTTTTTATGTGTTTGGTATCCACATCAAGGAAAAGCACATACTATCTTTATTATTTGCGATCATTAATTAATAAGGTCAACAGAGTAGCATAAGCACAAGATTGGCGGGTCTTTTTTTTTAATACCCTCTTTTTGAAAAAAAAACACCAAAATACCCCCATTTGAAAAAAATATACCAAAATGCCCCTTTTTTTAAAAATCAAGTAGGAAGTCGCCATTTGAAACTCGGGCTTCCTTAAGGAAGTCGCCATTCCAAATGGCGACTTGTAACTAAAGGAAAAAAAAAAGGGGCATTTTGGTATATTTTTTTCAAATGGGGGTATTTTGGTGTTTTTTTTTCAAAAAAAGGGTATTGACAAAAATAAACCCAAGATTGGCTGCTTTAATTGGCAAACAAGTGAAAGACTTATTTATGAGTCATCCATTGAGCATTCATTGTCTTTCTACCTAATGGAGGGTACACCAATCTTGTGTAGTGTATTCATAAGATAAAAAAAAAAAAAAACTCTCAGTGTATTCACTTTTATTGTCTTATTAGGAAATAATTTGATTTATTTTGGGTTTGTTGACTCGTGAAATGGAATTTGAATTTGATTTAGTAAAAGTTGTGACTTTATTCACTTCAGATTCTTGGAGTCACCTTTTTAGAGCTTATCGGCTTTTATCTGACGCTCATCTAGAGTTTATTGGTACATCGTGAAATTCCTAGAATGTTAGTAGTGCAGTTTGGATCTATTAATAGGATGGAAAATTTCCATCCAAAATTAAAATATTTAAGGTTTAGTTTGATTTAGATAATACAATTAAAACAATTTGATGTGATTTAAATTAGTACGCTTTATATTGAATATCTTTTTACAAATTATAATTATTAAAAATTATTTTAATACTAATATTAAAATAAAATTATGTTAAATAATGAGTTTGAATAAAATATAATATATAATAGTTTATATATGTATTTGATATTTGCAAATGTACCAATTTTTTATTTTAATCATGTATATTTTTTTTGAATTTAGTCTATCTAAAATCAAAAACGATTGATTGACTTTAATCCATAAATTTAAATCAACATTTAAGGAATGAGTTTTTCAAAAACCCATAAATCCCTCTTTTAATTTCTATTCATATTTTATTTATAAAATAACATTAATTATTAAATAATCAATAAATAAATTTATTAATTAATAACATAAAATATTTTAATTTTTAATATATCATAAAAAAATAATGTATTTGTATGTATTTATAGACTTTGTATCATGTCAATTCATCAACACTTTCTTTTATAGACCAAAACCAATTGTCTCTAATTTTTAGAAACCAAAACATATTTAAACCATATATAATAAACTAAAAATATATTAATCATATAATAACATTGATCCACTGTTTGAAATATATGAAATATTAATAAAAATATATTAAATTTGTAGTATTCTAATTTTGTGCTGTAAATAAAAAAATAATTCCAAAAAAAATTCTTTAACTTTGAAAGGTTTGTCGACAATTTGAATTTTCTTAATTTTTTTTCCATTTATTTAATCCATTAACTTTAGTTTGTTTTCGTTCATTTTTTAAGAATAAAAATGGAATTTTGTTTAAAAAGTGGATTCATGTGTGGCTATGGCAAATTACAAGCTTACCTCCGCTATATAATTATATTAACAAAGAGTGAAGAAAAAACAATTGAACAAGACAAAAATTTGAACAATTCCTTAAGAAACGTGCATCAGAATAAATTTCTTTCGTATTTTTTACTGTCATCATGCAAATAACACAAGCAACAGTGCAAAACTGCTTTGTCGACGACACAACCTTACAATTTGGCATCTTCTTCATTTAGCATTGATCTTAACCTAATTTTTTAGTATAAATAGGAATCCAAAATCAGGGTAAAGGAAGGGATTTTTCTGAATTAAAAGGAACCGAAACAAAATACAGAAAAAAAGTATAGAGAGAAATTAAGCAACACAAATCACACCACATCTATCATCCTTTGCCAACCCATCAATGAATCCCTAATAATCTAGAAACAATCCCAATAAACCCATAACTGCGCAGGCACCACCGGCGAGGTTCAAATCAACCACCATGTGCACTGTAGCCACCGCCTGCACAGGGGCCTACTAAGGGCTATTTTTAGTCATCCTAACAAAATGAAATTAAATATTTGTGTTGCTAAGAAATATATTTTGTGTTGAATTAAAATATATATTTTGGATTACCATTATTGTTGTTAGTTTAAACTAAACTAAGTAGGAGAAAGTGGTATTTCGTTAAAATAGCAAAATGAAAGAGAATAGATTATTACAAGGCAATCTCCTAGAAGGTTGACAAAACTATTACTTGTTACGAAGGCATACAATCTCAAACAAATCTATTACTTGTTATGATGGCATACAATCTCAACCACATGAAAAATTAGGGCTGAAAATATACTAGATCAATCCACAAAGGTCTATTTAGATGATGAAAAATTACTATTATCATTATATATTAAATTTTAAATTTTATGCTAAATGATAAATTTCATAACTTTTTAGAAATTTAATCATATTAGTCTATAGTAATTTTTAACATATTTAAAAATATTATTATAAAATAGAACTGAAATATGATTTTATATAAAGTCAAATTCTTTAAAATACTATGTTAAATCTAAAAAATAAAACTAATTTCATTGACATGCTTATTCATAGTCTATTCAAATATATTTCTTATTATCTATTTAAAGATATTAACCTGAAATATGTTTTTAAGTAGACTAACAAACTATATCAAATTTTTCGCAAAAGCCAAAATCAGACCTAAAAGAAAGTCTAACAGACCACATGTCAAGCTTTAGGCCTTAAATTTATTGACAAGTCAAACTTAGGTCATGCAAAACCTAGTTCGACTCAGCCTATTCCCACTCCTATCTCCACTTCTCCACCCCATTGGAGGCTTGTAGCCACTATTCTCAGTGCCTATATAATGGAAGCTCCCCCACATATTACAGAGAGACAACTAAAGAGAAAAACAGAGTTGTTCATCGTATTTATTTAGTGGTTATTGTTACTTTTAGCTTCATCTAAAAAAAACACTAAGCCTGTGATTTTGTATAACACATTCCAAAACCAACTCTCCAAAACAACTCAAGTCTAGGTAACTGGAAAAGAATAAAAAAACTGCTGGTAAGTACAGGACCAAGATGTGACGACTTTTCTCAAGTCTGTCCAATTTCTCTTAAGAAGGTCGAAGAAAGTTGTCAATGCTAGTAGTGATTGCATAGTGTGTTAATCATCACCACCTGGAGTTCCAATTGGTACGGTTATGCTGAATATACGTCACAGGGCCTTTTATTATAATATATATCAGTTACCATTATTGTCAGCTGTTCTCTATTAAAAGGTCAAGTAAGATATCATATATCATGGATCATGATCTATACAGACTCAAGGAGATAAATGTAACTATTGTTCACTAGAAAACTAAACAGAAGTTAGTTTTAATAGGAACTGGTATAATAAGCATCTTTCTGGAAATAAGAAATGTCAGAAATAACTTTAAACAGTATATTCATGTTAATTTATACTTTTGAATGAACTGCAGGCAAAGGCTTTATCTTTTCCAAAAACTTCTCTGCTTCAATGAAACCAAGTGGTCCGAAAGACAAGTATTTTATGCATCTCCATCTGCTTAAACTCATGAAATAGCATTTTTAATTATTCACACAGCATACATGAAAAGCCTAAGCATGCATACAGTACCCAGAAATATTAATACCTGGGTGTATATGGTAGGGCGAAACAATGGAGGTGTAGGTGGTTAACAGAATTCAATGGAGGCTGATGAAAGCCAAATCTGTAAGAAATGCAATAAAAAGTAAATAAATAAATAACAAGGTCATGTTCTGTTTAAAGTACAATAATTAACTTCAGGTCACAGCACTAACAACCTCCTGTTTTCAATGGAGTAGTTCCAGTGTTCAATTGTTGTTATTGTTTCTCTGGACATGGTATTAAGTCCTTGTTCAGGGCAAGCAATTTAGTTAGCTTTTGTAACCTGGGTTTCACTTTATATTCAAAGTTCAAAATCTGAACGATAAAGGCAAGTCAAATTGCTAAAATGGGCGTTCGATCTCCAATGTATCTCAATATGACCCTTTATTTTTTAACCCAGCTGTTTTCCATGGTTACCTGTTTGGGAGTTTAGAAGGGAAGTGAGGGGAGGGCTTAGAGAAAAAGGAAGGAGGAAAGGGAAAGTGAAAGAAGGATAGTCCCCCTAGGTGCATGGGGAGTTGAGTTTTCTTTACAATACAAGAAACCCCTAATATGGGAGAACTCAAAAAATTTGTTGAAGGAGGAATTTGGGGGACCTGGACAAATTCTTCAAATCCTTCTCATCTCTTAACCATAATCTCATCAAAACACTTTCTCAAAGAATGTACAAGATTTATCTCCCTTTCTCTTTCTCTCTCCTCCCCTCCCTCCGAAGTCCTCCCCCTCTAAACTCCCAAACTGAGCGTTAATGTTAAACAAACATAAAAAAATTAACCCTCAAATGTTTATGCATCAGCAAAAAGTTGATAAATATATATCTACACTTTCTGATATTTCAAGCCCAAAGACACAGACAAAATTTAATTGAAGCATTCAAATGCACAACCCAAGTAGAAAATTTTCTGCTTCATACAAAGGAGCTACTGAATATATCCAAGTTAAACAACTTTAACACAAAACAACAGGAGAGCAATTGAACTATGCTAGTGGAAATCAGAATTCGAACAGGTTATAGTCAGGGGCAGCAATTGCTGTTGAAATCAGCATTCATGATCAATGTAATAATAATAATAATAAGCAATTGCAACTGTAGACAATCCAAATAATACCTATATTGCTTTGACTGAGGTGCATCTCTGACTAACAACATTCTCCCAACCTCTAACATGTGATTCACTGTATAAAGAAAGCAATCATGAAATTGGAGCAGCCAGATTTGAAAATCTACACAAAAATTAAACTGAAGTGGCTATCAGTTAACGTACCCAAAGAATGGTCTTCAGTTTTTCTCTGAAGATCATTAACAGTAGGAATGTGCTCCACAGGAACCACTAAGTAATGCCTAAATGTTCAAATTGATCACATCAATCAAAGTCAATCATGAAAATAAGGCGATAAACTTCAGAAGTCTCGAGCATCAAAAAATATTAGGGAGATCAATGAAATTTTAAATACCACTAATGAAAATTGAAAATTGAGAATCGATAAATACATTGAATTAGCAAATGTTAACTCAAGATTATGAATTATGAAATGATGAATTGCAAATACCTGAAAGCAGATGGATTAATGTCGCGAAAAGCAACAACCCTATCATCCTGCAATTTCGGAATCCGAAAACGAAATTGGAAACAGAAATAATGAAAGCGAAAATAACTAGAGAGAGAGAGAGAGAGAGACGAACAGAATGGAGAATGGAATGGGAGGTTGATTTCGTGGCTGCTATTTCACAGAAAACACACGAAGCTGTCGCTCCAATGGCTCCCGCCATTATTTTGCCCTAACGCGAATACCATTGCCCGAACTTCCGATGCATCTTCATTTACTACCTTCGTTGTTATGGAATTTTTCTTTTCTCAATTTAATTGAATTAAATATTTATTTGAGAGAAAAAATATATCTAAGTAACTTATGTAAACTAGTTTTAAGTTGAACTTTATTACTAAATAGTTGTTTTTAAAAAGCAGTTATTATGAAGTAAATATATAAAAAAACATGATGAATTTCTATTGAACTACATTGTATGCATAAAAAAAAAAATTACATTTTCAATTGAATTAACTAATAATAGATATAGTTATCAAAAATAAAAAACTAACAATAAATAAAATGGTAGTAATAGAAAGATAATTAATTTAAGGGTGTATTACATTAGGATTTTTAAAGATTATAAAATATGGTTTGTAGATAAAACAATCTTGTAGGAGTACTGTTCAATCAAAATTTCTAAAGATTATATATAATCCTAAAATATAAATATTAAAAATACAAATTATTAACAAATTTGACCGCACTAATAATTTTTTTTAATTTTTTGTTATTTAGTCAATAAAATTTTAAATTTATTTAATAACAAAATAGTAATTTTAACCATTGCACTTTCTCCATATGTCATGCATGTTATTCGTGACTAAGGCTTGGAAATTAAAATGACTCAAATTGAGTATAATTAATTCAACTAAATAAAAGTTGCTTCAACTTAAATCTTCAACAATCTGTTTTTAGCTCCATTACTTTTAATAGTCAATGTCATGATAATATTATAAGGATTGTGTTAGGAAGTAAAAATCAAACCATCAAAGAAAACCACAAAACTTGTATTCCTTTCAATTTAAGCTCATATCTCAATAAAAAAAAATATTTTTAAGTTTACAAAATATTTTATTTTTTCAATGTCTACATGAAAATTACATTTTTCATTTCCAAATAATATAAGAGGTTAAAACTTAAATTCCTAAATAAAAAAAATATATATGTTAAGAATAAACAAAATCAAAATAAGAAAAGAAACTAATAAACTTAGAAATAAAAAAATATATAAACTTCAAAATTACTTCAAGCAGTAAAGATTAAAAAATCTAAACAAAAAATAGTAAACTAAATTCCAAATAAAATTACTCATTTGAAAAAATGTATGTTTCACATATTTATGTAGATACACATCAAAGATAAAGTTTTATTGTGTATTTTTATTTTTTAATACTTATAAGATATAAGTTTTATGCTGCAAAATAAAAATTACATACTCTTCTAACCTTAAACTTTCGACCAATCATATAATAGAATATTAATTATAATTTATTTATATCCGTTGCAACAAACATAAATATCGAATCCAATGCTATCTGCTTTCAGAAGAAGCGGTTCCTGACGCATAATGTTTAGATGACGTTTTGTTTCAATCCGTATATGGATAATGCAACTATCTATCTAATGAGTTACCACATCATAGTATGAGACGTTGCAGAGCTACAAATGTATAATTTTTCTGAAAGGAAAAGAAAAGTAAACAGATACAAAAATGTCTCGGCATTCGAGATTATTCCCAGGTGTTATAGTCATTTCTAGTGTATCAACTACAAACCTGAATGAAAATTACAGCCATTGGGCAAAGAATGAATTTATATGGTTGGGCAAGGCATCAAATGAACAATAAAAGGAAAATGACTAACAAAATTGGGGTCCAAAAGCAGAGGTAACAGCGGAAAATTCTACAACAACGTCCTAAAATGCTCTTATTTCATCCATTTTGGGGTGTAACAAAGGAGGAAAACAAAAGTAAACTAAAAGTGAGGATACACTGGCCCAAAAATTATAAAATTGTACAAGTACCCTTTATAACTCAACCTAACAATACAAAATGTTTTACCTCAAGCATGTAAACAAGGCAAAACTGCAAGGGGTAGCAATGCTATAGATGTGTATATTAATATTTCTTTATATCATGTGGGTACCCTGGGGTATCAGTAATTCTTCATAGTCCCCAACCAAGACCTGTTTCAAACAAATTTATTAGCCTATGTACCAACCCTATTACAAAGGGTTTATAATACTAAATTTTTAAACGTGACACTACAACAACTGCTAATACCTTGTGTTCATTGCCAGCATAAGCATATTCTACATACAAGAGTTTAGAATCTCCTGGACAAGGATCACAAAAGCCCATAATTCCTGATTTCTTTACACCTTCGTGAAGCTGCATCAACAAATAGAACATTCATTATTTAATGATAATATTTGCAGCCGCAAAGGGCAAGGCATGTTGGCGGAGTGCTCCAAAGACTTAATTTTAGTGAAGTTACGATGTGGCTTCCAGTTTCAACTATATACTGTTCATTTATGCTTAAATATATTAGTTGGCCAAAATCATCACAACAAACAAGTTGCACGAGAACACCATGAAATGTTACTATGTGAACTTAATTAAATAGGAATTCTCATAGACACAATTCAACATTTATTTAAGGGAAATGCTAGCATATGCCCTTAGGGCACATGTTAATAGTTCAAATGTAGAAATTTTGTCATGGAACTTGTGTTTTCAATTCTTTAAATGTTCAAATATTATTTTCTTCAATAAAAATTTCTACTTTGGTATTCTTAAAATGTGTCCTAAGGACACATGTTAGCATGACCCTTTATTTAATTCATAAAAGTAGTAGCTTCTGAATGACCCTTTCACATGGGTTTCTGCAGCTTCACAACAAAGGAAGGTTAGTTTTATAACCCTATAGTTACTTTTCTGTAGTGTCAGTCCAAGAAATTAAACAGAAAAATATAACCCTATAGTTACTTTTCTATTACTGTTTGGAACCATTCTCCCAAAACATCAACTTTAAGTTTTTAACACATCATGCCTAATCAAAGGAGTCTGCTTCACTTTATTCCATCCTATAATCACCGCAATATTTTTATTTAATGTTGATAAGCAAGCAGAAAAATGAATAGTCAAAAATTACCAAAATTCGTAATCATCAAATGTCTAGAATAAATTTGCGAGAGAAAGCAAAGAATCATACCTTTAGATGACCAGAATCATCAACTAGAAAATTCAGAGAAGTTGTAACATCGAGGACTCCTGAAGTAGATTCAAGACTGGTTCCACTTGACGAATACAAGTTTTTCAATATTGTATCATTTCCATATAGCGCTTTCATAATAACCAATCCACCCGTTTCTAATTGCTTATTTCTTTTCCTATTAGCCACATTTTGTTGTAATTTCTGAGCTTTCTCTGCTGCAGCCCTTCCTTCTTGAACCTGCCACAAGTATTTGCAACCAGAGAAGGAGAGGAAGAAGGTGCTATGTTAACTCAGTAGTATTCACCAAAACATAAGATCTGACATGTCTTCCATCTAAGACTTGTCACTTTGAAAAGGTGAAGCTATATTATGTGCAGGCATTTAAGCCCAGAGGAAATAAAGGAGAAAATTGATATGTTTCAAGTCATGGAGGCATTTGAAGAAATCCTATCCAAGTCCCCCCATGTATTTTGGACTAATGCTAGATACCTAGATATGAAATATAAGGGAACTCGAGGCCACTGCTTATACAATTGAAAATTTATAGATTCCCAAATCTCAAAAAAGCATTAGACTTGGGATTGGCAGAACAAAATCTTATTAACCAAATATAATCTTGTTTCAAGTGAATTGGGATATCTTAAACAGTACTGGATTCTCCTGTAATATGTACAGTTGAAAAATCTAGTATTTACAGGGAGGCATCCGACATTCAAGCAAAAAGGTATTATATCATACATACCAATGTCAGTAGAGTAGCATGACAAACACAACCTAAAAATCTATAGCTAATGCATAAAAGACACTCACATACAACGGAGTGATAATTAAGAACAGGATGAAAATCAGAATGATCTTATACCTTCACAGAACAGTCAAACTAATAACATCACAGAATTCTGCTAGACAATCAATGAATGGTTAAACAAAAGAATCTTTGGACCTTTTTACTGAAAAGTTTCATACATTAGCGGAAAAGTTATTTTTTTTGGAGGGAGGGGGATTCATTCATCGTATGAAGGTGTACACCATGCATTGACAAGAAGCAGATCCCAAATTATGAAGTGTATATGAACATAGCTATCACACAGCCAGAAAATGTAGGATGTCTAACATGAGGAGGTACAAGTAACATACCAGAAACATCGACGATACACAACTATAGAAGCCAAACACCACTAGTTTATTAGTAACAAGTTAATCATCCATACCTGAGCAGAAGTTTTCTCATCCTTCTCTAGAGCCTTCTGCTTATTCCTTTTAAGGTAATACGGTTTAATGAAAAATTTCTGCAAACAAAACTCGAATATTAGAAGCGCATCTTTAAACCAAACGAGTTAGGTATATTAGCTAAAACTCGAACGTCGTGTCATCAAACTGTTCAATAAACCAAACAAGCACATCTATCATATATTAGCTAAAAAATTAGTTATCTTGATTCTTACTAAAAATAAGTAGTTATCTTGATTCTTACTAAAAAATAAGTAGTTATCTTGATTCTTACTAAAAAATAAGTAGTTATCTTGGTAATAGAAAAAGTGGCGAGTGGGGATCAAGATTTTTGTAACTAATGTTACAGTTAACATGATTGAAATCATCAGCGAAAATTTTGGGAAGTTCTTTTTTGTTCTTCATAAATATTATCCTGCCTATGAACATGCTTGACATGTAAACCTTAAGACAAGTCTGAATCATAATTATACAAAAAAATTCAACAAAAAACAACTGCAGTTTATGTACAGAAAAAGACAACATAATAATTGGGCAATAAACAACAACATAAATGTAGCAGCAAAAATAGCTCATAATCATGTGACCTACAAAAGGTATACTCATAATTTAGAAAAGGGAGATTATTGGCAGGTATATTACTAGCCATATTCTTTGATGATGTTAGTTGTGCACATTATTTTATTCTCCATGGAGACCATTGCAACCATAAAGAGTTTTTTTATTTGTTTTCAAAACTAAACTCTAAATAACATTTCACAACAAATAAATTACCATTATAAATATGGTGTTCAATGGTTCCTTATGTCCACAACAACCATATATTTATTATTAAACTAAGTAAAACTTATAGATATCACCGTGCTGAATAACGATAGCTTATTTGGAATTGGATCTACACCCTCTTCAGCAAAAGGGAAATTATGGGATCAAAATTATCATTATTCAGAGGAAAGCAAGTGAAAATATTTCCTCTTACGTATAATATTAGCAATAATCTGGGTGTCAAGATTTATAGGTCTTCACTGACTAAACTGCCAGATAGCGCTGACAAACATAAAGTGTTTGACCAGTTGGTTATGAACGTAAAGATCATTTGAATTCACCTTCAGAATAAAGTAAAAAGATGTTGGAACAACTAATGCTCCAGTAGCAAACACAGGGTTCAAATGCGTTGTCAGCAAAATCTGCAAGTAATTATACAATTATAACAAGTCAGAAACAAGGTAAAACAAAGAAGCAAATTTAAATTCCAGCAATATATAAATATTTTAAAAAAGTATGTAGGATAATCATATAAGGTTTCAAGGTAATTACATACTACAATAACGTAGTTCATTATATAAAGATTTTAAAAATGTATTTTTCAGCAATTATATAAGGTTTCAAGGTAATTACATACTACAATAACGAAGTTCACAAAGGAATATAAACAAGGTAGGATAATCATATCCAAGCCAAGTAGTAATACCAATATAAAACAACAACAACAACAACAATAATAATAATAAGCCTTTTAACTAAGAACCTATCTCATTTCTGGTAATCAGCTATATAGCTAGTCTAAGAAGGCATAGCGCATAATTCTATCCATATAGGCCTTTAAAGTATATCTTAACAATCAAAACGAAATTACACACATAAATCATCTTACATAAAGCATCTAAATAAATGTCAAATCCCAAAATGTTGTCTAGCATCTACCAGACTAAACATGTAAAGAAGATTCTTCTTACAGGAATAACCAACTTCTGACCCCCGCGATAGAGTTCAAATCTCCAGGAAATACCCTGAAAAGGTTAAACAAAATGTATGACAATTTATACAAGAAATCATGATCAAGGGGGGAAAAGTAACATTTTGCATTGAACCTTAAAACAAGGGGGGGGGGGGGGGGGGGG
>JBBPBR010000002.1:2360311-2409375 GCA_037974775.1 Cicer pinnatifidum
CAATACATCTGTTAAAAACAAATACAATCAGCATTATTTAAAAATCAATAGTTCACCGAAAAAATTCTATCAAAATAAAAGACACACAAATTGTATAGACAAAATAAACTGAACCTAAGGTTATTTTATACACTTTTGGGAGGAAAACAAAAATAACTAAAAATGCGAGGATACCACTGTCTCAAAAATTGTTTAGTTCTTGTAATTCCATCTAACAGGACAAAATATTTTACCACAATCATGTAAACAGGGCAAAACTGCAAAGGTTAACAATGATATGATATTTCTTTATATCATGTGGGTGCCCTGGGGTATCAGTAATTCTTCATAGTCACCAACCAAGACCTGTTTCAAATTTTTAATTAGCCATATACAAACGTTATACAAAAGGTTTATAATAGAAACTTTTTAAACGATAACAAAAGCAACTACTGATACCTTGTATTGATTGCCAGCATAAGCATACTCTACATACAACAGTTCACAATCTCCTGGACAAGGATCACAAAAGCCCATGATTCCTGATTTCTTTACACCTTCGTGAAGCTGCATCAACAAATAGGACATTCATTATTCGTTATTTAATAATAATTATTTGCGGCAGCAAAGGGTAAATCATATTTGCTCCAAAGACTTAATTTTAACGAAGTTGCAACATGGTTTCGATCATATAATGTTTATTTATATAAAAGCTATCCAAGATCAGTTACAACTCACAAGTTGCACGAGAATGCCATTTACAGTGAGAACATGATAATTAAATAGGAATTTCTTTGATCAGTAAATTCTCACAATTCAACATTTAATTCATACAAGAAGTAGCTTGTGACGAATATTCTCTCACTCTAAAGACCTTTCAAGTAGGTTTCTGCAGCTTCACAACAAAGAAAGGTAACAGTGTTGATTAATTGCCCAAGATTTCGATTTAACCCATCATTCTCTATGTTTTGCAGCAATATCTCTATTAATGTTAATAAGCAAGCAGAAATAGTTGAAATTACCCAAATTCGTAATTAACAAATGTCTAGGATATATTTGTGAGGGAAAGCAAGGAGGAATCATACCTTAAGTTGACCAGAATCATCAACTAGAAAATTCAGAGGTGTTGTAACATCAATGACTCCTAAAGTAGATTCAAAACTTGCTTCCCTTGACGAATACAAATTTTTCAAAATTGTATCATTTCCATATAGCGCTTTTATAATTACCAGTCCACCCATTTTTAATTGCCTGTTTCTTTTCCTATTAGCCGCATTTTGTTGTAATTTATGAGCTTTCTCTGCTGCAGCCCTTCTTTCTAGAATCTGCACAAGTATTTGCAACAAGGGAATGAGAGGAATGGGGTGTTAACTCAATAGTATTCACCAAAACAGGAAATGTGGCATTTCTTTCATCTAAGACATTAATGACATGTCACTTCCAAAAAGTGAAGCTATATTATGTGCAGGCATTTATGCCCGGAGGAAAAACTCATTTACACGCTTTATGATTAGGGCTTGCACTGAATCTATAATTCTGTATCCCAGTTTCCGATAATCACAGCCAATAACTAAATGGAGGCATTTGGAGAAACTGTATCCTAGTTCCCCCAGTACTTTGGACTAATATGCTAGATACCCAGATATAAAATATAACGGAACTCAAGGCACTCACAGTACAATTGAAAGTTTATAGATTCCCAAATCTAAAAATAGCATTAAACAGGCGATTGGCAAGACAAAATTTTACTGTCCAACTATAATCTTGTTTCGAGTGAATTGGGATATCTAAAACAGTACTGGATTCCCCTGTAATATGTACCAATTGAGAAAAATAGGAATTTACAGGCATCTAGCAAAAATGTGTCATACATACTAGTGTCAATAGGACAGCATGACAAACCTCAAACACTACCTAAAAATCTATAGCTAATGCATAGAAGACACTCACATACAAAGGAGTGATAACTAAGAACAGGATGAATATCGGAATCATCTTATGACTACACATAACAGTCAAATAAATAACATCACAGAGAATTCTGTTAGACAATCAATGAATGCCACTACTCTGTTAGTAGCACATTAATCATTCATACCTGAGCAGAAATTTTTTCCTCCTTCTCTAGAGCCTTCTGCTTATTCCTTTTACGGTAATATGGGTTAATGAAAAGTTTCTGCAAACACGACTCAAATATTAGAAGTGCATCTATAAACCAAATAAGTTATGTATATTAGCTAAAATTGAAGGGTGTGTCATCAAATGTTCAATAAATCAAACAAGCTCATCTATCATATTAGCTAAAACATTAGTTATCTTGATTGTTCCTTTAGTTTTTCTGCACCAGAAATATTTGGTAATAGAAAAAGTGGTGAATGGAGATCAAAACTTTTGTAACTAATGTTACAGTTAATATGATTGAACTCAACAGTGAAAAGTTCTTGATAAATCTTATCCTGCCTATCCATATGCCTGACAAGCAGACCTTAAGACAAGTTTGAATCAGAATGAAATTATATAAAAATATCACCTAAACAAAATACAGCATTCAAGATCTTGATTGTCCCACATTCAGTACTAAATTTTTAATGTACGGAAAGGCAATACAATAACTTGGCAATAAACAACAATATAAATGTTGCAGCAAAAATAGCTGATAACCTTGTGAACTAGAAAAGGTACACTCATAATTTAGAAAGGGGAGATTATTGGCAGGTATACAACTAGCTATATTCTTTGATGATGTTAGTTTTGCAAATCATTTTATCCCCCATGGAGACCATTGCAACTATAAAGAGTTTTTCTAATTTGTTTTCAAAACAAAACTCTATATAACAACAATTCACAACCAATTAATTAACATCATAAATACGGTGTTCAATGATTCCTAACGTCATGAACAACCATATTTTTATTATTAAACTAAGTAGAACTTGTAGATATATCACCGTGCTGAATAATGATTGCTTATTTGGATTTACACCCTCTTCAGCTAAAAGGAAATTGTGAGATCAAAATTATCATTATTTAGAGAAATTCAAGTGAAATATTTTCTCTTAAGGATAATATTAACATTAAACTGAGTGTAAATATTTATAGGTCTTCACAAAATAAACTGCCAGATAGTACTGAAATACCTAAACTGCTCAACCAGTTGGTTATCACCGTAAAGATAATTAATTATATTCACCTTCAGAAAAAAGTAAAAAGATGCTGGAACAACTAATGCTCCAGTAGCAAACACAGGGTTCAAATGCGTTGTCAGCAAAATCTGCAAGTAATAGTACATTTATAAAAAGTTAGAAATAAAGTAAGACAAACAAGCAAATTCAAATTGCAGCGTTATATGTAGATTTTAAAAATGTATATTTTCTAAATTATTTTTCAGCAATTATATAAGGTTTCAAGGTAGTTTAAATACTGAAGTTCACAAAGGAATATAAACAAGGTAGGATATTCAGTTCCAAGCAAAGTACTAAAGCCAATATAAAAAAAATAGATAGTAATAATAAAATAAGCCCTTTAACTTAGAACCTATCTCATTTCTGGTAATCGGCTATATAGCTAACCTAAAAAGGCACAGAGCATAGTTCTATCCTGATAGGCCTTTAGAGCATATCTTAACAATCAAAAAGACATTACACACACAAACTATCTTACAAAAAACACCCTAAATATAAGCCCAAAATGCTGTCTAGCATCTATCAGGCTAAACATGTAAAGAAGACTCTTCTTACAGGAATAATCAACTTCTGACTTCCGTGATAGAATTTAAATCTCCAGAAAATACCCTGAAAAGGTCAAATAAAATGTATGACAGTTTATACAAGAAATCGTGAACAATAGGGGGAAAAGCAACATCTTGCATTGAACCTTAAAGCGAGGGAAAGGGAGGATTGTGAACCGTTAATATGACAAATTAAAAATATAATACGTCGTGATGCAGTATCTGAATAGGGTATTTTAAAAATGGAATTTTAGAAATCCCACCAGTCTCTTTGCTCTTTCCATTCCATGTTTGAGGAAAAAAGGCTAGGTTTCTCTACCTTCATCACTTTCTGGCCTCCATAGCTTCTCAACTGTCTATGACTTCTTTTGTCTCACATCTACCATGGGTAAGCAGACATCTCCTTGAACACCTTTGATTTGTTTATTTTGGCCTGAATCTGACAACTGCAAACAATCTCCATTTTTGTCTACCCAAAACTAATTGGAATACTGCATTATAATTTCTATTTTTTAATGTGTTAGGGCCTAGTGGTTGTCCTCACTGTTTATGTATAGACAAGTTTTTGGCCGGGTAACTCGGGCTGAAATGCAGGTTTGGGGTTTCTAGGTAGAGGGTTGAAAGTTTCACCTCAAATTGTTTGTTTGGCTTGAATTGCATAATCCACATTTCAAGCCTAGAAAGCTTTTGCATGAGGAAGCTGGTTATACATGTTACAAAGTATAAAACCATTTGTGTACCACTATTCTAGTATTCTAACAGTTTAAAGTTTTGACAATGTTCATGGATCATGATAGCAACTTGATTTTAAATAATACAAGCTTTCACCCTAAACCGCTTTATTTAATCATAGAAACAAAGACACAAACTATAAATACGGATAATAGTAAAAGAAATCATTAAATGCATTACCTGAATCCCTACTACATAACTCCAGCACACGGTACTGTATTTGGATAAATTCCGTCCACCACCAACTTCAATCTCAATGGAAGAACTAAAAGTTTAAATGGTTTAATGTCAAAAACAGATAGCATACAAACAAATTCAAAAATGAATGCTAATGAGTAACCAAAATATATGGAGGGTAACTGTGCTTACGATCATGCAAAATCAGCTTTAGTAATCATCAAAATGTAGTAGATTCAACTGAAATGAAGATTTAAGAGATTCTACTCGCAGTTTAGGGCATCTCTAAAAGCATTCGAAATATTCAAATTTACATTACATGATTGAGAACTGTTACCAAGACTTTTCAAACAAGGTGGGGTCAGCTACAGGACCAAATGATGCCATAATTACCAATCAAGTACTAATTTCAAAGACATATCATTTATCTCTGAGCCTCTCTTAAAGGTTTGTCATATAGTTTTTCTTGGTCTCCTCCTCCATGTCTAACTACTGAACTATCCAGTGTATCTTTCAAGTTCCATTTGGTCAACTCTTCTTAGTGCTTCCATAGGTCTTCTCCGCACATGTCAAACCACCTAAGCTGAGACTATTTCATTTTTTTTCAATTTTAGCTAGCTCAACTTTCTCGCTAATAACTGTATTCACTATCCTAGTTTGTATTGTGTAATCATTTATTCATTGCAACATTCTCATGTATGTAACATTACAAATCGTAGGACTTGTAGAGTTGTATATTCTCCAATTTTCACCTCTACACTGGAATGTCTGTCTCTTGCTAAATTTGTTTTCCATATGTTCTACTTTACTTCGACTTATACAAAAGACGTACAATAACTTTCTCAATATCTAAAATTTCATTTGTTTATTCTGTAGACTCTCCAACACTACCAGCTACAAAAAGTAGTTACCCTGACACCGTCTCTTTTTTTTAAAATAAACCATGACGCCATCTCTTATAGAAAATTGTTCAATAAGATCACTGCTTTAAAAAAACGATTACAACAACTCGACACTTGATCCTAAACTTCATCTTTCAATTTAATTCTAATCAAGGGAATAAAAGATAGAGCATAATCCAAAAAACAGTTCTCAATCAGATTTTGGAAGAGTGAGCTTGAAAACAGACACCCCAGCTAAATTTTAAGTTCATCAGATTTTGCATACCTCCCAACTCTTCCTGCAATGCAGCCACGAGAATCAGAAGAAAAGTGATGAGTATACTGAACTTCTGTATCAAAAGAACCTATGCAGAACTAAAGGAGTAGAGAACGAAATTAGTATAGGAAAAAATGGAAAACTTAATTTTCTCTACACACATTAGCAACATCTAAGACCGCTATTCAAAAGACGGAAAAGCATGTGATCTGTAAATTTTTTACTCTCTCTCCCTTTCAGAGAGTAGAATGATGAATCATACTGGACAATTTTTAAATCAACAGGATAGTAAAAATTCCAATCCAAATTACTGATTATGCAGAAAATATAGAAATACCTCTATTTGTCCAGTGGCAGACCTTCTCTGGTCATTTTTCTCCAACCTTAGAGCTACCGATGATTGTGATCCCAACCTGAGTTGTATCTGAAATACACATGAGAAGAGGCATATAACAGATAGAGAATATTCCAAAACTGTTTCATAATTCTTGAGGAAACAAAAAGCACAATAAAAATTATGCTTTGAAATGGCCAACACTAACATGACCAAATTCTGGTGAAACATTACATTTCAAGGAATTTGGGTATTAAAAGTACCAAAGATACAAACTTTGTTAATATTTGTTGATATGTCCCCACAGTTGGAAATTGAGAAAAATACAGACAGATCACTCCTTTGTACCAATTAGATCCTGGTATTCTGGATGAATGTGAGATACAGTGAATGACTATCTTGATATCAACGAATCTCTGTTGAATTAATTAATTTCATAGTTATCATTAGATCAATCTTATTTTAGGCCGATCTTCCAGACAATAGTATGTACAATTTTTCATCCTGTTATGCTGTCTACCTACAATCCCAAGTTTGAATCCGTGTGCACTAGATGTGACATGATGCCGTAGATGAGAAAAAAAGTTCAAGGCATAGAATAGTATACATGTCCATTTGTTGTTTTTGACAGTCGCCGGGTGCATGAACTAGAAAGCTTCAAGGAACCATTTTTCAAAGACATTGATAGTCCCATTGCAGCAGATGAGTGTGATGAGAAATGCCTGGGACATAATGCACAAGAAACACGCAAAGCATCACTAGGACTGGCAAAAGAACATTGTTCAAATAGATTTGCAAAAAGCAAACTACCCACCGAGATGCCCGCACCCCAATTAGTGCGCGTAAACCAGCTGAAGCCATAAATTCTATTGACGAAACTTCGGAAAGTTGATGATTAAGTACAGCAGAAGCAGCTCCACCACCTTTACCACGATCAACTTCTAAATTGCCACCAATCGTAACAACACTTCCCTTTGATAACCAAGACTGAATTTGACTTGTCATTTCCATTCTGATGCTCAGAAACATCGCATAAAAAACATAAACATTTAAATGAAATCATAATTATGAGTATCTCAACACTCACACCACATCAAACAAACAATATTTCACTATCAAAAACATGTTTCTATAAAAATCAATCGAGAACACCAAGCATGATATCATCCAATAGATCACAATTTTTACTACTTATACATCAACATTCTGAGTCCCAAATCCCAATATCATTAAAACCATTCCAACAACAAAGTAGGCATTTTTAGCAATATATATCTATATATACTTAACAAAAATTATAATAAACGTTCCATTTTCAAATTGAGTATTTAATCAACGACGGTTTATTAGGAGTGAATGAAATAAGACGAACATAGAGAAATTACCTACTGAAGAGACCATCGCCACGAAGACAGCGTGGCAAAGACACATTTGCCAGAATTGTACCCGAAGATTGAAAATACGCGGCCGCCATCTTTTCACTTTCCCTCCATCTCTTTAATCTCTTTAACCTCTTCAGCTTTATTCAACATCGGACCAAGTTCCAAACCAGAAATCAACCCTTCCATGCCATAGATATCATAAACTTTTCTTTTATTTGGATCAGATAGAATCTCATATGCTTCAGTTACTCGTTGAAAATTCTCGGTAGCAATAAGTTTCATCTGATAGAGAAAAACAATGGCAGTGAAGAAATTGGAAAAAAAAGGAAGAGGAAATAGAAGAGTGAGAGAATGATACATACAGGAGAAGATTGGTACTTATCGGGATGATAAACTTGCGCGCATTGACGATAAGTTTTGCGGATTTCTTCGTCGGAAGCTTCAGGGGATAAGTTCAATACTGCGTAGAGTTTTGTATTCTGTTCCTCCATTGATAGTGGAAAATTTGGAACACGATAGGTTTTTGCAGAGAGATGATGAATAGTAAGAGTGAAGAAGATTTGGTTAAGTCACCATTAGAAGCGTGTGTTGATTGGGACGCGAGAATTGTTCTATTTCTACAGCGAGAATTATTGAGTGGAAAATCACGGCGTTTGACTGAGTGAGTATATGGTGATGTGCTCTCTCTTCCTTGCCTTGCGGGAGCTGCTGATTCTGTCGCCTATCTTCATTGTTTGCTTCTATTGAACTAAAATATCACAAATTTGACGAAGCCATTTACAAAGCAAGGTTGTTTTTCTTTCGATTGGGTCGTATTGCTTTCAACACTGAAATAACATTTGCAATTGGAACGACCTTTTGAGCGCCAAACAACTGTTTCCACCACCGGTCCTACTACTTTTGCCTTCAAAACGTAGTACTAAACTTAAAAATAAATAAATAAATAAATAATAAATTAGTTCTCTTATTTTAATTATTCTTTAATTTTGATAATTTTATTTTTAATTTTGATTTTTCTATTTTAATAACTTCGTAATTTTGATTCTTTTATTTTTTAAATTTTAATTATTTTATTCTAATTATCCATTTGATTATTAATTTTGATGATGTGATGTGAATAATATTATTAAGTATAAGTTATGTCAATATTTATTGTTTTAAAATTAAATAAAATATTTTAAATAAACATTTTATTCTAACTACTAATTTTTATAGTTTGTATTCAGATTACAAACACTTATTGCATAATTTAGTACTACGTTTTGATCATTTGATATATAGATCGACGACTGAGATTGATTAATTATATAAAATTCTCTGGAAATTTAAATCATCATATCTCAAAACAATGGTTTATATTATTTATTGTGTAAAAAATTTTGTTACAATTATGTTGTGTGTGTTACACTATCAAGTCATTTTGAAATTAAGTATTAGAGTATCCTTTTTTTAACATTGGTGGGTGTTCATGTTTTGGAATAGCAAAATTTTGAAGACAAATTTTTTTTTATTGATTTTGTTAAAGGGTTTGTTGTTTGAAAGATAAAATTTTTATTTTTTTTTCTTCAGATTTATCGTTATAAATCGTAAAAAGATAAAAAAAAAAAAAAACAAATTATATTATTTTGGTTTGGTATACATAAATTTTCATAACGAAGATTGAAGATGAATGATCTAAATTCAATATTAATCAAGTTATACAATTTGATGAAGCAACTATAACTTCATGGTGCACAATAAATATTATAATTCTGGTTGAGACTATCACAATCCCACAAAATCGATAGGTGAAGATTGTCGGCCACTTACAAAAACTTTATAATGTCTTATATCATCAATTGTGAGGCTCTTAACAACAAACCTAAGAGACGATGACCAATTGATCAATTTAAGGTTAACCTTCATAGAAAATGGCGTGATTGCGGAAGGTATAAGATATTACATGCGCCTTGCTAACATGTCATAGTTGTCCGTTATAGCATTTGCAACAATCATAAGATACTTTTACATGGCTAATCTATTCAATGACTACAATTAATAGTTTACAATGATGTCCAACAAATGATATCGACACTCATCCGAAGACAGTATGGTGTATCAGAATATTGAAATATAGAGATTTAAGAGCTGTTGTATAAATAGTGTAAACATTATAACTAAAATGGATCTTAGAGATAAAGTGTCAAAAAATGCAAATTATATTAAATACTCAATCATGATTAAAAAAAAAAATGTTATTCAGGTGCTGACATATCTACTTAATTTTTGTGATTTTAATGTATTTTCTTAATTATTTTATTAAATTAAATAGTAATATTAATAAATAATTAGTATTTAAATTATTTTTTATTAATATAATAACAAAAAATACAACAAGGGAGTGAATAATCCTATCCCAAAAATGTGATCTTCTACACAATTTACACATTTAAAGAAAAAAATTGATTCAATACACTAAAATGTCCACATTATTTAAAAATTGAAATTTAAAATAATTTATAAATAACACTTATACTCTATCAATCGAGATACCTTTTATTAAAAACAAAATCACAAAACCACAAAACGAATAATTGATGAAAAATGTGACACGAGTTTATAGTAAGAACAAAATTACAATTACTTGTTTAGTATTTTCTGTGAGTTTTAAAGCTAAAAAAAAAACATGAGTTGATTAGTTCTGAGCTACTACCATGTACCGGCCCAGCTACCATTTAAAAGTTGTATTGTACGTTTCGTTTCCCTCAATCAGGGGTTTATTTTTCCTGATTGACGGTGCATGAAAAAGTCCTCTCTTTGCTCCTACTCGTTTTCTATCTATAATAATAAATCTAAATAAAAAGCCTCTTTAGTGTAGTTATTAATGTTAATATAATCCACCATCTTGCTACTACTTGAAACTTTCGCACACGCCACACGCTAATAGTTTTAGTTAGTGCCGCGACTTATCACATACACGAATTAATATAAATTACTTATAACTACACTCATAAATTATCATTATCATTATCATTTTGGGGAAAAATAAAAATGGGTTACAATGTACTTGTAGTAGATAATAATAATCTGAGATGGTTGCTACTACTGTCACTGGTATTGTTATTGCATCACCCCTGTATCGAAGCGACGTCGTCCACACAGAGATACAAGAACGCATACGCGACGATGATGTATGTAGGTACACCAAGGGACTATGAATTCTACGTTGCCGTACGCGTCCTCATTAAATCGCTTTCCAAACTTAACGTTCAAGCTGATCTCGTCGTCATTGCTTCCGTTGATGTTCCTCTTCCATGGATTCGCGCCCTGTAAGTCCTTCCATTACCTTAACTCACGAGTTTATTTACTTTAATACATTCTATAAATTAATAAACTCAAAAGGACTTTGGTAAACTTAATTTAAGTAAGAAATTAAAGTGAAAGTAGGCTATAATCTAGTATTCGTTTAATTCAGTTGTTGTCCTCGCCCTCACTGAGCGCGATATGTTTGGGGGTTGGGTAATGCTCTAGATTAAATTTTCAGTATAACATTATAATAATATTAATTTGGCTAATTTATTAGTATTATTGTCGTTGTTAACAATAATATCGACGGTCTTAGCCACTAGATATCGTTGAATTGAAATGAAATGTGATGGAAGTATGGGTTGGTCAAATTTCAGATATTTTGCGGTGAAGTCGAGGATATACTTTTCTACTTTCCACTCACCCAATCGACTTTAGTGTGTGTGTTTGTCTGTGCTTGCCTTTAAGTTGAATACCAAACAAGAAACACGTTACGCATAAAACTCGAACTTATTTTCCCGTTGGTTGCAGGCATAGTCAAACGGACTCGCATAGTACACGCGTCTATTTATTGTCCCTTAAACAATTCAAATTTTATTATATTGTTACTAAAGAAATTAAGTTATTTTATTTCATTGGAATTAATATTTTGAAAACACATGCACTTTTTTTTTTGCAGTAAGTGAAATAATAAGAGTTTCATAAAAAATAAATAATTAAGAGTATTTCTTTCAATAATTTATTTATTTTTCTATGATTATGTTTTAGAAGTATTTTTATCTTATTATTTATAATCTGAATTTTATTTTTTAAAATTAATTTTACTAAAGATTTAAATTAAACGTGTTATAATAATTATCATTACTTCTTCTTAATTAATTGTTGATAATACTATAGATGATGTGTTTAAGATATTGTCTTATAGATTAAAGAAACAATAAAAAATATTTATTTTGAAATAGAAATATTTGTTTACTCGTAAATATCAATCAATTAGTAACTACAAATACATTGGTAACTACAAATACATTGATATGATGTTTAAATTTAAACTAAAGTTTTTTATATCTTCACACATTTAAGGTGTATGGGTGTAACAATGAATCTACTTAAAAAATTTAATATTTTATCAAACATTATTTTTAATATTTTTGTGAAAATATTAAAAAGACTTATTTACACGTGCCTCATGGAGTACAAGAATTGTAAACCAGAATTTCGAAGTTCAAACTACTGCCTCTTGAAATACTAGTTTTATTACTATTTTATACAATGTATAAATGCACATGTACAATTCTACTTTTTTTAGGCGGCATATTACAGGGGTTTGGATTTTGGACTTAGTATCTCCCTATTTTGTCTCTCCATATTAGAGACACCCCTTGTGCTATTGCTACCCTTTCGATAATGTTATTCCTCTTTTAGTTTTCTTGAGTACAATTAAATTTTGAAGTGATTCGTCTCACATTACGTGGTAAATGAAGTATTTATTTTGAAGTTGTATCTTATTGAAAATACAAAAGTATTTTAAGTTATTAATTAATTTCAAAAAAAGCAATGGATCAGTGGATTGAAATCTACTTTATTTTTCATTAATATTAGTAATATTTTTATTATTTAAAAACATCTTATATTTTTAATATTATTTATTTTTCTTGATTATTTAATATTTCTCTACTGAATATACAATTGTTAAGTTACATTTTTTAAACTGCATTTTTACTAGGTAAATTAAGAAACGAAGGGCTAATACCTTTTGCCATATAAAGTTTTATCTGAATTATCGCATACTTCAAAAGGGAAGATGAAAATCAGCTGAAGCAACTTCATTTGACCATTTAGTATCTTCCTTACTTGTTAATTGTCGTCCAAATGTCACAAATTGGATCATTGTATACTTAGTCTTCTTGGATGTTGCCCAAAAATAAAAGCCTCCTTTCATGTTTGGATTTACGGTTAGATTGGTGGAATTATGGTGAACCAAATTATGAGAGGAGGACAAGACACCAGCAGTCAAGACGAAACTTTCTATTTATTTCTTTATAATTTTTTTTTTATCAATACTCTTTGATCACTTAATATTTTTTCAATATTCATCGGATACACCAAGTCACCAACAGTTTTTTTATGGCCCTTGTTTTGAGTTTTACTACAAATTCTTTTGTTGATATCTTCACTTATGAGTTTGAATATTGGCAGTGTTAGTGTCACATGTTTTTTTTCTTTATAAATTGTATTCATTGTATTATAAATTAATATCAATTGATTGATGTCTTTTTTTTTTACAAGTATTTCATATCCTATTTAATTATATTAATAGATTTACAATATGTCATATCCTAAATATAAAAAAAATATCAATTTCCATGTCACACAACGTCACTTCATATTTATGCAATTCATACATATTTGGGACCACTTGATAGTAGAATATGAAACCCAAATTGGGTTCCTTTAACAATGACCATGACCATTGAAGATGTTCTAATATCCGGATTTCATAACAACACTCACAAAAGTAAAAAAATTGCACTTCAATCCCTCAAGTTCAAGCCTAATAATATTAAGTATATATAGCTCCAGTTTAATAACAACAGCTGAAACTCACTGTGATTTATCCAATCACAGAGCCAACTAATTTGATGAGAGTTGAGAGCAAATTTTGTTGCCTTATGCATTAGTTTAGTAAGTTGGTGAATTTACCATATTGCTGTGTTTTTTGACCGGGTTGTTTTGTATCAGCGAAGAGGAAGACGGTGCAAAAGTTCTGAGGGTGTCAAACATGGACAATCCTTACAAGCATCAGGATAATTTTGACAAGAGATTTAAGTTGTCGCTGAATAAACTTTATGCTTGGAGCTTAGTTGATTATGACAGGGTAGTCATGTTGGATGCTGATAACCTCTTCCTTCAAAACACGGATGAATTGTTTCAATGTGGACAATTTTGTGCTGTCTTTATTAATCCCTGTGTTTTCCATACTGGTCTCTTTGTCTTGCAGGTAAATTCATATTGCCTTAAAAGTCAACACAAATATCTGCTAAGATGCTATATATAACCCCATGCTCAACATGCATACTTATGTTCTTTATATTTTAACAGTAAACTTTCAATTTTGTTCTTAAACTATAAATTTCTCTGTTATTCATCTGAATTATAGAAATGTAATAAATAGTTTATAAACAAATTCTTAATCAATCAAATTCGTCCCTGAGATATGATAGTTTAGAGACTAAATTAAATGCTTAACCTTATTTTAAAGTTTCATTTTCGAGGTAGGAAAATTGATATATATAACCAAATTAGAATGGCCTAAACAATTTGTTTCCATGTCCATGTTTTATAAATAAATAATTGTCACTGTCATATGGCTTCTAATTATTTGGTATTGTCAGCCATCAATGGTTGTGTTCAAGGACATGGTTAATGAATTACAAAATGGGAGAGAAAATCCAGATGGTGCAGACCAAGGTTTTATTGCTAGCTACTTCCCTGAATTGCTTGATAAGCCAATGTTTCATGCTCCATCAAATGACACTAAGCTTGATGGAACATATAGGCTTCCTTTAGGTTATCAGATGGATGCTTCTTACTACTGTAAGTATATTACAACTTACAATAGCTATGTTCTTTAAGCATTGTAATATGAACTTATGGATTAGACGTTGAAATTTATGTAATTTGTGCTAATATATATACTTCATGATTTCAGATCTTAAACTTCGTTGGAGCATACCTTGCGGACCAAATAGTGTGATCACATTCCCGGGGGCACCATGGTTGAAGCCATGGTATTGGTGGTCTTGGCCTGTCCTGCCACTAGGCCTTCAGTGGCATGAACAACGTCGCCAAACTTTAGGGTAAGTCCAAAAGGGGTGCATTCATTTTGACTTTTTTGTGTATCATCTAATCTTATTCTGCTGGAAAATCATTAAGGTGTTTTAATACTACTTAAACACTGGTTTTCAGAATATGTTTATATGTTAAGAGATAGATCCAAGTACTATTATGTCCATATGTTTCTAGTATCCCCTTATCTCCGTCATGCCATTGCTTTATGCTATGAAGCACGAACACCTCTTCAAAGTGTTGTGTCTGACACATTTAAAACTGACACTTTTAGATTACGCCATGGGACATGTGTCAGAAACCTCTCTTAAGAGTGTCTAACTTAAAAATATTTTTTGTGGCTTGGACTTCCGTTAGACACGTTTTTGGTCACGCGCCAAGAGACTTACCGAAACTTGCTATCATTCAGACATACCTGACCTTAGATCAGATCTTTTATCTTTTTTAACCTCGTTATCATAGGATTAACTAGTTATTGTAAAATACATGATCCATATTCTTATTTTAGGATTATTTATGTAAGGATTTCATTGTAAATGAATCCTCTTAATATTATTTTTTCTGAGTTATTATCATTACCATAACTTTGTTTTTACAAAGTTGTATGCAGAATCACCATCTCCTATTATTTTGGACATTAGTCGGGTTACAGTGTTTGTGACCGTGTGATTGTGTCCGGGGATCGTGCTAGAATCCGTGCTTAATTGTTTTATCCTCTTTTTTTATACCATTTTTCTCACATTATAAAATTAAAAGCTATTCTAATATGAATTATAATTGGTGCAGGTATGCTTCTGAGATAACTGTGACAGTTATCCAATCTGCAATATATATAGGAATAGTAGCAATGACGCGTTTGGCAAAGCCAAACCTCTCAAAGTTATGTTACAGGCGTTCTGATAAGAGCATCACCCTGGCACACAACAGCCTCAAATTAGTAGCATTATGGTGCATACTTGCAGCATACGCAACACCATTTTTTATCATTCCTCACACAATTCACCCTCTACTTGGTTGGATCCTCTATTTGCTTGGTTCTTTTGCATTTTGTTCAATTGCAATCAATGTCTTTCTTCTACCAATGTTGCCGGTTTTGGTGCCGTGGCTTGGGATTGTTGGGACCCTTTTGGTCATGGCATTTCCTTGGTATCCTGATGGAATTGTAAGAGCTATGTGCGTGTTTTGCTATGCCTTCATTTGTGCTCCATTTTTGTGGACATCTATGGTGAGAATTGTGGCGGGTCTTCAGCTATCTCTAGAAAGGGAAGCTTTTTTGCCAAGATTTGCAGAATGTTATCGACATTCTTGGTTTAACAAGTTATTTTGAGATGTGTAATTCGGCATAAGGTAAATGATAGGATAGGATAAAGAACTGAAAGAAAAAAACATTCTAGATAAGCATGGAAAAAATTGAGGTTGATGTGAAATCAGAATTGGGAGAGGTTTTTGTCATTTGTTTTGTGTTGAGGAATTGAGAAATATTTTGCATCATGAAAATGTTAAAAGACAAAAGATGTGGAGACCATTTTGCTCCTAAATATAAATTATTGAATATAAATTGATGGCTCAAATTACCTCATCAATTTTGAGAATTAACAAATACATATTTGAAATTGTAAAATATCAATTAAAATAATTTGTAAGTAAACTTTTATTATTATAAAATTTGATGTGACATTGAATATGAGGTTATCCCACATCATGTCATATTCTCGTAAATAAATTTTTCTGTGAATTTTTATTATATCAAAGATAAATTTGTGAGTAATTGTAATTGTGTATAGATTAATTATAGACTATTTTAATTATTATTTTACAATTTTAAAGATATATTTACTAATTTACATATTGAAGGATTAATTTCACTGAATTCCCTCCTAGATAATTTCAACTTAATTAAAGTTGTATTAATTTGTTCACTGATTTTAACTTAAAAAAATCCGACCATGTGGTCCCAAAAAAAACAACTTCTTACTACTAAATTTGATATAAACTTGAGGCCTCTGTTCTATTTGCAGAGGTTAACAAATATAGCGGAAGGGCATAATTCCCATTTCTTGTATAATCATTATTTAGGAACTAGCTTGCAAGTTTGTGTAAATCTTGTCTCATGCCCTCCACACATGAAAATGGAAGTTTGAAAGATATAAGACCTACAGTTAGGGGCCCCCAACGTTCAAAAATATTGTGAGTGGGACCAACATGTCTGCGACTATAAAGATAAAAAGGATCGATGGGCATATAATACAAAAATAGTATTTAATCCATGACGGGACCATCATGCATGCATGTGTGTCATGAACCCATCACATCACCACATCAAAATGACCGTTTGAGGAACAAGCACAACGGAGATGCTGTGACATTGGTGGTGAATCAGTGGAGGTACACACAAAGATAAGGATTGCTAATTAAGAATGTTATAAACGGTGATAGCTAGGGACTAATGAATTCTGAATTCTCATACCTTATGGCAAAAAAATGAATCTTTAGAGTTTAGACCTGACCTGTTAACCACTGGAACAAATCTTGAGTTTAATTCGTTACCATTAATTAACACAATAATCAATATGCTTGAAAGAATATTTTCTCAAAATATTAATATGGATAAATTAGATGTTATATTTTGAATTTCTTTATACTTTATTTAAAGAATGTGTAAAACATTTTATTTTTTAATATTTTTTTTAAAAGAGAATGGTATTTTAGTATATTTTTCAATGTCTTTTAAAAATTTGAAAAATATTATAATATAATGATTATAATTTACTATAAAAAATCATACACGTGACAAATATTAATATTTAATCAAATAATTAAAAAATTAACTTTTAAGAATAATTAGTTAAATAGATAAAATTTGAAAAAAAAAATAATAAAATAGTTTTAAATTATTGCATAAATCATACACGAAACAATTATTTTATTAATTAATATTGTGTTTTTTGAATTATTTGAAATTGCCTAAAGGGTATTATTACTACTTTTTCTTTCATAAGTATACTCCATCTTTCAAAATTTAACATTTCTATTTAGTTTACTTTTAAAAAACATTTCTTTATGATATTAAATATGTAAACTTAATAGACAAATTTATTACTATAATTACCGTAAACTTTACTAGAGTGTCTTATGATAAAGTACAATGGAGCATATAAGAATTCTCATTATTTTATTTATACACAATATTATGAGGAAATCATTTCCTAGTAAGAATTAATACAGCATATAGTACGAGAATAAGAGTAGTAGATAATCAAGGTTGGGTATATTAGATCCAAATAGTAGAAGACATTATAAATTATCAATGAAGTTGTTGGAGTTGGACTTTATAGACATACCAATAGTTTAGTGGTATCTTCCATACCAAGCCAAAAAGGATGATGGCCCACTAGTTGCAACATTTTATGTGTTTTACTTCAATAGCCAATCAATAATATATAATTTTAATTCCAAAGGCTAACCTACATTGCTCCATAAAAGCACCTAAAAATGACCGTTGGAAAAACCATTCTCTATTGGCCATTCTTTTAAATAAATACTTTTATATAAAAATAACACACGTATATATATATAAGTATTAATCACAACAACAATGATACTAATAGTATATAATGCAGGCAAATAGCTTCTGACTATAATAAAATATACAAAGTTCCTTTCTTTTCTCTTCCTTTTCACATTCACTCATACTATATATTATATTTCACAAATATTTTAATCACTCTGCAGTTCCTATATATAAATCCAATATCAAACACAGTTTCTTCTTTCAAACATTCTTTACATTTTGTTCGATGCAACTTTCTATAATGAATACGGCTACTATTTTCAATTCTCTTCAATCATTCTTGATTTTCACTTGCATGTTGTTAATTAATTCAACAATAGTGACATTAAGTGCACGCTATCATCACGAAAGTACCTTCAACTATTTATCTTCTACAAACATTTCCAACCAGAACCACCACTGGATTGGACCCATCGGTCACCGTGTAATCACCGTTGATGTTAACGGTGGAGGTCAGTTCCGGTCCGTTCAAGACGCCGTTAATGCCGTACCGGACAACAATAGAATGAATGTCCTTATTCAAATCAGTGCCGGATACTACATGTATGAACTGAAACTAACTAATTAGCACCATTATTTAATTAGTTAATAGTGTTACATTTGTATAATATAAATGTTAATATATATTAGTTGTTATGTTAGTAATTTGTGGTTTATTGCAGAGAGAAGGTGGTGGTGCCGGGGACGAAGCCGTACATTACATTTGAAGGAGAGGGGAGGGAAGTGACGGTGATAGAATGGCATGATAGAGCGAGTGATCCTGGTCCCAATGGACAACAACTACGTACTTATAGAACTGCTTCTGTAACTGTCTTTGCTAATTATTTCTCTGCTAAGAATATCACTTTCAAGGTACCAACATTGATATTAATATTTTGTTAGTTGAATAAATGTTTAATCTTTAATTTTTTTACTGTGAGTAAATATTTATTTTAACTTAGAAATAGTAACCTCAGTGGAAGGAAGGAAGGAAGTACCGTACACACATGTGTTGTGGATGACTAGCTAGTTACCAATATTGGTTACTGCATATTGCTCATCTTCTTCCTCGTGATTTTGCATGTGTTGTTTTTTTTTCTGAAAAGTGTGTGTGTGAAAAGTGTTTAAGCTTTTTAACTTGTGGTGGGTATGGTACGGTTTCCCATTTTTGTCGTGAGTAATTGATTTCTTTTGCTTTGGTTTTAGCAAAGAGTTGAGAATATTAATTAAAGCAATATAACAAATAAATATATTGAGGTGTTTAAAATTTTGGGTGTATTTAAGTTAAAATTTAATGGAAAAAATAATGTATTTGATTGATATGAGTGTAGAACACGGCGCCGGCACCAATGCCTGGGATGCAAGGATGGCAAGCGGCGGCGTTTCGGATATCAGGAGACAAAGCATACTTCTCAGGGTGTGGTTTCTACGGCGCACAAGATACACTTTGCGACGACGCTGGTAGGCATTACTTCAAGGAGTGTTACATTGAGGGTTCCATTGATTTTATTTTTGGAAATGGAAGATCCATGTACAAGGTAATTAATTAATTACTACTTTATTAGCATACCACTCACTACTCATAGTTATGGGCGTTGACTGTTAATGATTGGTTGGTTTCAGGATTGCGAGCTACATTCAATAGCAACGAGGTTCGGGTCCATAGCAGCACAGGATAGGAAATACACATACGAGAAGACAGGTTTCGCATTTGTACGATGCAGGGTGACAGGTACAGGCCCACTATATGTGGGCCGTGCAATGGGCCAATATTCAAGAATAGTATACGCATACACATACTTCGATAATATAGTTGCACACGGCGGTTGGGATGATTGGGACCACGCTAACAACAAAAACAAGTAATTAACTAAGCTCCTTTCTTCATTAATCTCTAGTCTCTACCAAATATTTATAGAAACTAGAAACGCTAATTTCTTTTCATTTCACCAAAGTTGCATTTTGTTAATTGTTGATTTGTGATGAAACTTAATTACTTAGGACTGTGTTCTTTGGAGTGTACAAGTGTTGGGGACCAGGAGCAGAGGCAGTGCGTGGGGTCTCATGGGCAAGAGAATTGGATTTCGAATCTGCACATCCATTTCTCGTTAAGAGTTTCGTCAATGGGAGACACTGGATCGCACCCACTGATGCTTAGCCATACCCATGTGTTTAACATTTTTTCATTCTTTTTAATATTAGAAATTCATTTGTTCATATTCCCTCTTTGTAGAGGGGTTGTCGTTCTGTAGTGTACCACGGTTGTTTATTCACCATTCTTTCATCTCCTTCAAATGTATTAAGATATTATTATATAATTATAAAGGTGCAATTTTTTATTAATTTATGTTTTGTTAGACTGGTTTTGGAACTGGATATTATATGTTGCAATATGGTACAGCATATTTTCCTAAGTATCTACAATAAACATATATATCATTTTTATTACTTGAGGAGGCCTAACAAAAGCTTAGGCCTAAAGGGTTATGAAACTATGATTTAATTATTATTGTTTTCAATAGTAGGTAGGAGATACTATATGAGGTGAAATCTAAGTGAGTGAAGAGTTGATGATTTAATCCACAACCATTTTTAAACCATTTATAAGTTGAGCGAAAAATGAAGAATGAAGCAAGTGATAGGAATTTTTTTCTTAGTAAACGTTCTAAAAACGACAAATTTTCTTATGTTATACAACCTTAAGCTGACAGAGCCTACAAATCATAGTGAACTTATGGTGAGTAGAAAAAGAACAACAAAATGACAGAATTAGGGTGCTGTTTCCGGTAAATAAAGTGAGCGTTTATGTATTGAGACAAAACTAGCCGAGATTTGGAACGATATGGGACAGGATGCAAAGCATTGCAGCAAGGTAACGATGTGCTAAAATGAAATGGTAGTAGCAAAAATCAAGTATTGGTGTATTTGCTAATGCACCTTAAGTAGAGCTAGTTAGTTGATGCTAAATAAACGTTATATTTAGATATTTTGACAGTGGTACAAATAAAAAATCTGGAAGAACAACACTTCGATTTTATGGTTGAAATGAACTAAAATTGCTATTCCAATCACATTTGAAATTTCTGATGGGACGTTTACTCCTTCAAGACCTTTTGTCTGATTAGATCACTTACCCAAAAAAATTGCTTGCTTCGAACTATTGGCAAAAAATTGTGCTACATATGTAAAACAAATAATTTACTTGGTCAATCAAGAGGAAGAAAAGGAACCAGCAAAGAATGATCACATTTTTATATTCAACGCATCAACAGAAAGTGGTGTATATATTTGGACTCAATCTCGGGAAACATGACAAGAACAGTAGGCAAGAGAATAGATATTTGCAGGAGAGGTATGAAGACATCAAAGTAAACGATGAATCCAAAATCTATGTTAGAAATGGCCATGCAGATGAAGGTTAAATGGCAATGCAGCACTGCATATAAGGAACCGCTACACACATTGGACCTCAGTTAAACTAAACAAATCCATATCTTGGGCACATTTGAGGAAAGAAACACGTGAAGGGCACAGTTGAGCTCACATTATTACAGTAGTTTTAGTAATCAAAATGACAAACTAACAGGTGGTCCAATTCTTCCAGAAAATGATGAGAAAGTGTTGGATGGGATGGAATGCTAATGCATTGCTCTTATTTCATTCCATTCCATTCTATATTTCCTAAAATAGTCCAACCAACGTTTGCCTTCCATTACAGCAATCCAAAAGACATAGAGAATCAAATCAGGTCAAGAAACACATACACTTGCAGTTGTGAGCCAGCAATTAACAGAGCTGAACTGTACAATACTTCAGGTGGTAATACATTCCTATCTCAACCCACTAGACCCACTAGAATCGCAGGAAGTGAATGACCGGAAGACAGAACTTTGAAGTTTTAGATGATAAAATAGGGGTAAAACTAACAACACCGATAAAACAATCAAAAGCTAAGATATCAATTCACTGACTATGTAAAATTTAACTTGCACAGCAATGATTTAACAGATGTACCAAGCACACTTGAACAAAAAATATTAAAAACTTAAAGCAGTTACAAAATTGAGCTAAGCAACAACTTAAGAAAGTGTATGCAAAATAATATAGTTTGATATTTAACTAACACAAAAACCGTTCTTAGATCTTAATCGAAACACTAACATCCAAAAAAGAAGAAAAATCAAAATAAATTTCATAGCATATTTTCGAAGTTAAAGACCCTCATATTCTTCAAGAATCAACTTTACTTCTCCGATGAGTTGGGGCCCCTCTTCTTGCCAAATCCAACCACTATAATAACACAAAAAAGAATCAAACATCAGAAAACCACAGTTTCGCATTCTCTAATTTATAACAAACAAATTAACTGTCTACTCAGATTTCAAAATATGCAATTTGCAAAAATTACAATTGAAAACAAAATTTAGGGTTCCAAATAAAATTAGGGTTTCGATGAATACCGGCGGTGACGAATCGGCGATTGTACTGCATACGCTTGTGAGCACGACCACGTGGCTTCTTCTTCTTGTCCTGCTTGGCCACTTTAGGTGTTTGGCCTCTCACTTTTCCGGCACGAGCAAGTGAACCGTGAACCTTACCTACAAAATAGATCCCATTGTTGATTTATGATTATGCAGAAAAGAGAAACATAATCATAGATCGTTTAAATTAAGATAATTGAACTAACCCATGATTGTGACGATGAATTTCTGTGCAGAATCCTCTCTCCGTTCGTTGCGCTCGCTTGCTGCGGCCGAAAGCACCAAACTACTATCAGAACACGTTTGAATATGGTTTGTGCTATTAGTATTGGTGGAACTAGGATTAGGGTTTTAGGGTTATGGGCTCGAGTACGTTGAAACAACATGGGCCTTGTTTTAGTAGCTTATTATCCGGGCCGAGGCCTATGTGTTTCCTTAAAAATATTGCTATAAACAATTACGAGTTAGAGACATTAGTAATAGTGTGCTTTTTTTTTTTTCGTTTCCAAGAAATAGTGTACACTTTTCAAATTTCAATATTATAAATAATTAAATAAGATAGTAAAATATTTGTTGGAAAAAAAAGATGGTAAAATACCCTAAGATATAACTAGTTTGAATTCTCCTTTAAAAAAAACTAGTTTGAATTCAAACCTTCGTTGTGCTTTTGTCCATATAAAATATTTAAGAAAAAAAATATGTTGATTTATAATATTCTTATAAAAAATTTCGTATGTTTTTTAATCCCAAAAAATGGAAAGATTAATTTCTTTTAGTCTTTGACGAGTAAAGTGAAAAATTAAAAATATAGTAGTACAACTTTTGTTAAAGGCTAGAATAACATTTTTGGCTTAAGCCTTATGAATAGAATAAATGTGGTTGGAATGGAAGTCTCTACTTAGATGAACAGTCAAATTCTACGACAAAAATTAGTTTTCAACAGAATCGATAAATACTTCAAACTTATAACATAGTTCTAAAAAACAAGGTTAAAATCATAAAGTTTTATAAGGATTCAAAGTCACATTTTAAATTTTATTATTGCTTAAATAGGACCAAAATTGACATTTTAAATTTCATCATTATTTAAATAGGTGATGCCACAGGGTTAATTGATAGCAATTTTTTATAGAAAAGTGATAGTAATTATTAAGTAGTTACGGAGAGGAAAAATTCATTAACAATAAGAATTGAATCCTGGATTTCTTTCATGAAATATCTTTAATGTCCTCCTTACTCATACCGTTGAGTCACACATGATAGCAATGTATGGACAGATACATTCGCTATGTAGTGAGAGCAAATATCCACATAATGTTGTATATATATATGCCTTTAGTTGTGAATATCATCAAGATCGAATGAAAAATTTTAGGAGTGGTGAATTAAACAAAGTCTCTTGGCTCAATAGTTGTAAGACCAACCTTGGGGCAGACACATTAGAGTCGACCCGGTGCTCCTAGGTTCAACTTTCAATACTATCAAAAATAGAGTTTGGCTTGGCAACAAGAGCCCCGACCCATGACAATGACTATTAAAAAGTTTGGGATGCAATCAAAACTAATCGCGGGAGGTGTTTGATCATTCTGACGTTTTTAAAATACTTAAAATATCTTGCTGAAATTTTTTGATGTATTTTTCTTTACAAAAATCTTAGAGAAAAATGACCATGCACTAGTATAAACCAATTTTACATTGACACTTAGAGCCGTCAAAAAACCCCCAAACTACAAGGCCCTCTTACTTTTTTTTTATTATTAGGCCCCCTATTAAAATAATTTTTTAAGGGGCTCTTAATTTCGGCCCCTTATTTCATGGGGCATAAGGGAGGGGGCTCTAAGGGCCCATAGGCCCCCAATATTTTGTTAATTTTAAGATTTTTTTATCGAAAAAAAAATCAGAAACTTTTTATCGAAAAAAAAATGGAAAATTTTTTATCGAAAAAAAATAGAAAATTTTTTATCCAAAAAATGTCGGACATTTTTTATCGAAAAAAAATCGGAAATTTTTTATCGAAAAAAAATAGAAAATTTTTTATCGGAAATTTTTTATCGAAAAAAAATCAGAAATTTTTTTTCGAAAAAAATCAGAAAATTTTTATCGAAAAAAAATCGGACATTTTTTATCGAAAAAAAATCGGACATTTTTTATCGAAAAAAGTCAGAAATTTTTTATCGGAAATTTTTATCGAAAGAAAATCAGAAATTTTTATCGAAAAAAAATCGAACATTTTTTATCGAAAAAAAATAAATCGATTCTTTTCATAAAAAAGTGGGCCTATGGGCCTCCTAGGCCTCCAAATTTTTAGGGGGCTTTTAGTTTAGGGGGCCTTGTTTTTAGGGGCCTTTTAAATTATTGATTTTTTTGGCCCCTTCAAAATGTGGACCGGGACCAATAATTAAGGGGCTTGTCAAATTGACAGCTCTATGGGTTTACACTGTTTAAAAATGATGTTACATATAAATATGTTACATATATAATAATTGAATTTATCATCTAAGACATGATTGACACTGTCATCATCATGCAATGCATTAACTATGGGTTTACCCTGTTTAAAAATGATGTTACATATAAATAAGTATTGACTCTGCTATTCAAAATTTCTAGATCCTTCATCAGATAGCCTATACTCCATTATCTTGGCTTTGGTTCATATTGCCAATCAGCGTTTGGGTTGACAACGTCAACCACAGGCCAAAAATCGTCCAGGTCGAGTCAGCTTTAACGTTATCACAAAAAAGAGCAAAAACTTCAACACAGGCCAAAATGAGCTTTGATGCTCAATTTTTCTAAGCACGACAGTAGTTTTACTTATTTTTATTGCATTGAGCCCTGTTCAACAACATTCTAAAACAATCACTTACTAGCAATGCCTTACATCCCATTCCCCATCATCACATCATATACATAAATATATATTGAAGGCTGATCTGAAAATTTATATCATCATTTAAAAACTGAAACAAATACAAAAAGGACAAAACTATATTACAATTCCATACACTATACTTTGTCCTTGATCTGTTGAGGCCATCTTTTACCCTCGCAAGGCATTGTGTTTCTTGTTTTAATAAAATGAACAAATGGGTTGTACTACTCACCTAAAAACAGGAAGCCATTTTTCTTGAAACATAAGACACCAGTTCCATAAACCTGATACGGTAACTGGTGTCAATTCCTTGGCATTTTAAACAAAACAGCACCTATTATCAAGTAAGCAGACCACATTTAATCTTACATCACCAGGTCGGAAGTTGGGAATTTAAAAAATACCGAGACGAGAACGGGAACGGGGCAGGGAGATATAATTTTGTTTCTATATGAACTCCATCTGGTGCAGTTCCACTATTCCATACTTCTAGAGAAATGCAGAAGCATGGTCGTCCCAATTATTCTGATGATCAAAAACAAAATTTGATATTTACGAGCTTGAGTGTATGCTTCATAGTTCAACCTCTTGAAGATCTTCACCAAAACTGCTATCTTTTTTCATAGTTGATTGCATTGAAGATGGATCAGGCATAAATGTTGATGTTGGCATACCCAAAACTTCACCTAAAGGCGTAGTTTCACCCATTTTTGGAGGGCTAAATGAATCATTAAAACTTCCACTCCATGAAGCTGTTCGACGAGAATTTGCAAAATGAGAGTTACTGCCATCTATCTGTCCCTGGTTTGAGATGTTGCCTGCACTTGGAAACCTTTGCATGGTCATCGTTTGTGGTTGTGCATGTTTCGGAGATTGGTATGACCAATCATTTGTTGAAGATGTAGAAGGATCTTCATTAGCTGCACTATCTTCTAGGTTGCTTTCGGCAATAGCCTCCATATTCCGCTCATTTGATGATGGTACAGGAGCTGGAACAAAAAACTTTGCATTGGCGGGAAGAGCAGGTTTCACAGGTGGAACGGAAGGGGACTGAAACAAGTTTGTGGAGTTTCCACCATTTTGGTTGAAGGTGTCAACATATCTGAATAGTACACAAAGAATTTCATCAATATTTTCGAACTATCAAATTCTGTTGATTGATAGCAGATAAACTATTAATTTTTTCTCTTGTTTGTGAAAACTGAGTGGCTTCACGGAATAGCCACAACCCATAGGTTCTCATCTTAGGTATTTCTAGTATTTATTTTAGCTAGGACTCCAGACAAACCGCCATATTAAAGATAAGAAAAAAATGAACCCACCTTTCCTGAAATTGAGATTTGTCTAAATAACACATACATCCCTTCTATTTTGTAATGGACACTTGCTTCCCCTCAGTTACACTCACCCTAACAAAAAGAGGGGTGTATGTGTCATCTAGACATATGTCAAGCAAGTTGTGTCATTTAAACAGACCTGAAGGAAGGTGATTGCAATTTCTCCAACAAGAGAGTGGTTAGTGTTTGTATAAAAAATTAGAAGGAATGTATGATTTAAGCATACATCAGGGGAAGTGAGTGCAACTCCTATGCTTCTGGAAAGGTTTTCCATTTCAAATTTACTAATCTCATAGAGAACCTAACAGGAGGCTTAATTTATAATGATTCATACCGACAATATAACTAAAAAACAAAAATGTCAACTGCTTGGAACTATTACTTGATTTAACAACATATAAACAATAAGCTATTACCTTGACCGAACACCTAAGCGACTGCGAGCAGAGAATTGATTTGAGCTAGGTGGTATCGGTGGCATCCCTGGACTGGGTTCAGGACTTGAAGTTCTTGTGCTCGAGAACTCATTTAGAGACGAACCTTCTGTTTTCAACGCAGATTTCAAGTTGTATTCAGTTGAACCATTCTGGAAAGCAGCAGTTGTCGGAGGTGGTGGTGGCAGAGCGGCTTCTTCAGCTGGAACTTCAGCACCTTCCTCTACCCATCTCTTCAGCTTTTCGTCATAATAGAACTTGTTTTTCTCGCCCAATTTAGCCTTGGTATAGAGAAAAATACGTACCATTTGAATAGGTAGACAGAACTCAGAAGTACTGTTGAGAAGAAAAACAAAATAAAACAGACTAACTGCATAGAACAACTAATGATACCTGGTTACCAGAGCGAGGTCTCAAGACTAGCCCCACTGTTTTTTGCAGAAGTTGTGACCCAAAACCAAAACGAGGAAAGCGCGATGCACCCCCCGATACCTGGACTTTTCCTTGTACATCAGACGATGTTGTTTCCTGGGATAAATCAACCAGAATTTGTTTTCAAGGTTAAATATAATATGCTAGTCAATCAATATATACAGAGGAAGGTGAAAAACTTCACAGCACGGCATTTGCAGTACTCACACACCTGTCTTGGGCTTCTACCAATATCTGGCTCTGAAACACTTCTATTAGGCTTGGGCATTTGATTATTGTCAGCTGTCCACTCACTTATGGGTTCCATTGAAGCAGATGGAACTAAAGATGACATGGCCATTGTTGACTGGCTAGTGGGTACTCTTGGTGCCATATGCTGGTAATGTTGTTCATTTCCGTGAACAGTTCCTTGTGATGGTGATGGACCAGGTGGTGGTAAACTGCCAACAACTCGATGGGCAGTGCTATCAAAAAAGTTAAGCAATTTGCCAACTAATTTTGCAGGAGCTAAATTTGCAGCATATCCACCCTGAACGAATATGCAAAAGGGTAAGTCAGAAAACTATCAAAATACTTACGAATTTATAAAGGACAAGGAAGTACCTGTTGGTGGGTCCTAATTCTCTCCTCAAGAGATAATACCATCTGTTTCCACGTTTCTACTTCCGGAGCACGGCTAGTTTTCAAGGATTTCAGTACTGCTTGACAGTATCTGAGATCAAATAACAACAATGAGAAAGATCGTATAGAAAATAATATCACAGATAATACTCCATGTACTTACTTCAATGAGTCTGAAACTTTCCCCACTTCAGCAAGCATGTACGCATATATAAGCTTATATGGTTGAAATGAATGCAAAACAAACTGAGAGTTTCCAAGCAGCTTTGAATATTCATATAATTCGGTCCTCTGTTTAACACATCATATAATTTGAGTTATTACGGAGACAGTAGACACATCGTACAAAAGAAAATATCAAATCATATTGAACATGTTCTTTTAGAGAGCAATAGTTGCTGAGGTGACACAATATACCATACAGATAGGTTGTATGTCATCATTGTTCTTAAAGATAGATATTAACATACGGTGCCTCCATTCATTCAACATGCTCTCGGAATTCAAAATCTCGTCAAATGACCTTTCCATTTCTCAACAAGTATATTATCTTGTTCTGCTGCTTTATTGTCTATAATCCTCTTCAATGCTTTTACCCTCAAATTCTTTAGTGGTAATAGTAATTTTGACTTTTGATTCTCTTGGCTAGTATTAAAGACTATCTAAATCAATCTATGCTTCCTAAGCATGTATATATACACAAAGAGGAAACAACACCCTTGTTTGAACCACGTAAATCCCTAAAACTTGAGTGATTGGCAACCAGAAAAACTATCTGACAGAGCAAGAGAGCTATTGGTAGAGAGACACGGCATACTTTGTTTTATGGGAAACGAACTAAAAACATGTGCATGTAGCAGAACAGCTAAATATTGTGGAAGAAGTAACTTAAGAAATAAGGAAATTGCAAATTACCTGAATAGCTTCTGGACTAGCATAAGTTCGAGGACATTTCCAGTGATCTGCTCCTATTAGGCAAAGTCTTGCACTGTCTGAGTATGACTCAAAATTTGCTTCGGCAACTAAATAGCAGATGTGTGCAGCCGTAATCTAAAATATAAGTTTCAAGTCAGAAGCAGAACGGAAAGCTACAAAAAAACATTAACGGAGAAAATGAAAGAACGAGAACCATACCTCCCTTTTTTCCTTCCACAAGCAATCACCAAGGTGAATAATTACAAGTTCGTCACCTTTGGTTCTGTTTGCAGTTATTACAGCCAGATTCTCCTCCCAATCATCAAGCATACCATTACATGCAACCTGAAATTGCAAGCAACGGATTAAGCTTTTAGCTCCAAGTCAAACAAAAAGCACTAACCCTGTCAACTATTGAACAAATATATGTAATAGAACATCTTGATTCTCGATTTCATGGCTTCGTCCTTTATCTTATTAGGATCACCTGTTCAGACTGCTGAGGCAAATTAAAAGCACCAGGATGTTCACTAATAGAGGTTCCAGTAGAGAATACTTCAGCTGGTTGGCCAGCAATTAAAAGGCATAATGTGCGTAGAGGTGACCCCGCAACCAACTGGCGGAGTGCCATTTGCTTTACTGTCTCAACGTAGAACTGCATTGCAAATATGGATCAAATTTATTTCACCAACAAAGGTGGTATGAGAAAAAGATCGTAAGACCCAAAAGGGAATGTCTAAATCAGGTATGAGATATGAGCATCAGCAGAATTGAACATTCTGAAAGTTTGGCATCTGACCTGCTCACCGAGTTGTGAAGCAAGAACAAGTGCAGGTCCCCACAATTGTCCTTCTTGTGCATGCTGTAAAGCCTCCATCTTTTTCCCAGAGACAAGAAGATTTTGTACCTCAGAAGCCATTACCTAAAATCAAAACAAATTCAGTTAAGGATACAGAACGATGTAAAAGGGGGATCGTGTCAGAAGTTAACTCAATACACACCCTCATTTGTTCATCAGAAGGCAAATTTTGCAAGCAATGACTTGGCATCCCATACTGAGTGAACTTTGTGCCACTAACCTTGGCAGATGCAAAAAGCTTTGCAACTGCCGACTCAGGAGCATCATTTTCCTGTTTCAAAATACAAGCCACAAAATGTTACCAAATTTGAAATTGATCCCATGAGATATTCAGGCAGTAATATGACTAGGAATTGTCAGCTGCTCTTTAGCCAAACAAAAAGAATATGATTATAACCATTTGCAGAGCAATTATAATTATGACATCAAAAACCACTCCAAAAGGAAGTGATTCAAAGACAGAAATAAAGAACATATATCATCCACACCAGCAAGTTTGAAACAATGCAAGATAGAAAACTTAGGTCCCCAGGATTTTCATTTATGAAAGTTGACCTAAATTTAACCCTAATAATGTCGCAAAATCTTGTGAATAATACAGCTCTTAATAGAATGTCGATCAACCTTGTAAAGTATGGTAAATAAAATCAACTAAAAATGATCTCAAAAAAATGAATGACTAAAGATGTAACTTACTTTCAGTATGGTATCTGTACCAAAAGGAGAACGCAGTTTTCCATAATGCTGACAAGCTATTTTAAGCAAGGAGAGGAGGAGTCTCAACCTTTCACCTTTCTTATAATCCATATCAGGTGATTCGCAGCGTGCAATCCTCTCATCTAACCATTTGTACAGCTCCTTACTTCCAACACTACCACCAACCAATGGACCTGGGAAAGATTGCTGGCTTAGAGCACGAAAATAATCACCAGTAGCATTTCCAATAGTAGAAGAATTGAGGCTTCCCGTGACAACTTCCGTCAAGTTCAACACAGAAATGGAACCTTGTACAGAATCCTTCAGATAAATAAATATATATTGTTAAAAATTAAAGTACTGGGTGGAAAGTAGAAGAGAGAGGGAAAATACAAAAGCAGCCTCCAAATCTTTCGGAAACCAGATCAAACTTAGATCAAAACTGAAAAGAGGAATCAAGAATTAACCTGGCTTCCATATGATGCATTCAAAACACTTGGATCTTTCATTACGATGAGTTTTCCACCAAATCCAAATGTTACAAGGGCATGAGAAGGCCGTCCAGCGGATGATCTTCCAGCATGAGGGGCATAGGAATATTGATATCCACCCTGGATTGATGGCTGGGAGTAACTATGGGAGTTCTGATTTTCAGCAAAAACATTCGAGAATTGTTTTTGTTCATCAAACTTTGTATGTGAATAATTAAACTGATGAAAATTGTCCCCCCCACCAGGGACAAAAGTTTTTGGTTCAAAAGTTCCATTAGTCAAACCATGAGCATGGTTTCCATTATTTTTGTATAATGAAACTGATCCAAAGGAACTAGAAGTATTTTCTTGATCATTGAACCCAGACATACTTGAACCATAAGAATGATTAACTTGCTGGTTAACACCATATGAACCACCCCAGCTACCATCTACAGCTTGACTACCGACACCCTGTGATCCATAATTACCAGCTTGGCTATACTCACTTTGCAGACTGCTATTATCATTAAGGGAGAAAGTATTGGTAGAAGTATGCCCATTTTCAAGTCCATGAACAGAAGACTGTATGGATGAATTGTAAGTTTCCAATGAGCGCCATTCTTGGGCAATTGTGTCATAATACCAACCAGGATATTGAGGATCAAAAACCATGTGCTCCGGGTACCCATTATTTCCTTGTGAAACCTGATTCCAGCTAGATACACTTTCAGTTGTGCCAGTTTCTGCCAAAGTTCCAGCAACCGACTGTGCAGTTTGCTGCACATAAGAGATCTCGGTTTTTCCATCAGAAGCAGCAGCCCAATCCACAGCTGTATTGGCTTCAGAGGCCCAATCCGCAGGTGTGTTGGCTTCAGAGGTTTGTTGACTAGTAGCTGTTGTGTCGTAGCCATCTATTTGACACCATTGCCCAGTGGTATGGTCATACTTCCATCCAGGATAAAGATCCTCCCAATTCTGACTACTACTCAGATCTTGTCCGTTATTGTGTTGGTCTGAAGATGCATCATAAGTTCCACCCTCTGGATATTGCACATAATTGACCGAAGTATTTAAGCCATCAACTTGTTTGTCCGTGTGATTTTCAAAAGAACTATCATAACCTTGAATCCCTTGATGCTGCAAGTAATCAACTGAAGTATTAAAGCCATCGGTTTGAACTTCATTACTAGGAATCGCCTGACTATTTAAATTATCGTTGGAAATCACCGGAAAATCAGCAGATTGATCTCCCAACTCACTGAAAAAGTCAGAATATGATCCAAACCCAATGTCTCCATTTGCATCAGCATGAAAAGAATTCCAATCCTTCTCCTTAATCCCTGAACTAGCAATCTCATTGCTCTCCACAACAGTTGCAATGACCGGAACCTCCAATCCCGTCCCAATCTCTTTATTACCAAGATCAATCTTACTATCACACTCAACTGAACTAGAATCCTTCAACAAACTTCCCTCCTTGTCATCATCATGTCCACCAACCAAATCAACATCAGATTTTACAGTACCTAATTCCTCTTGGAGTTCAACCCCACTTTCCCCAAAATCAGAATTCTCAAATGTAGCAGCATCAACATCACTGATAGTCAGATTCGCAAACGCTTTAGCATCATCAGAATCATTCCCTTCATAATTACCAGACTTAACAGGCTCCTCCATATCATCCTCAACAAGTTTATCAAAGAAATCTTCATCGGTCTGATCTTCCATGTGAAATGGAGGATTCGAAGCCATCGACTAAAACCCTAATCCTACCCCTTGATCTCACCAAATACTGAAAAAAATTCGCCGACAAACACGCTCCAATTAACACAGATTTCACCTCTCGTAAATTCTAACCTCGACGATAGAGCTAAACCTCGAGATCCAAATCGAAAAATCTCAAAGTTTTTGCTCCCACATAGCTAAACCCCGAATTGAAGGTGCAGTAACTGAAACAGAAAACGAGATCTGGGAATTATGAAGAAGAAGAAAAAAAACTCACGCAATCCAAATATATTGAGAAATGAAGGAAAACATACGATACCAGGAAAGTGCAGTAAGGGTTATGATTTCAATTCAACAGAAAGAAACAAGTTGACCTTAAAGATCCACGTTCATAAATTTGCAGGAAACCGTAGAGAGAATATTTGGAGACAGTGGAAAGAGGAAAAGCCCTCGATTTTGCACCACCCCCACCCCGTCAAGAACAAAAAATACAACTGCGTTTTTTATTTTTTAAAAAATAAAAATAATATTTATTTTTATATTTATTTATGATTGCATTATTTTATTCACCTCGTGTGTTTTCCTGTGTTATATAACATTTTCCATGTAAAGATTTTATTTTCTTACAAATTTAATTGTCACGTATATTCATTTACATATTATAATTACTTATAGATATAATTTTAAATAATTGATAGTATAAAAAAATATTTATATTATAACATATATGAATTAAATTATTTTCCATTAAAAATATTTACTTTAATTACAATTATTTTTAAAATTATTTATGTAATTTTTCGATTATATAAATTTTTTTAAATGAATAGTCTATTAAAATTAAAGTTTTTTAATAAAAAATATATACTGTATAGATTAACAAATGGAGTAGCTTTGTTGGTGATTTGCAAATGGTCAAAGTTATGAACCATAGAAGATGAAGACAGATTCTTTTGGAAAAGGCAAAAAAAAATATTTCAAAATGCAATGCTACATTCACATACGGCCATTTTGTCCCTTCACCCCTTTATTTTCAGGCATACTCCTATGTTATCCAAAAAGTGACTAGAAGATGCACAATTTTTGAGTAAAGACAAAAATAAGTGAATTTGACTTGTCCAATAAAATGTACGTGAATTAGAGCAAACGGGTCGGTAATTTTAGATATTAGTATTCATAATTATGTGTTTACAAACAACAAAGCTACTCCATTTAATATTTTGTTTACAAACAACAATGAATTTAATGTAAGTTAAAAATTCACAATTTTCATACAAAAAACATGTGCAAGTACAAACTTTCCTCGGTAAATCTTAATTTATATTAAATGTTGATTTCAAAGTCAATGTCTTAATTTATCTTTATTGAACATAATTTAAACAAAAAAAATTAAATTAAATTTTGGTTAAAATAGCTATAAAAAAGTTTTTGTATTAAAATCTCGAAAGATTTAATCCTTTTATTTTTTTCATATTTTTAATAGTGCCTTGTTTTAATATAAATTAAATATTATTATTTTGTCAATATATAATTCCTTAAATTTTGCAGCAAAGATATTTTAGATTTATTTAATAAATTGAATGCAAACAATCTCTGCATATTAATTTCTAGTTATTGCTAGAATTAACTAAAAAATATACTTGTCTTTAGTGTTACCATCGTTATTATCACTAAACCATTATATATATATTATATATTGACAGAGTTCAAGGGATAGACAATATAAAATTTAATTAAAAATTAATCATTTAAGAAAATATAAATTTGAGATCTAATTAAATTTTTTTTTATCAGACCTTATTCATTTCTTCTGGATCTAGAAAGTTAAGATCAAAATATATATTTTAAAACAATGGTATAAACATTATCTTCTCAATTCAAATGATAATCATATTTATATTCAAGTCTTTAAGTTAAAAACATTTGTCTACAAAATTAAAATAAACTCACTTTATTTTTCTTAAGTGTAGTTCATAAAATATAATAAATTGTTGAAATTTATTATTTAACATCAAATTTCTTTGAGAAAATAAAACAATAATAGTTATTATTTATTATTGTAAACAAAATATTAATTTATTATTTCAATTAAAAATAGATGAAGATTATACCATGTACCCCTACACCTAAATCTGTCACCCTCAAGACACATGAAAATACAACTTTACATTTATAACCATTTATAATAAGTTTTAAAATTGGCCATTTCGAAAGTTTCAAATTTTTGAAATGAGAATTATATTTCGAAAATTTGAAAAGCTTTGAAAATTTCCAAATTTGTAAATTTTTTAAATAAGGATTACAATTTGAAAATTTAGAAAATTTTAAAATATAAAAAGTTTCGAAAGTTTCCAATTCTAAAAAATTTTAAAATAAGGATTACATTTCGAAAAATTAAAAAGTTTCGAAATTTTCCTATTTTGAAAGTTTGAAAGTTTTGAAAATTCTGAAATTTTCTATTTCGGATGTTTCAAATTGTTCAAAAATTTTAAAAATGGTCATTTCGAAATTTTGAAAACTTTCAAATATTTTGAAAAGAGAGCGAGGAAATGAGAAGTTAAAAAAATTGAAAATTTTTAAAAGATAAAATTGTATTTTTACATTGATTCAGGAGATGACATGTTTATATATGGAGATGCAGCTCGAGATAGATTAATCATGTCAAATTAAATCTTACCGATTATCCAAAAAGAAAAAATCAAAGCTTATCGATTATCCAAAAGAAAAAATCAAATCTTACCATTTTTATCTACAACCAAGTCTTACATTAAATATACAGATATTTTACGATATAAGACCTAAATTTGATTTATTTAACAAATATAGTATCTTGAATCGGATTTGACTTTATTTTTAAAAAAATTAATTAACGTTGACTGTGACCTATTTTGTAAATAATTGTTTTCAAAATAGAACGACAAACCACCTTTTAAATTGATTGGATGATAATACTATTCATTAAATAAAAATAAATCGAGCTTACCAAAAAGATCGTAGATAGTTCAATTAATATATATCATCAATATATTGAAGTAAATATTTCATAAAATGATATATAAAAATTTATTATCATTATTATATTAGGTTGTCAAAATACATTATAATTATTATACTATTCATGTAAGTGTAACGTGGATTTAGTGTTTTTAGAGATTGAATATTTAATTAAATAGTTTATTTAAATAAAGTGATCAGGAATAAATAAATATAGAAAAACTAGAGCACGACATAAAAGATGATAAAAAAAATAATAAGAATAAATTAAGAAAATAAAAATATAACATTCACTATTCACTAAACGTTTACCGTCAAGAAATATATTATTTGTGTATATCACTTAATGATAATTTTTTTTAAAGATGTGTGCTATTGTATTTTTTCACTTAAACTCCTCTTTCAAGTTATTAACAAGAGTCCAAACATAAATTCAAACACAATGTAATAAGTCCATCAAAACTATCAACACAAGAGTTTTAAGAAGAAAAAATTATTAGACAAAATTAAGAAAATTTAAAATGACATACAAGAAAAACTAAATAAATGAAGATTCACTCAAACATATTATCAAATAAATAAGAAATATTTGAACTAAATTACTAAGTGATCCAAATATGGGAGAGGTAAAGTATTGAGATAAAAGTTGTAATGACTAATTAAGACAATAATGATTGATGTATCAAAGTGAATCGATTTTATAATTTTTATTTTATAAAAATGCATTTTTTTTTCAATAAGTATTAATGTGTAGAATCACTTTTTTTAGAACTTTATTTTTCAGATTTTTCTCTCTATATATGAATTCCTCTCATTTTTCTAATCAATTTAGACTTTTGAATTTCCATAGTCGAACATGTACGGAAGAAATAACATCAATAATAATTTTGCAAGTGAATTTTAGGTCTAACGATTGCAAGTGAAAATGACGATAAAACTAAATCCAGATTTTTCTCTAGTGAAAACAATAAAAAAGGATTCGAAATTTCACCAAAGTAACAACAAGTAATTACCCAAATAAATCTTCCTACACATACTTGTAACACTTATAAACAACAAACAATTCAAAAGGATTGAACAAGATTTTGAACAAAATGCAACAAATAAAACTAAAATTTTAAATATCTCAATAACACAAAATATTTAAATAGAAATTAATGACAAGCAAACAGAAATCGTCGCATAGTAAAGAAATCATTAATAAGATTCAAACGATTTCTAATGCAAAAACGACTTAATTCATTTACCTTTCTCATGAACATAAATTATAGTTCATTTCCAAACTTTTTTTAAATGAGGTTACAAATTTATATTTGTAGATGAGTCCTAAATGATACTATTTTCTACCTTGTATTCGGCTTAAGTTATATTATTTTTTTTAAAGTAAACTAAATGTAAGAAGCAAAATATATTCACTTATGACATCAACTAAGATTAAATTAAAACTATTAAAATTTTAAATTAAGCAAACTAAATAAAAATTATTATAAACCAAATTAAAATAAATAAAATTTATCATAATTTATTAAAATATAAATTATCTTTATGCTCTTGAGATATTTATGAAAGTGTGTGAAGCAGTGAGTGGCTTCTTCAACCAAATATCAAACTATTTTCCAAGTAATAATGTTCACAAAACAATAACAAGAGAGAGTGATGCTAGTGATTAATATTGTTAATTATTAGTTTTTTTAGTAAATAATTAATTATTAGTTAAAATATTTCATTTTGCATTTTGATATATCAGTTATATTTTAAACTTTTATGTTTTAATATTTTTTTAAGAAGGTTAAGACACCCACAAATGAATGATTAGTATTCTCCCTCTTAATTAAAAATATTTTATTTTCTAGATAGTTTTAAGCAATCTCCCTCCTAGTTTTAGAATCCTAACTACCAATACTAAATATTAAGAAACACAATTTAATTATAAAAAAATGAAATTTATTTATGATGGAAAACATGAGAGTATGGATGAAAAAATTCCCATTCACACCACCTTGGTGTATTTTTGTTTTGTACTTTGTGGTACAAATCAGCATTTCTCATTTGGATTTACTATTCTCCAAAAACTAATAGCTAGTTGAACATCTTTACAAGATATTTTGCTCCTACCTACCTATAGGGGTCATTTTGTATTAGGATAAAATCCTAATATTTTGCTTCATCTCCATCTTAAACTATCATGTTCATCTTAAACTATCATGTCTACCTGACCCCAAAAAATTATTTACAAAAAGAAAAAAAATCTACAATGCAATAACGTTTCATTCCTTCAACTCAAGAGATTTAAAATCCACACCTCTTATCAGGTACTCTTCTGATTCCTCTTTGTCACGAATACATCAAGGTAGCATCTGATTCAAGCTTCTGCAAAAAAGTTAAAAAATGTGTGGGTGTTTTTATACATGTTACACACACCGTTACATTCTAAACTACATTATTCTTTAGAATATGAGCCATTCAATTGTTTTTTTAAATGATTACTTGTTTAATCATGACATATATAATAATTACTTTGATTATATTTAAGCAGGGATATGAGTACATTGTACATATTAGTTTTTGACACTTGAAAAACAAATTAACATAAGAGAGGTTTTTCTGCATCAAACTCACTTTCTGATAAATCTACACCATCTGCATATCCTTCTTTCCCTTTGACCCAAAGAACTAAGTAAAGTCCACTGAACATGAGGAACATACCACCAATGCTGCAACCAATGCAGTGTTGATCAATATATTGATGAATATGATTTTACAATTTTTATAATATAGTTTGCAAAACTTAATAGTAGCTAGGAATTAGTCTTAATACCTTCCAATATTAACAGTGTCTCCTAGAGTAAAGACAGAGAAAAGAACTGAGCATACTGTTCCAATTGGGCTAAACATGGAGACAAATACAGGTCCTCTCTTCTTAAGTGCCCATCCATTGAAGCTTAAGCTTATTCCACTCACTCCACCAGCCTGTGCATTTTCAATTCTTATGCCTTTTTAGTATCATCATCATCACAGTGAGGAACACAAAAAATTGCATTCTTCTTAATTATTATCCCTCACAATGCCAACATTTCACTATATACCATGATTTGCTACTCTACCCAAATTTCTAGCCCATGTTATAACTGTTTCAACATTCTAGACTAAAAAGATCAAAAGAATAAACCATGAATTTAGTGCTGAAGTGTTACAGTCTATCAATGAAATTGAAAATCATTAATTGTAGAATTAAATTGACCGACTCAGAAAGACTAATGTGATCCAATATTTTCAATCTCGACAATCATTTTGAAATTTTGTTAATTTCATTAACCAAATTGTTGGATACTACAATTTCAAGGAGTAAAGTGGCGGTTCGCGTAAACATCGAAATGCACTTGAGTGAAATAAGGAAATAGTAAAATATACCAGAATGGAAAAGCCAACCAGATCTCCAAAACTAACAAGTTGCAACCCAGTTTTAAGCTCCTCGCCTTCAAATAATTGAACAGCTGCAGTCATAAGTCCTCCAAACAAGGACGTTATTGCACTCAATGACATTGGTGCAGGAAAATCTCCAAGAGCAAAAGCCTACAAAAGCAACAACTTTTGTTGAGCTAATTAAGAAATTTGAGTACATTTTCAGTGTCCTACTACTTATTTGATTAGTAATAGTTACCTGCAGAACAACATTGCTTGACAATATTAAAACTGAAGCCATTAGATAGAGGCAACCGATTATCTTTTGTATGTCAAAGAGAAAATCTGATGGTGTTGACAACGATTGGATTGTAGCCTCTTTTTTGGTTGCTGGAGGAGCAGAAATGCTTTGCATTATGCTCATTGTGAGAGCACCCAAAACACATAGCAATGTTCCTAAGATTTTAATTTTACTATACCTGTTGTTTAAGTTAACTCTCTCTAACCTGCAGAATATAAGAATTACCAATTCATTACCCAAGGAATTAAGCATATTTCTTATTTTTGGCTTAGTTGAGAATTATAACATTATATTTTTCTAACAAAATATGTAGTTTATGTCAAACATTTTACTGGTACATTTACATAGAAAAAATGTTTGTTTTTTTCTCTTTAACTCTTAACTCCTCTCAAGGGAAAGGGGTCCTCATAATCCGAAATTCGGTTGAGAAATATGTAAAGTCTGACCAAAGATTACTTAAGTAAGAATCGAACTCAGATTCTCTCAAATGATTCGTAAACTCATTTACCACTTGGTTAAAATAGAGTAAATTTGTCTTATGGTGTGTTTAGATTTCAGTTTAAGAGTTAATTTGAGAGTTAAAAATGACTCTTTTGAGCCAATTTATCTCTTTTGATTGATTTGAACAAAAGTAAATTTGATTTCTTTTGAATAGGAACCACAACATGCATGCTATTGGTTGTTTATAGCATTACTGAAAATTTTCAAAACCCATTAAAATAAAATTACCCAAAAGTCCATGCGATGATGAAGATAAGACCTGGGGCAAGGTTTGGCATAGCAGTTCCCATTGCTGGTGAAGTTAGACTGATTCCTTTGAGGAATAAGGACTGGAAAGCTAATCTGCATGACAATGGCCAAGAGAATTTTAAATCAATAACCTTGTACTTTATTTTACAAATTTGGAGAACCGAAACACAAGTAGGAAAATGTAGGTATAGGTGGGAAAAATTTAGAGGGAAAAGAACTCCACAAACATTAAAATTACTATTACTATATTTAGAGGATTATTAATGTTAGAAATTGGATAAGTTTAGGCTGATGCTGCCATAGACCAATGCTTATAAGTCATACGAAATTATAATGCCAATCGACTAAAAACTTAAGTCGTCAAACTTACATCAATCAAGTCATCTTCTCAAGTGTAAAGATAACAAAATCGTTAACTTGTATTTTCAAAGAGTATCGTCAATCATCTTTGAAAACAGAACCCGACTTTCACACCAATCTTCTCACTATTCTTTCTAGATACTTAACCAGGCTTATGAATAAAACAGAGAGAATTAGGAATAAGTTATAAGATTATCTTACCCTCCAAATGAAAGAAACCATATCTGCATTATAAACTTTAAACTGCAATTACTAGGCCAGTTTCTCCTGCAAGAGACACATGACATCATCAAATTAATCTTCAAATAATTCCCACCCCAATAGAATAATAGAGAATAAAAATCCAAAATTTATAACAATAAAAAAAAATAGAAAGAGGACCTTTCAAAACAAAATGCAGCGGGGAAGAGAATAAGGAATGTAGCAATGGAAGTGAAAATAACAATGGTAAGAGGGCTAATGCCTAATGACATTGAATAACTCATTAGCTCAGCATTTCCTGCATAGATAAATTGAACACCTATCAACCCTCCAATTAATATCACATCTTCCACCAACCCCATTTTTTCTTGCTAGCTTCCAATCAAAAAATTAAACAAATTATATCTTGGCTCTTGTTTCCTGTCACAAAAAAAGAGAGAAAAATGCTTTTTTTATCTCTCTTTTTGCATTTTCTTGTATAAACAATGCAACCTTTATATCAAAATACCATCAATTGTGAATTTAATTTCATAAAATGGAAGCTATGCTCCTGCATTTGTCTCTTATAGCTAATTTTTATTTTCATGTTGAAGCCCAGATTATCATCACGATGTTGGTGTCTCTACCAACCTCTATCTTTCTCTCTGAAAAGGTTTTATTATTCATTTTTCCTATATATAGCGTTGAAGTTATTGTTTTATCTAAATCTATATTTTTTATCTTAAATATAGAGAAGGTGTAATAACCATTGGCTAAGGATACTGTTGTTGCTTGTGGACTGTTAGCTTCTTATTAGACAATAGAGTCTCTTAGTTTAGGATTTGTGTGACATTTTGCTAAAGCAATCATCATATTAATATTAAAGAGTACATGGAAATTCTAATATGCACCATAGGCACACGATTTTTAAAAAATCTTATAACTCTAACAATTACATACATATTTTTAAGAAGTATACGGTAATATTCATTTTAATTTTTATAATTGAGATAATGATAACAATATGATTAATATATATATATATATTTATTTTGTATTAAATATAGATAAATTATATCATATTTTTATTTTTAAAAATAGGCGTTACGAGTTATTATTTTTGAAAGTATTGTTTTCGATAAAATTTTCTATAAGTTTTAAATATTAATTCATGTTAAACTATTTATAAAAGTGATGCAAAAAATATGTCACTAGAGTATATTGTATTTTTTTTTCCCTATATATTTTAACATAACAACCCTTATTTGATAAATTATTATTGAGTGATGCCACTCAATACGAAACAATTATTGAGTAATGTCATTCAATATGAAACAATTATCTCATTTTGTATCCTATTGATAAATTATTATTGAATAATGCCACTCAATACGGAACAATTTTTTAAAGAAATATAAAAATGATAATTTGTCATTTTATTAAAGATCGTCATTCTCGCGTGAATGAAGAAATAACATTTTTGCAGCGAATGTTCTCCTTATTTGTATATTTTTATCTTACATCATTTCCCATTATTATCTCAAGGATTGATGCCAAAATGCCCATTGTGAATACGACGCAGCTTTGAACCACACTTCAGAGAACGAATCAATTTCATTTGTCCCCGTCCAACTTTGGAGAAAAGTATCCTGCGTCTGATATTTATACTATTTGATAGCTACATAACTAAATATATCTGAAGTACAAAGAGAGATACATTGGTTACTTCCTCCCACTATTTGTGATTTTAAAAAATAAATAGAAGAGTAATATGATCCCGTCATATAACATTTAATTTATAGTTTTCTTAATTTAAAAAATAAATATAAGTACTCTCTTCTTCTTCTTCAAAGCCTTCAATCTAAATGTACGGTGCAGCTCAAAAGTTACATCTTTTTATTTATTTTTAAAAAAAAAAAACTTAAAGACAGTTTCGGGTTTTTTATTATTTGTTTATGATTTTGGTTCTCCCATTTATAAATCTATATTTTGGTCTTAGTTTTCAAAATATGTGATACTTTTTCAACCTATTTTTAACGACATATTGCAAATGAGAAATTTATGTGATCTATATTAGAATACAATCAAATGTAATGCAAGTCACTCTCTAGGTGAATTTTCACAACAATTCACTTTCATGTGATCATGTTAATTGCATGTAACTAAGACTTAAAAATATTGACACATTAAAGAAATATCTATCTACTGTAAGTTATAAAAAAAAAAAAAAGAGCTATATCATAAAATATGAATCATTAGGGTTTAGCCCATGTGATTCAACTTTGATTTCTATCCTTTAATGTTTGTTTATCTTTTTACATAGATCAAAGAATAAAAATACATGTATGAAAGAGGAATAATGAAAAAAAGAAGTGAATATTCAAGAACCAAAAAATAATATCAACAAGACAAGAGGCAAAGAGAAAGTCCATTTAGAGAAACCAATTTGGAATCCAAGGGCAACATTGGAAGCATCCTCAGACTGCAACAAAGAACTAAAAGTAAAGTTTGGGTTTGACCCATAAAGAGATTGAACACCTTCCACGTCATCAATTTTCAAGTCAACTTTCTTCCTTCTTGGGCTCAAATTTGGGTACATCACTGCTTCCTTTACAGATGAATGGCCCAGCCCAAGCACGTGACCTATCTCGTGCGTTGCCACTGATTCCAAATCAATGGCTACCTTCGAATCATCATGATCAAAATCAACGGCCCAATTTTCAGCTGCATCTAAATGAAATCTTCCATTCTGTGGGGAGAAAGCATGCGCTAAAACCCCCAAAACACCATCGAACGGTTCTCCGTCACCGTGATCGCCGAGATAAAACCCGATCTTAATATCCGCCGATTCGTATCGCTCCGTTTCACGAAAACTCACCGGAATCACCGACGCCCACCGCGTAAACGAACGCTCGAAAACCGTTCGGATTTCCGTTAAGCTTATCGTGTCGATCATGTTGTAAGGTGAGAAACCATACGTAAGAGTCATCGGAGAACCCCGAACCCACCGCGGTTTACCGTTAAAGTAAGCGAAGTGACGCGTGACGTGTATTCTTTTCGTAGTGCTATCGGAAACGCCGCATCTCGGAGATACGATGGTTGATATGGTATCGGAATCGAGTTTTCCGGTGACCGGTAAACCGAGCTGTTTCTGATAAAGCAAGACGGCAGACTCAAAGTTTGAATCGAAGTTGTCCGTGAAATTCGGCGTGGTTTCCGGCGCGGAAAGGTAACCGAATCGGTTGAAAAACTTCTTGAGCTCCGCCATGCCGCTGACGTGGCTTCCTCTTTCTGCGTGTAAAAACTTTGAGAAATCGTGCCACGTGGCGTTGTGTTTTTCAGTGGTTGTTATTACGGTTACTGATTCTGGTATTATCCTCGCGGGAAAACATGGGCGACAAAGAAAGAGGGCCACACACAAGAACCAAAAGTTTAAGTAATAACTGAATAACCGAAACATAACGATTAGTTATGTTTTTTCAGGGGAAACAATAAAGAGCTAGTAGCTCAATTATGAACCTTGATTAATGAAAGGAACTTTATGATATAATAAATGGTAGTATCATATTAAGTATGAGTTTGGAAATTGGAATCATATATATACATGCGTATGGAGATAGACTTTGGTATGATCGAAGGCAAGGGGAAGTTAATTAGGATGATATAAAGATAACAAGATTCTGACCCTTTTGAAGGGAGATCCTGACTTTTGAAGTGTGATGGTGGGTAAACTAATGTATCTGTTTCTAATTAAACTATGTATTTTTTTATTTTTATGTTGGCCGTTTAATTTTGTTTGATCATGGGGTTGTTGTTAGTGTGGTGACCTATTTGTAAAATGGAAATTGCATAGAAAATAGGTTTTTTAACTATGAAATTGTGAGATACGGTTAGTTCAAGTTTAGTTTGAGTTGAAGAATTGACTAATGTTTGTTGACCGAATTTGGTGGTGATAAAATGTTTTAAACTCGTCAAGACGCGACAAAGATTGGATATTTTTTTTTGGAGATAAATATGCATTGCGTGACAAATAATGCCTTCTCCGCTTCATTATTTCCTCAATTGATTCAAAAAAAGAATTCTATGGTCTGAAGTAGTCGATTTAACTTTTGGTTTATTTACAACTATAAATATTTGATTTTAGTGATCACTGATCAATTCACAATCATATGAATTACAACTTCGTTGAATGAAATTGTCTATTGGATTTTCCATTTCGTAGTGCGTGTTTGAAATTCAAATATCGGTTTATGAATATAAAAAAAAAAATCAAATATGGATGAAGCTTACAAGAAAGTGATGGAAGGATGACTTGTCAAAATAAAAGAAAAAACAGAATCAATTCAACCTTCATGCAGACACAAATGCATTTAGACATAGGACCGGACTGAAAATAAGGCACCGAAAACAAGAGTATTTAGATTTTTATGTAAAACAAATTTTTCACTTAATGGTCTAACAAAATTACTTAATAAAAATGTTTTATATTTTATTATTTTTAAAATTAAAATTTATCAAATTTTATCTAAAGTTAATATTGTTTCAATAAATGTTAAATCAAATTATTTTCTTATCAATAAAAAAAAAAAAGATATGATGTCTAATTTATTAATTTAACAAACAGTTTTATATCATAGACTTTAAAATATTTTATATTAAAATTTGTCTTAAACTTTTATATGTGTTAGATTGAACTATTTAATCAGTTTAAAATATAATACACATATTTAACATTTTATTTTGCTTCATCTTTGTCTTTTTATTTATTAGATCACCAACCTATCACATTCAAATTTTTTTTCCTCATGTATCAACGGGATGTATGAGTCTCTACGTAACATTATTCTAAGAAAGAGGGGGTTTATGTTCGTTATCTGTCCTCGTCATTCATTCACTCATTGGTTAATATTTTATTCCTCAATATATATCTCAATTAGTCAGTTTAGCCCACACGATACCCATTTTTTATCAAAAGCCCACTCAATACCCGTAATACTAAGAGGAGATTCTTTTAATTAAAAGGAAATAATAATTTACGGATATATTGAATTAAGATTTTAAAAAAATCAAAAAAAAAAAAGATTACGCAATAACAAACCTCATAATATTAAATGAATATTTTTAAAGATCATGAATCATTTTTGTGGTATTTAACTAAAATTATTAAATTATTGAAAGAGTCCAACAGAATTTAGTGATATTCAATTAAGATTTTTGCGAATTATAAAATACTTTTTAATATTAAAAATATATATATAAATTTTAAATTATTATTTTGTATAATAGATTTTATGATACTTTTTATTTGAAAATAATTCATTCAATAATCGTACTTACAAAGTTTTGAAACTCTCACTATTTTTTTTCCGCCGTATTTACAACTATGTTTGTATTTTATTTACTTCTTGTTCTTGAAGTATATTTTTTTGGATCCAGAACCATGCTCTATACGGGGTGTGTGGCGAGTAGAATCAATAACTTAGGTTTTTTTAGGCAGTTATGGCCTAGTGCCTTTTTGTACACTAATCTTTTAACTTTTACCCATTGTTTTGCACATATTCATTATAGTTTTAGTGGGGAAAACTTTATCTATTCGCCATATGGATCTTTTACTTTTCTTATAGATTCACTAAGTCCTATTGGGTAAGGCCGAGATGATTATAAAATCTTATAACATGTCACAACCCCTTAAGCTTTAGGTCTATGTGCATTCAATGTTAGAAGAGTGTTGAATCTCATTGAGTAACTTCAACAAGGTTTCTTTCGGTCGTACTAATAGAAATTACACTAACTTAGCCTATTGTTTACATTGATTATGGGGCAAAGAAAAGTCAACCAAATTCAAAACATGTATAAATAAGTTGATTTGCAAGAGCGGTTTTGTAAACGTCTCTTAAAACAAAATTGGATTTTACGGTTATAATTGACTTAGAAAAAGTTTTGGATAAATTAATTTCAAAAGAAATAACTTAGATATGAAAAATTGTTTGAATTGTAAAGAACATAAAATAAATTACATGAACTTTTAAAGTACTTGAAAAATTGATGACCTAAAGGTAAATAATATGAATTATTAAAATGTTTGAAAGGGAAATGACGAATAAGTAAATTGCAGAAAATAAAAACTTTCAAAGTAAATATATAAATTGAAATTAAAGAGTATGTAGTGAATAATGAAATTATAATTTTCACCATAATGACAATACACAATTTTAAATGATATATAAAAACATGTAATATATACTCATTTTCTAAAAAAAACTTTAGTACAAATATTTTCATTTTGGAATAATTCATATAAATAGTTAAAATAAATTAAGTAAATGTGATTATGTGGCATACCACCACAATCATCACAATTACCTCTCTATAGACTACATTCACTTAAATTATGATATTTCTACTATTATCAATTGATATTTGTTGAGACCACTTTCATAATTATAATTATTTTTCTTTTTAATTAGACACCAACGATAACCCGACACACCTTTTATCTATCAAACTTTCAACTATTATTTTTGTGGACTTTTAATTTATCAAAACCTTATCAAATATCAAAATCTCCTCTCTAGACTGACACCACTATTGTGGATAGCTTTCGTACTCCAAATGTTGACCTTTCATTAACTTCTCTCATTTTTGGTTTATGACAAATACGCATTCATTCGTTTATTTGACAAAATTTTAATACCTGTCAATGACCCCTATTGTATTGCTAAGTTTGCCACCAATAGTTTAAAGAGGATGTAGATAGAAGATGTCCCACTTTTTTTCTCTCCTTGTTTTTAACGGATATGACCCATTGGGTCTAGTTCTCTTTTAATATAGTTGAAGGTTATTACAAAAAATATTACAAGAGAAAAAGTAACACAAGGCCTGGTTAAGCGTGAGTGTGCAAAGAAGCCTCTCTTTTATTTTAGTGTCAAATGTTTCTTAAGTTAAATATCATCATTTAAATTTCAAGTCGATAGTTAACATTTGTATACATAATTTTTTTTGTTATTTCATTTAAATTAAAAAATTAGTTTATAATTTATAATTTATAATTTATAAATATTAGCTCTATTTGTTAACAGTGGTTTATTAACTTATAACTTATAGCGTTTTTTAATAAATTAATTTAAATAGTTACGAGTTTATAGTTTATCATTTTTTTATAATTTTTTATTTTATTGTTGTAACTACAATTTTTTTTACCTTTTATAATTTATTTATTGTAATTTAAAATAAATAAACTAGTTAAATAAATAAAAATATATGTGATTAATAAATAATTTATTTATTATATTTTAAAATAATTAATATTTAAAGTAAGTTATTTATTTATTCATTTTAATTTAAAATAAATAAATAATATTTATCAGATTGAAAATTTTTAAATTATTATTTTTAAAATATTTTAAACATCAATGATATTTTTAGTTATGAACATCATTTTACATTTTAAAACTAGTTGAATCACTAATTTTATGAAACATTCAATTTGTTGAATATTTATTATCTTTAAACTACAAGTTATAAGCTATAGAGCGATCATTGTCATTTCACACTTATTACCGTTTTATTGTTTGTTCTGGTTTTGAGCAGTTGTTCAATTAGTAATTTTTGTAAAAAAAAAAAATAATGAATATTTTAGTGATCCTTTTTTATTACGACAGTGAAACAATTTCATTCAAAGACAAACAGAGTGATACTGATACAACCAAGTTAAGATAATCTGCGTTGGAACAAATTAAAACTAACACTAAAAGCTAAGTAGACTAATTGTGCTTGAGTAAAAAATAAAATAAAATCAAGTATACTACTCCATCTTTTATTTAAATAAAAAAAACACAGTCGATAAATTCAACTGATAAATATTATTCTCTCGAGTTTGAACAAACCTTGTGAAATTTACTATTACACCCTATATTTTTTGTTGTATTTCTTAATTTTTGGAAATTGAAATGTTACAAAAATTTAAAATCTAAATTTGACATGTTATTTGTCACTAGTATATTATATTATTGTTTTTTAAGTTTGATGTGATATTTTTAAAAATATATTATAATTTGTT